>CM031614.1:78169085-78181585 GCA_018398815.1 Conus ventricosus
GTGATGGCCACATCAACCTAGGGCTATACACCACCGCCAGATTAGGCATGGGACGCAAGGAAGAGAGCACGCCCTTGTCCGGTGAAGAATTAAATTATTGATCGCCGATCGATCCCGACTGTAAGAGAGCGTGTGAGACAACGAGTCGGGGGGGCGAGAAGGTTGAGAGAGAAAGCATGGAGATGGTAGTCGGGAGAGAATGGGGCGGGAGGATTGGGTGTGGCCGCACGCCACAATTAGGATTTGGCACCAAATCACCATAATGTTAAATCCATGCAAGCTTTTTTGAGGCGTAGCATAAATTTGAGCCAGAGACTGATGGTAAACTGATAATAAGATCAAAATGATGAACAACATCCTGCATACCATTTTACTTAAATTTGTTTAGAGATTCTACCGATGACATCATTCAAAATTCAAAGATGCATGAACTACCCCTGCCTGACGTCACATTTCATAACTACCCCTGATGGGCGTCACATTTCATGAACTCCCCTAAACTGACGTCACTTTTTCATGAATTCCCCCAGGCCCTGACGCACATTTCAGAATCCCCCTGCCCTGACTCACTTTTCAAAATTACCCGACTACGTAACATTTCGATTCCCCCCTGAACGAGTACATTTCATGAACCCCCTGAACTGAGTCAATTTCATGAACTCCCCCTGACCTGATACAATCCGAATACCCCTTACCTAAGTCACTTTTTCAAAAATACCCCTGACCTAAACATCCTGATCCCATTTTATTAAATTTGTTTTAATTTCTCCCGAGACACTTCAGAATTCAAGATGCATAACTCCCCCGGCCTGACTAAAATTTCTGAACCCCCCTGCTCGGCGTCACATTCATAAACCCATAAGACGTCACATTCATAATTCCCCAGGCCTGACGTACATTTCATGAATTGCCCCTGACCTGACTCACATTTCATGAATTACCCCCTGACGAACATTCATGTTTAAACCCCTGAACTGACTCACTTTATAACACCCTAAACGACTCATTTTTTCATGAACACCCCGCCCGAGTCACATATCACGAACCCCCCTTACGAAGTCACATTTCAAAAACCCCCCAACCTGACTAAAATTTTCACGAAACCCCCCTTGACGTCACTTTTCTGATTACCCCTGAACGAGTCCTTTTCATGAACACCCGACCTGACTCACATTTCAGAATACCCTCCCCTGACGTCACAAAATCACGAACACCCCTTACCTGACGTACATTTCATGAACTACCCCCTTCCCTGACGCACATTTCAGGCCTTGGCCCCATCCGAGTCATATTTTTGGGGCTGGGGACCTCCACCTTTCCTTCGGTTCATCTGTCTCTGGTGGACTCCCAACCATCCTTTCATGTTCACTGCGCTGGGGATCTCCAACCATTCCTTTCATGTTCATCTGACGCTGGGTGTCACACCAACCATTCCATTAAAGTCACACAGTCTTCTGGTGGACTCCCAACCATTCCTCATGTTCAGCTGCTGCGGTGGCACCACCCCACTCTTCATGCATCTGCACGCAGGGTGGACACATCCAAACACCCCTACACACCACCACTCACAGAGACTCTCCAACCATACCTTTCCACACCCATACTCCCCCTGGCGACCACTCCAACATTCCTTACCACTGCTCGGGACTCTCCAACCATCCATTCACGTACAATCTGTCGCGGTCCCTCCCAACCACCTTCACGCACACTGCAGGTGGACACTCCACACCAACCTCACGTCACATCTCCACTCCCAACCACTGCCTTTCACCGTTCCTCTTGTGGACTCTCCAACCATTGTTTACGTTCATCTGTGATGCCATGGTTTCCAACCATTCCTTTCAGTTCAGCTGGCTGGAGGACTCTCAACCCCTTTCCGTTCAAATTAATTGATCGCCATCGATCCTTTCGCGTTAAAAGTCGTGGTTGGACAACGATTCTGGGGCGTATTGGCTGGATGGTATCGCGAAAATGGGCTTGAGATTGGGGTGGACCTCCACCACATTCACGTTACAATCTGCGGATGGTCATTCCTAAGCTTCTTTTCAGGTTCATCTGACTGTGTGGCCTCCAACCATGCTTTAAATGTCATTGTCTAGGTGGAACTCTCCAACCATTCCTTTTATTCATCTGTTTGGATTGCACCTCAACCAACCAATTCTATGCATGTCATACTGTCTACTGGCCTACCAACCACTTTTTCATGTTATCTGTCTCTGGCGGGTCCTTTCAAACTTCCTATCTACGTAAAGTTGTCATGGTTTCTCTCCACCATGACCTTCAATTTCATCTGTCTGCTGGCTGTCGTCCCAACATTCCATTTTTTCCATACATTGCGGAGAGATCTGCCCAACTAACCATCCATTCAATCACGCCCTGTCTGATCTCTCCCAATGACCGTCCTTTTCATGTCATGCCTGATGGGTGGTCATCTTCCAACCATTCCTTTCACTTCCTGTCTGCTTGTGGATCTCCCCTACCTGACAACACCTGCTACATTTCTATTGTTGGATTCTCCAACCATTCTTTCAGTAATTCAAAGATGCTGAACCCCCAGCCATTACGTCACTTTCATAATCCTCTGGGGGCTCATCGCCATTCATTTTATAACTGCCTAACTGACCTCCAACATTTCATATTTACCCAGTCGCTGCGTACTTCAACCATTCCTTTCATGTACCTGCTGCGGTGCACTTTCAACCAACTCCTGCAACATTCATCTGATTACCCCTGAACTGACGTGATCACTCATTCAACACCTAACTTCATGTCATCTTCCGCTGGGACTCCCAACATACCTTAACGTCATACCGTTGCTGGACCCTACCAACACCATTCCTTTCATGTCACCTGCTGCTAATTTCCAACTCAACCAACCATGCCTTTCACATTTCATTCCGGTGTCCTCTAACTCAACCATCTTCATTTCCTGGTCTCCTGGGTGTCTGAACTCCCCGACCTGCTCACTACACACTGCGGTCCCCACTCATCATTTCCATGAACATATCTTCGTGTCCTCTTACACCTGCCTTTCGATTATTTGTGAGCTGGGTGACTCTCCAACCATTCCTTTCATGTTCATCTGTCTGCTGGTAGTCTCACCAACCATTCCTTTCATGTTCATCTGTCTGCGGGTGGCTCTCCAACCAACCATTCCTTTCATGTTCATCTGTCTGCTGGGTGGTCTCTCACCAGCCATTCCTTTCATGTTCACTGTTCTGGGGATCTCTCCAACCATCCATTCCTTTCATTCACTGCTGGGTGGACTCCAACCAACCATTCTTTCATGTTCATCTGCTGCTGGGTGGCTCTCCACATCCATTCCTTTCAGTTCATCTGTCTGTGGTGGCTCCCAACCATTCCTTTCAGTCATCAATTGCCTGGGGCTCTCCAACCATTCCTTTACGTTCATCTGTCTGCTGGGATGGACTCTCCAACCATTCCTTTCACGTTCATCTGTCTGCTGTGGTCTCTCCAACCATTCCTTCACTTATCTGTCTGCTGGTGGTCTCTCCAACCATATCCTTTCACGTTCATCTTCTGCTGGTGGTCCTCCAACCATCCATTCCTTTCAGTTACTGTCTGCTGGGTGGTCTTCCAACATTCCTTTCACGTTCATCTTCTGCTGGGTGGTCTCCAACCATTCCTTTCAGTTTATCGTCTGCTGGGTCTCCTGACCATTCCTACAGTTTCATCTTCTGCTGCTGGTCTCTGCAGATCTTCCATGCATGTTTTGTTGGTCTCCTCCAACCATTCTTTCATGTTCATCTGTCGCTGGGTCTCACTGTTTCCTCCACTTCCTTCATGTTGTCTTCCCATGCCTTTCACGTCATCTATCTCCTGTTGGTCCTCCAACATCTTTCAGGTCATCTCCCTGTGGTCCTCAACCATTATTTTCAGGTGTCTCTCCCTGCTTCATGTTCAATCCTCCTGTTCACTCATCGTACGCTCTTCCACATCTTTACTTCATCTAACCCCGTGCTCTCACCATTCCTTTCACTTCATCTGTCTCTGGTGGACTCTCCAACCATTCCTTTCATTTCGTCTGTCTGCTGGGTGGTCTCTCCAACCATTCCTTTCACTTCATCTGTTGCTGGGTGGTCTCCTCCAACCATTCCTTTCATTCATCTTGCTGTGTGGCTCTCCAACCATTCCTTTCATGTTCATCTGTCTGCTGGTGTGGCTCCCAACCATTCTTTCATTTCATTCTGTCTGCTGGGTGGACTCTCCAACCATTCCTTTCATGTTCATCTGTCTGCTGGGTGGACTCTCCAACCATTCCTTTCACGTTCATCTGTCTGCTGGGTGGACTCTCCAACCATTCCTTTCACGTTCACTTCTGCTGGGTGGACTCTCCAACATTCCTTTCACGTTCACTTTGCTGTGGTCTCCAACCTGCCTTTCTGTCATCTTTGCTGAGTCTTTCAACGTTCCTTTGCTGTTCCATCTCTGCTCGTGGTCTTCCAACTTCTTCTGTTCTGGTCTCTGAGTGTTCTCTCCAACCATCTCTTTCATGTTGGATGCACTTGGTGGTATCTCCAACCATTCCTTGGTGCACTCTGCTCTGTGGCTTCCTTAACATTCTTTCATGTCTCAGTCTGGCTGGTGGTCTTCCAACCAACTTTCCATTCATTCATGTTCTGCGTGGTGGCTCTCCAACCATTCCTTTCATTTCTGTTGCTGGGTGGTCTCTCCAACCATTCCTTTCATGTTCATCTGTCTGCTGGGTTGGCTCTCCAACCATTCCTTTCACGTTCATGTCTGCTGGGTGGTCTCTCCAACCATTCCTTTCACGTTTCATCTGTCTGCTGGGTGGCTCTCCAACCTTCCTTCCCAACTTCATTCTGTGGTCTCTCCGAACCATCTTTCACGTTCATCTGTCGGCTGGGTGGCTCTCAACCAACCTTTCACTTTCATCTTCTCTGGTGCTCGTCACTCCTTCCAACCATTCCTTCTGGTGACTCTCACATCCTTTCACGTTCATCTTGCGTGGACTCTCCAACATTCCTTTCACGTTCATCTGTCTGCTGGTGGTCTCTCCAACCATTCCTTTCATGTCATCTGTCTCTGGGTGGTCTCTCCAACCACCATTCCTTTCATGTTCATCTGTTGCTGGGTGCCTCCAACCATTCCTTTCATGTTCACTGTCTGCTGGTGGTCTCTTCCAACCATTCCTTTCATGTTCACTCGTCTGCTGGTGGTCTCCCTCACATCACCATTTCCTTTCACGTTCATCTGTCTGCTGGGTGGTCTCTCCAACCATTCCTTTCATGTTCATCTGTATGCGGGTGGTCTCTCCAACCATTCCTTTATGTTCATCTGTCTGCTGGGTGCCTCTCAAACAACCATTCCTTTCATGTTCATCTGTCTGCTGGGTGGTCTCTTCAACCCATTCACTTCATGTTCATCTGTCTGCTTGGGTGGCTCTCCAACCATTCCTTTAACGTTCTTTCTGTCTGCGTGTGGCTCTCCAACCACCATTCCTTTCATGTTCATTGTCTGCTGGGTGGTCTCCCCAAACCAACCATTCCTTTCAGTCATCTGTCTGCTGGTGGTCTCTCTACCAACCATTCCTTTCATGTTTCATCTGTCGCTGTGGGGTCTCTCACCCAACCATTCCTTTCATGTTCATCTGTCTGCTGGTGGTCTCCCCAACCATTCTTTCATGTCATATGTCTGCTGGGTGTCTCTCAACCATTCCTTTCATGTTCATCTGTTGCTGGGTGTCTCTCCAACCATTCCTTCATGTTCATCTGTCTGCTGGGTGGCTCTCCAACCAACCATTCCTTTCAGTTCATCTTCTGCGGTGGTCTCTCACCAACCATTCCTTTCATGTTCATCTGTCTGCTGGTGGTGCTCTAACCACCATTCCTTTTCATGTTCATCTGTTGCTGGGTGACTCTCCAACCATTCCTTTCATGTTCATCTGTCTGCTGGGTGGTCTCTCCAACCAACCATCCTTCATGTCATCTGTCTGCTGGGGGCCTCTCACCATCCATTCCTTTCATGTTCACTGTGGGTGGCTCTCCCCAACCATTCCTTTCATTTCATCTATATGCTGGGTGGCTCTCCAACCATCCTTTCAGTTCATCTGTCTGGCTGGTGTCTCCTCCACAATCATTCCTTTCACGTTCATCTGTCTGCTGTGGTCTCTCCAACCATTCACTTTCATGTTCATCTATCTGCTGTGTGGTCTCTCCAACCATTCCTTTCACGTTCATTCTGTCTGCTGGATGGCTCTCCAACCACCATTCCTTTCATGTTCATCTGTCTGCTGGTGGTCCTCCAACCATTCCTTTCACGTTCATCTTCTCTGTTGGTCTCCAACCATTCCTTCATGTTCATCTGTCTCTGTGGTCTTCCACTCTTCCACCATTCTTTCACTTCTGGATGGTCTCTGCCACCATTCCATTCCATGTTCATTGTGTGCGGTGTCTCTCCAACATCCTTTCAGTTCATCTGTCTGGCTGGTGTCTCTCCAATCCATTCCTTTCACGTCATCTGTCGCTGGTGGTCTCTCCAACCATTCCTTTCACGTTTCATCTGTCTGCTGGTGGTCTCTCCAACCATTCCTTTCACGTTCATCTGTCTGCTGGGTGGACTCTCCAACCATTCCTTTCACGTTCATCTGTCTGCTGGGTGGACTCTCCAACCATTTCATTCAGTTCTCGTGGTCTGCACCATTCCTCCATTCTTTCACGTTCATCTGTGCTGGCTGTCGAACCCAACCATTCCATTTCAGTTCATCTGTCTGCTGGTGGTCTCTCCAACCATTCCTTTCACTTCATCTGTCTGCTGGGTGGTCTCTCCAACCATTCCTTTCTGTTCATCTGTCCTGCTGGTGGACTCTCCAACCATTCCTTTCACGTTCATCTGTCTGCTGGGTGGTCTCTCCAACCATTCCTTTCACGTTCATCTGTCTGCTGGTGGTCTCTCCAACCATTCCTTTCACGTTCATCTTCTGCTGGGTGGACTCTCCAACCATTCCTTTCGTTCATCTGTCTGCTGGGTGACTCTCACCAACCATTCCTTTCACGTTCATGTCGTGGTGGACTCTCCAACCATTCCTTTCACGTTCATCTGTCTGTGGGTGGCTCTCCAACCATTCTTTCATGTTCATCTGTCTGTCTGGGTGGTCTCTCCAACCATTCCTTTCAGTTCATCTGTCTGCTGGTGGTCTCTCCAACCATTCCTTTCATGTTCATCTGTCTGCTGGGTGTCTCTCCAACCATTCCTTTCAGTTCATCTGTCTGCTGGTGGTCTCTCCAACCACTTCCTTCACGTTCATCTGTCTGCTGGGTGGTCTCTCCAACCATTCCTTTCACGTTCATTCTTCTGCTGGGTGTCTCTCAACATTCCTTTCACGTTCATCTTCTGCTGTGTACTCTCCAACCATCCTTCCTTCATCCTGTGTTGATCACTTACGGTGCATTTCCTCCACATTCTTTCACTTCATCTTCTGCTGGGTCACTTTCTGAGACTCTAACCATTCCTTTACGTTCATCTGTCTGCTGGGTGTCTCACACCATTCCTTTCAGTTCATCTGTCGCTGGGTGGACTCCCACCATTCTTTCACGTTCATCTTTCGTGGGTGGACTCTCAACTTCTCTCAATCCACTCGCTTGATGGCTCTCTACCATGTTTCCTTCTTCATCACTGGTGGACTCTCCAAATTCCTTTCACGTTCATCTGTCGCTGGGTGGTCTCTCCAACCATTTCCTTTCACGTTCATCTGTCTGCTGGGGGTTCTCCCAACCATTCCTTTCATGTTTCATCTGTCTGCTGGGTGGTCCCCTCCAACCATTCCTTTCATGTTTCATCTGTCTGCTGGGTGGTCTCTCCAACCATTCCTTTCATGTTCATCTGTTGCTGGGTGTCTCTCCAACCATTCCTTTCATGTTCATGTGTGTGCTGGGTGGATCTCAACCATCCTATCATCATCTGTCTGCTGGTGGTCTCTCAACATTCCTGATGTTCTCCAGTCTGCTGGTGGTCTGTCAACCATCATTCCTGGTGTCTCTACACGTGTCTCTCAACATTCTGTTCATCTGTGTCTGCGGTGATCTCTCCAACCATTCCTTTCATGTTCATTGTCTGCTGGGTGGACTCCCACCATTCCTTTCACGTTCACTGTCTGCTGGGTGGTCTCCCATCCATTCCTTTCAGTTCATCTGTCTGCTGGGGGTCTCCCCAACCATTCACTTCATCTATTGCTGGGGTCCTCTCCAACCATTCCTTTCATTCATCTGTCGCTGGTGTGCTCTCCATCCAAATCCTTCCATTTCATTCTGTCTGCTGTGCTGCCCAACATCCTCCAGTTCATCTCTGCTTGTGGCTCTCCAAGCATTCCTTCACGTCATTCTTTCTGTGGATCTCAGCTGGCTTCCAACCTCCATTTTCCTTCTGGTTCTCTCCCTGCTTATGTCTCTCCACGGTGTCCTCATTTCTTTCGGGTCTCTCACTGTTGTCTTTCCACATTCTTTGCGGGTGTCCCCAACCTCCTTTCTGTTCACTCATTCCTGATGTTCTCCTCGTCTTTCTTCACCTGCTTTCGGGTGGATCTGTCACGTTTCCTTCTCCATTCCATTCTTATGTTCTCTGTATCTGGTTACTCTTCACCCATCCTTTCTTTACTGTCTGCTGGGTGCATCTCAACCACCATTCCTTTCAGTTCATCTGTCTGCGGGTGGTCTTTTCCCAACCATTCCTTTCATGTTCATCTGTCTGCTGGGTGGACTCTCCAACCATTCCTTTAACGTTCATCTGTTTGCTGGTGGACTCTCCCAACCACCATTCCTTTCATGTTCATCTGTCTGCTGGGTGCTCTCCAACCATCCATTCTTGTCATGTTCAACTGTCTGTTGGGTTCTCTAACCAACTTTCCTTTCCATGTTTCATCTGTCTGCTGGTGGTCTCTCCCTCCAACCATTCCTTTCATGTTCATCTATCTGCTGGTGGTCTCCCAACCATTCTTTTCATGGCATATGTCCTGCGGTGGTCCTCTAACCAACCATTCCTTTCATGTTCATCTGTGTGCTGGTGATCTCTCCAACCATTCCTTCATGTTCATCTGTCTGCTGGTGGTCCTCCAACCAACCTTTTCCTTTCATGTTCATCTGTCTGCGGTGGTCTCTCACCCAAATCCATTCCTTCATGTTCACTTTCTCTTAGTCTGCTCTAGGCCATTCCTTCTTTCATCTGTTTGCTGGGTGATCTCTAACCATCCTTTCCATGTTCATGCTGTCTGCTGGGTGGTCTCTCCAACACATTCCTTTCATGTTCATCTGTCTGCTGGGTGGTCTCTCCATCCATCATTCTTTTCATGTTCATCTGTCTGCTGGTGGTCTCCCCAACCATTCCTTTCATGTTCATCTATTGCTGGGTGGTCTCCCCAACCAGCCCTTTCCCAAATTTCATCTGCTGCTGGATGGTCTCGTCCAACAACCATTCCTTTCACGTTCATCTGTCTGCTGTGGGTCTCTCCAACCATTCACTTCATGTTCATCCCCTGCTGGGTGGTCTCTCCAACCATTCCTTTCACGTTCATCTGTCTGCTGGATGGTCTCTCCAACCCCATTCCTTTCATGTTCATCTGTCTGCTGGATGGTCTCTCCAACCATTCCTTTCACGTTTCATCTTCTGCTGGGTGGTCTCTCCAACCTTTCCCTTTTTCATGTTCATCTGTCTGCTGGGTGGTCTCTCCAACCATTCCTTTCACGTTCATCTGTCTGCTGGTGCTCTCCAACCATTCCTTTCAGTTCATGTGTGTGCTGGGTGGTCTCTCCTAACCATTCCTTCATGTTCATCTGTCTGCTGAGTGGTCTCTCCAACCATTCCTTTCACGTTCATCTGTCTGCTGGTGGTCTCTCCAACCATTCCTTTCACGTTCATCTGTCTGCTGGGTGGTCTCTCCAACCATTCCTTTCACGTTCATCTGTCTGCTGGGTGGACTCTCCAACCATTCCTTTCACGTTCATCTGTCTGCTGGGTGGACTTCTCCAACCATTCCTTTCACGTCTCTGTCTGCCTTGCTCTCCAACCATTCCTTTCATCGTTGGTCTGCTGTGACTCTCCAACCATTCTGTTTTTCATCTGTCTGCTGTGGTCTCTCCACCATTCTTTCCGTTCTCTGCTGGGTCTCTCCACCATTCCTTTCATGTTCATTTTCTGCTGGGGTGGTCACCAACCATTCCTTTCACGTTCATTTTTCGGGGGTTCCTCCAACCATCTTCAAGTTCATCTTCTTGGGGTTCCCAACCATTCCTTTCTTTCATCTGTTGGGGGGGTTCCAAACCTTCCTTTAAATTCTTTCCCCGTGGGTTCTCCCCCACCTTTCACTTCACTTTGCTGGGGGTCTCCCCAAACCTTCCTTCAGTTCTCTTCTGCTGGGTGCTCTCCAACCATCCTTTCACGTTTCTGTCCGGTGGGTCTCCACCTTCCTTTCACGTTACTGCTGGGGTGCCTTCCAACCATTCTTTACGTTCTTTCCCGCTGGGGTTCTCCCTTCCTTTCACGTTCAATCTGCTGGGGGTGGACCCCAACCATTCCTTTCCTCATCTGTCTCGGGTGGTTCCCCAACCATTTTCCCTTTCATTTCTGCTGGGTGGCTCCCCCATTCCTTTCACGTTCATCTGTCTGTGGGTGGCTCTCCAACCTTTCCTTCACGTTCATCTTCGGGGGTGGTCTCCAAACCCTTCTTTCATGTTCTCTGTCCTGGGGGGTTCTCCAACCATTCCTTTCACTTCCTGCTGCTGGGTGGTTTCCTTCCAACCTTCCTTCAGTTCATTTTTGGGGGGGGGTTCTCCAACCAGTCCTTTCATGTTCACGTCTGCTGGATGGTCTCCCCAACAATCCACCCTTTTCACGTTCACTGTCTGCTTGGTCCTCCAACCATTCACTTCATTTTCTTCTCTCCTGCTGGGTGGTCTCTCCAACCTTTTCCTTTCACGTTAAATCTGTCTGCGGGAGGGCTCTCCAACCATCCTTTCCTTTCATGTTCATCTGTCTGCTGGATGGTCTCTCCAACCATTCCTTTCACGTTTCAACAAATCTGCTGGTGGTCTCTCCCAACCATTCCTTTCATTTTCATCTTTCTGCTGGTGGCCCTCTCCAACCATTCCTTTCATTTCATCTTCTGCTGGAGGGTCTCTCCAACCATTCCTTTCATGTTCATGTGTGGCTGGGTGGTCTCTCCAACCATTCCTTTCATGTTCATCTGTCTGCTGAGTGGCTCTCCAACCATTCCTTTCACGGTCATCTGTCTGCGGGGTGGTCTCTCCAACCATTCCTTTCACGTTCATCTATCTGCTGGGTGGTCCACTCCAACCATTCCTTTCAACGTTCACTGTCTGCTGGGTGGACCCCCAAACCCAAATCCTTTTCACGTTCATCTGTCTGCGGGGTGGACTCTCCAACCATTCCTTTCACGTTCTTTCTGTCGCTGGGTGGACTCTCCAACCATTTCCTTTCACGTTCATCTGTCTGCTGGGTGGACTCTCCAACCATTCCTTTCACGTTTCACTGTCTGCTGGGTGGTCTCTCCAACCTTTTCCTTTCACGTTCATCTGTCTGCTGGTGGTCTCTCCAACCATTCCTTTCATGTTCATACTGTCTGCTGGGTGGACTCTCCAACCATTCCTTTCACGTTCATCTGTCTGCTGGGTGGTCTCTCCAACCATTCCTTTCACGTTTCATCTGTCTGCTGGGTGGTCTCTCCAACCATTCCTTTCATGTTCATCTGTCTGCTGGTGGACTCTCCCAACCATTCCTTTCATGTTCATCTGTCTGCTGGTGCACTCTCAAACCAACCATTCCTTTCACGTTCATTCTGTCTGCTGGGTGGTCTCTCCAACCATTCCTTTCACGTTCATCTATCTGCTGGTGGTCTCTCCAACCATTCCTTTCATGTTCATCTGTCTGCTGGTGGTCCTCTCCCACCATTCCTTTCATGTTCATCTGTCTGCTGGATGGTCTCTCCAACCATTCCTTTCATGTTCATGTGTGTGCTGGGTAGTCTCTCCAACCATTCCTTTCATGTCATCTGTCTGCAGGGTGGTCTCTCCAACCATTCCTTTCACGTTCATCTGTCTGCTGGGTGGTCTCTCCAACCATTCCTTTCACGTTCATCTATCTGCTGGGTGGTCTCTCCAACCATTCCTTTCACGTTCATCTGTCTGCTGTGTGGACTCTCCAACCATTCCTTTCACGATTCATCTGTCTGCTGGGTGGACTCTCCAACCATTCCTTTCACGTTCATCTGTCTGCTGGTGGACTCTCCAACCATTCCTTTCACGTTCATCTGTCTGCTGGTGGACTCTCCAACCATTCCTTTCACGTCATCTGTCTGCTGGGTGGACTCTCCAACCATTCCTTTCACGTTCATCTGTCTGCTGGTGGTCTCTCCAACCATTCCTTTCACGTTCATCTGTCTGCTGGGTGGTCTCTCCAACCATTCCTTTCATGTTCATCTGTCTGCGGGGTTGACTCTCCAACCATTCCTT
>CM031614.1:78189085-78196585 GCA_018398815.1 Conus ventricosus
CTAAGAGGAATAATGCCTGTGCGGAGGTAATAAAGACAGACGAGAGGCCGATTGACTGCATGTTCAAGCGAAAGTTTACCAAGCCACCCGTGAATTGCAGGATGAATTGCACGGGCAGTGGAATTAGAGAGGAGTGAGAGAGAAAGTAAACCTAACCTGAGCCTCGAACGAAATTAAGGTGCAACCGACACCCACAAGCCAACTTAAGGACGGATACACCGACAACAGCAACCGACATTTAAATAAATAATTTCCTCATAAACCTAGATGGGTCAATGTTCTTAGGCCTCGTCGACAAACTCGTGGACAAACCCCCCTTCTAAATGCATCTGTTTTCTCGAGATACAGTGCTCCATAATTGAATTGAAACAGTGACGCATGTGCAAAATCACAAACAGTGGGACCGAACCCAAACACTCTGTGATCAGTCAGAGTACGATAAACCCAATACATCCGTTTCACGATAGTAGAAGTTCACAGGGAGATACTTAATACTACATTTTTCACAACAACTAGAAGCCAAAACCTTCCAACAAGCAATGTAGCAATCCGAACAGTGGTGTTTCACTACCGTTAACATCACCTGAAGTTGAAAACTGGTCACTACACCTGATACTGGAGACACAAAAGGGGATTTTGTAAACCCTGGTTGAGGGGAAGTGTCCCTCTGACTGGATTTCTCCAATGTGCTGACTACGGAAGCTGGCGGTGATAATCAGCATCCGTTATTGCTGGAAAACCCTTGATTGGCGAAAAGTGTAGCATGACTCTGCTGTTCTCTGACCCAACCCATGGAGTGACGACTGACGGGCTGGATCCGGTCCAGGTTCTATGAGAGGTATATGATGATCGCTTCTCCAGTTACAAACTCACGGCCGTACAATTAGGGGGTAAAACTTTCTGATGCACACACGACTGTAGTCACTCTTGTTCAATCGTGTGGTATCTAGTTCGGCATTCAGGGAGTTCTTTTTGCTGCATAAGCAAGCGGTTGGAGTCCCTCCCCCCCTGATCTTGTAGAAGCAAACAGCCCCAATCCCCACTGCAGAACGCATCAGTTGCAGGACAAAAGGAAGATCTGGGGCTGGGAGAACCTGGGACTGGGCGAAGTTGTCAGGGACATCTTCAAGGAGTCAAACGCCTGGTTGGCAACGCTCATCCCAAACAATACGTTCTGGTTTCTTCCCCTTTGTTCAAGTCAGCTGAGGGGAAGGGCAAACTTCGCCAATGTCATGGGATGAACTTGCGGTTTAGTATCCCGCAATAGTCCAAGGATTGTCCGCAAATTACCTTTTGGTACATAGGGGGGTTTGGCACCTGCAATTTGGGCCACCTCGTGTCTTCTCAGGGGGAAATGCAATCAACCTCGCTGCTGATGATGCCCCCCAGAAAGGAATAATCTTCTCCTGTCCAAGCGGGACATTTGGAAGGGACGGGCTGACTTCTGAACCTCGCGAAAGAAGGCGAAGTAAGAAACAGGCGACGGAGTAGTAGTTGAAGTAGCGAGTCGTGCGTGTTTCCAATATACTGAGCTGCTGAGTAGCGGTCATCCATTTGAAATGTTCCAGATCTGGCGTATTGTGAGGGAGGGAGCAATGGTTCGCATGACGCGATGTAAATTGCTCAGCTCAGTTTTTGAGGCCAAAAGGCATCAAGTTCCACTGGCCCCCCCCCGAATCTGTCATCAGGCGTCGTGTGAATGCCCCGTTTTGGGTTTATCCTCTCTCTGCGAAATGGGTATTGCCTGTACCCTTTGCGAGATCGAAACTTGGAGAGAAAAAATACCTTAGCCGACTCAATGAGCAAAGGATTTTGTCGACATCCGGCATGGGTTCTGCCATCTAACCGGAGAAACCTTATTCAACCGGTCGAAAATCGACGCAAAAACACTCATTTTGCCTTCCTTCTTCTTTACCAGAAGGATGGGGGAATGAGTACGGAGAACTAGCACGGTTCAATGACCCCTAATCTTATCATGGACTGCACCTCCTGTTGGATTGACAGACGCCTGCGGAGTGAGGCAGAGGGTAATGTTTGGGACCTAATTGGGTTTCCCCCCTTTTCTTCCATTCGGGGGTCTCGGTGGTCCAATTTAGTGTACACTCACCTAAGGGTAACTGGGCTGAGGGCCGATCTGTGAGCACGTCCGGGAACTCCTGGCACAACTGCGCAGTTGTTCTGCCTGAGCTGGAGAGGGTTTGTAACCAAAGCAAAAAACATCCTGCCTCGACCTCCTCCTCGACGTCGTGGGATCAGTGGGGGATGTCCTGAGCACCGGACACGGCGGGTGCTCATCGCACTCTCCTCAAAACGACAGGGGTGATTCCTGCCTGCACTGAGTTCGTCGCACGTATATGCATTCAGGAGGTTGGCATGATACAGAGCGTTCCTTGCCTCGCACGCCGAGGATTCCTATAGTCCCAGTCACCCACCCGACTGCAGATTACGAAAGGGCCATGCCAAGAGCAAAGCTGCAAAGTTGTTATTCTTTTGTGGAGGAGAAGGCAAACACCTCATCTCCTGGCTCAAAACACCGTTCAACACTGCGCCCGGTCGTACAAAGCCTTGTACTTGGTTTTTGCCGACGCACAAATGTTGCTGAGGGAAGCTGGCAAATGTCGCGATGCGGTTTGCGCAGGATCGACCACATTATACGATCTCTCCTTGGACAGCAGGTTCCATATCGTCGTGAGTCCACATCTGCTTTCAAGACGTTGAGTGGGTCTCGTACTGTTCTGCATACAGGAGTCGAACGGGGATAAAAAACGCATGCTTTCCTGTGGTGGGAACTCACTGTAGGCGAAACAGCAAGGCAGGTAATGATACGTCCCACTCACGAGGTTGCTCTGCACACCGAAGCGATCGCAAATCTGCTTCAATGTCCCCATTTAAAGCACTCGATCAAGGCCATTGGCCTTCGCATGATAGGGTGACGTTGTCTCCTTGGAACATTGAGCAGAGTGTTCACTTTTCCTGCATTGTTTCGGACTGAAACTGGTTCCCTGGTCCGAAAGGATCTTCTTGGGCACGCCAGTGCGCGTCCATATTCTGCCAGTGGCTTCTGCAAACAGTTAGGGCATCGATTAGTCCTATGGCGGGGACAGCCTCTGGGTTTCGAGTGCAGAGGTCCAACCACTTCCAAAATGTAGCGGTTGACGCGATCGGATGGTGGATTAAGGGTCCCACCAGGTTCGAACCCCAATTTGCTGAAGGGCCTCCCCAACCAGTGGGCCACTGATCCCAGGGGAACACGCCTCAGCGCCCCTTAGGGCAGTTGTCCGTGCAGGTATCGCAACTGCGGCAGTCAGTACTGCCTAATCCTGAGAATTCATTCCCGGCCAGAAGAAAAATCCTGTCTAAATCGCTCGAGAGTCCGCTTTGAGCCCCATTTGACCTGCCATGGGTAGAATCATGGGCCTGCCGGTAGAACAGATTCTCTCAAGCTTTCGGGGAAAGACTAGTGCTTGGCACCCTAATCTGCCTGAGTGAAAACACTCCCACTCAACCCACCCCCCGCAGGAGCCCTTGTGGAGCTTAAAGCCTCACCTTGGCGTGTGGGCCGAAGTCTGTGCGGGTCGAACCCACCTGTTGTCGCAGGCGTGTTGGACAATCCATGTCCCTAGGCCTGAAGTCGAACCATGGTAGCAGGATCAGCCCTAGCCCAGAACCTCCGTCAGAGTAGGCTGTAGAACGGGTGCATTTCTGCTCCCCCTGCTTCTTGGCCCTTTGGGCGCCGTGGTACTCCCCACCGACCTGTACGGGCAGATCGTAGACACCAGATGACTGCGTCCGTCTGCAAAGGTGATAGTTTTCCCTATGAGAAGGGGATACAGAGGTCACTCCACCGCGATGGCCCATACTTCACCACAGAAGTAGGGGGTGGAGATAGGAACAAGTACAGAAGGACGGTGGGAGGTTAAAACCAGCCTCCTACCCGCACACAACATAATGGGCGCCCCGCTGAGCTAGGGGGGAAAACCATTCATTATCCACAAAGAGCGTTGATGCTCCGAAATCCTGATGGAGTCGACCAAGGGAAGAACCAACATACAGAAAGAAATAACTGGGCACTCTGAACCACAAGATGCTTGGTTGGACCCCCACGATAGCCATGACAGGAACGGTGGTCGCTGGAAAGGCTAGCTCCATTGACTACCGGCGCTTTTGGCCAATCTTTCCTAATGTGGCCGGGACGACCACAAAGGAAAAACATCAGTCGGGGTGCTGAGGGTCCCGACGAACTGCCTGCCTTGCTCGACCCGCTAGCCGTCGTCGGCGCCTATTGCACTAAAATCCTGTGGGGGTTCTTTCCTGTCGTATCTGGGCGATGGCCCTTAAGCTCTTCGGGCTTAAGCAATCAACTCAGTGGTATGAATCGCTAGCCGCGAAAAATCCTGAGGGGTTGCTGTTCGCCTATACGGAATCTCAACTCTGGGGACACAGTGATGGTCGCTGTTCGATGAGAATCAAGATCCTCAAGCTCTAGCTTAGGCCATACTGACGACAGTACCCTAGCGTTTTGCGCCTGCCTATCTCCAAAACTGAACGAAGGTCTCATCGTATTCTTTTTCATGGACTGAATTTCCGCCTGTACGTTCTCTGGAGTAAGGTGGAAACGATTACGCAGAGCCAACTGCATGTCTGGCATAAGACGCGCCTTCATTTAGAGGGAGCACTACACTCCCTTGCCTAGTACCTGATATTCCAGAAGAAAAAAGGTTCTGCAAGGGCCTTTTTGTTCCTCAGACAAATGGTAGGAACTAGCTACCTTGTCATATGCTTCGAAGATACAGATCAATGTCCTCTCTAGGTCTGTAACTCTGGAAGTTTTAATTTTGGGCCTTAATCTTTCGCTTGCCTGGTGATCAACCCCCTTGATTTATCAGTTGCGGGAGACCGCGAAGATGTTGATTTACATTCTGTCCTGCGCTGAGCTTACTGTCTGGCAGTTTTTCTCTGGCGCTGATAGTCTGTCTGGCAGTTCTTCTCTGCGCAGGAGCAGCCTCCATCCCTACGCATGAGCTTCCATCCATATCTAGCCTCTTCCCTACGCAGGGCTTCCTGCTGGAGCTCTTCCTTATGCAGGGGCTACCTCTGTCCCGAATGGAGGCGCCTCCTGTTGACAGCCTCTTACCGAGGGAGGGCTTCCTGCATGGCCAGATCCTCTCGTCGACTGTCGCTCCAAAAATATCAGGACAGAGGCGATATCTTGAGCAGGTTTCACCACTCCCGACAGGGAGGATGACCCGTTCGCGTTACGTCCCTTGGGTCTCGACTTTCCCAAGAGGAAAGGAAAAGTCCCCCGGGGCATGCCTTCCTTACGAGAGGGAAAGCATGGTGAAGAGAGGGCTTTGGTTTCTGGCGACTCTACAGAAGCCCACAGTTGCTCGCTATACTCTGTCGCTTCCGTGGGAAGTGCCAGTCCGGGGTATCAACAGGAAGATACCCTAGCGAAGAAGTAGTTGAAAGTACTCGCCTGGACTTTCGGTACAGCACTGGAATAAGTAAGAAGTCACTGTAGTCGTAGTACTGGGTATATAGTTGGGACTACATTTTGATAACCCTTTTCTTTGCGCCACGCGTCGCCATACACTAGCACCGGACGTTGCCATGACAACTATATCCTACGGTTCTCAATACAGGGGAAAGACAAATTCCCACTAGAAAGAAACAAATAACGCTATCGGATATGTATGTCTCTTGGGGACTGACTGGAAAAAAGCATATAAAAAAAAAACTTCAACGTACTATGTCCATGGCTGCTCCCACTCTGGCAACAACGCGCTCCACAGCACGAGCAACAGTGCGGTGGGGCTCACCGACGACAAAAAATAAAATAAAAAATAAATATGTCCAGGCTGCTCCCACTCTGGGAACAACGCGCCTCCCGCATGAGCTACAGTGGGCGGGGCTCACCGACAAAAAAAAAAAAAATGGCCTGGACGGGAATCCGGAGGAGGAGAGGAAAAAAAGAAAAAAGTGACCCACTAACTTCGATACACCCTCCGGTATAAATAACACCCGGTGTTAAAAAAAAAAACTGGTTAACTAAAACAGGAATGACAGGACTGAGTGGCAACAGAAAGGAAAGTCTTACGGGCCGTATCTGCGAGGTTGGCACCCGGCGGAAGGCGGAAAGGAGGTTGGGAACGCGGTCGATTTCCCCTTGGTCTCCCACCTCGACTCCCCTGGTCACACCAGATGTCCTTCAGTCGACACCATGACTCCCTAACCGCTTGAGTCACCCAGCCAACCACCCACAGAACAAACATGACAACCTAAACTAAAATATACATAAACAGGCAGGACTGGAAGGTACTCCTGCGAAACGAGAGAGACAGTCAGTACCCTTCACATCCGGACGAGCCCCCTCAAATGTCACGACCGACCTGGGACCCGTCTGCACCTGACAGGATCGGTTTAGATGGGAGTGGAAGGGAGTGGATCTGAACTCACACAGCCCCGCAAGAGACCACACAAGAAAGTTTACGATTACAAACCCAGTTTTTCACACCACACCCAATTAGTCACAAATAAGCATTCCATCACACACACAACATGAACATCACAAATCAAGCATTGCAAACACTCAGGACCATACACACGATTAATGCATTTCAAACACACACGGACTTTACACACAATTAATGCATTTCATAAATAAGGCCTTTCCCCGCACACATTCCTTTACGTGCTTTCGTGTGGTTCCCACTACCCTGCATTCCAAAGTCCACTTGTGAAGCACACGATGTCGCATCAGGTGCCCCAAACCGGGTCGGGTTCTTGACGAAAGTGTCTTTCATTGCCGACACCATTTTGATCACACACACACACACAAATGGCACGAGTCCGAGCGAACACCTGGGTCCCGGGGACACTGTAGGAGTCCGAGGACGTGGAGGAACGCGTCCCGTGGGGGAACGCGGGCATATGTCGTCGAAGGTCCCGGGACAGGGGCGGGATCTTCCAGCAAAAAGCGCACATGCGCCTCAACCAGTTGCGCGGCCCCATCAGCGCTAGCTTTCAGGTGAATCCCCCCGGGAGGAGGAGGACCACGGAAGGAACTGGAAGGAAAAGAAGGAAGGGTACTGGACCCCGCCGTCAGTACAGTCAGGCTTATGCTGTCAAATCCTAACAGCCCCTCGGCATAGTTGGCGAAGAGGGGAGGTTTTCTGTAGTACATTCACAGCACCATACTCAAACACAGACCTGAGCATAACACAGTAAACAAACCAACTGAGGAAATGTTCGCTAAAGCGTCTCCTCACACGAAGCTGGTAAGAGGGTACATTCAAAGGCTAAACACATGAATAGAAAATTATGTCTTCACTCCGTCCCTCACTCACGTTCAACATTTTCCTTTCTTAGGAAACTGAAATTAATACCGCACCATTGTTTTATAACTGCCACAACATTTGCATTATAATAATAATTCAAATGGCTCAATTATCCCCACAATTTTTATCGCACATTTCAAAATGACAATTCTCCGGCCCACGC
>CM031614.1:78204643-78212143 GCA_018398815.1 Conus ventricosus
CTCCCACCCCACCCATCCTCCAAACAGCAGTCTACGCTGAGATTGTATGACCTGGAGGAATCCAGTCCTCCTACCCCCGTCCTCCCTCATCATCCCTCCCACCCCACCCATCCTCCAAACAGCAGTCTACGCTGAGATTGTATGACCTGGAGGAATCCAGTCCTCCTACCCCCGTCCCCCCTCATCATCCCTCCCACCCCACCCATCCTCCAAACAGCAGTCTACGTTGAGATTGTATGACCTGGAGGAATCCAGTCCTCCTACCCCCGTCCTCCCTCATCATCCCTCCACCCCACCCATCCTCCAAACAGCAGTCTACGCTGAGATTGTATGACCTGGAGGAATCCAGTCCTCCAAGCCCCCCCCTCCACCCTCATCACCCCTCCCACCCCACCCACCCTCCAAAAAGCAGTCTACGCTGAGATTGTATGACCTGGAGGAATCCAGTCCTCCAACCCCCCTCCACCCTCATCACCCCTCCCACCCCACCCACCCTCCAAAAAGCAGTAAACGTTGAGATTGTATGACCTGGAGGAATCCAGTCCTCCAACCCCCTCCACCCTCATCACCCCTCCCACCCCACCCACCCTCCAAAAAGCAGTAAACGTTGAGATTGTATGACCTGGAGGAATCCAGTCCTCCAACCCCCCTCCACCCTCATCACCCCTCCCACCCCACCCACCCTCCAAAAAGCAGTAAACGTTGAGATTGTATGACCTGGAGGAATCCAGTCCTCCAACCCCCTCCACCCTCATCACCCCTCCCACCCCACCCACCCTCCAAAAGCAGTAAACGTTGAGATTGTATGACCTGGAGGAATCCAGTCCTCCAACCCCCCTCCACCCTCATCACCCCTCCCACCCCACCCACCCTCCAAAAAGCAGTAAACGTTGAGATTGTATGACCTGGAGGAATCCAGTCCTCCAACCCCCTCCACCCTCATCACCCCTCCCACCCCACCCACCCTCCAAAAAGCAGTAAACGTTGAGATTGTATGACCTGGAGGAATCCAGTCTCCAACCCCCTCCACCCTCATCACACCTCCCACCCCACCCACCCTCCAAAAAGCAGTAAACGTTGAGATTGTATGACCTGGAGGAATCCAGTCCTCCGTCCCCTTTCCTCCCTCATCACCCCGCCCCCTCCCCCTCCCCCTCCTCCCCCCCCCCCCAAAAAAAAAGCAAAAAAAGCAGTAAACGTTGAGATTGTATGACCTGGAGGCCTCCACTCCTCCTCCAACCCCCTTCCACTCTCCGTCATCAGCCCGTATAGAGATTGCCCCTACCCCCACTCTTCTCCCCATCCCGTCTCCGCTGCCACCACCCCACCCCACCCCACCCCACCACCTTTTCCTCTGTCCCCCTTTCCCGTCACTCCTTCTTTCCTAGACAACAGAACCATAGCTGAGTTCAGTATAAGGACTGTCTCTTTCATTGCCAGGTGCCCTTGTTCCGTGTCTTTAAGGACTGTCTCTTTCATTGCCAGGTGCCCTTGTTCCGTGTCTTCAAGGACTGTTTCTTCCATTGCCAGATGCCCTTGTTCCGTGTCTTTAAGGACTGTCTCTTTCATTGCCAGGTGCCCTTGTTCCGTGTCTTTGTTTTGGGGACAGGGTGGTCACCATTGTCACCATACCCTTGTTCTGTGTCTTTTGGGGACAGGTGATTTACAATTGTCATCATATCCTTGTCCTGTTTGTGTTGGGGACAGGGTGGTCACCATTGTCACCATACCTTTGTTCTGTTTCTGTTGGGGACAGGTGGTTTACGTTTGTCATCATATCCTTGTCCTGTTTGTTTTGGGGACAGGGTGGTCACCATTGTCACCATACCCTTGTTCTGTTTCTGTTGGGGACAGGGGGTTTACGTTTGTCATCATACCCTTGTCCTGTTGTTTTGGGGACAGGATGGTCGGCATTGTAACCATACCCTTGTTCTGTTTCTGTTGGGGACAAGGCTGTCACAGTTGTAACCATACTCTTGTTCTGGTTTGTTTTTTTTTGGGGGGGGGGTGGGGGGTGGGGGTGGGAGGAACCTCACGACTGTCACTCTACCCTTGTTCTGTTTCTTTTGACAAAAGGACAGTCACGATTGTCACCATATCCTTTTTTAAGTGACATCAGTTATTGGATCAGCAGAGCACCTAGGGCAGTGATGTTTTTTTTCCTAAGGCCAAAATCCACCTCTTCAAGTTTTGTCGCTTCACACTGTCCTCTTCATCTGAAAAAAAAAAGAAAGAAAAAAAGCGGGAAATTTCTTTTTTTACTACGAACTCTTTTTTCGTTTCTTTTTCTTTCTTTGGTTTTTGAGTATGCAGTCTCTTATGACCCGTCGTTTTCTCTCTCTCTTTTTTTTTTTTAACGGTCTCTTACACATCTGTATGTTCTCCTAGAAAGGGACATGTTCTTGCTGATTTTAGTTTTTTGGCGTTTGATACAAAGTGTCTGGGTTTGTTAATCTTACCATATCCTTGATCTGTTTGTTTGGGGACAGGATCGTCACGATTGTCACCATGCCCTTGTTCTGTTTCTTTTAGGGACGCAATAGTCACGATTGTCACCATGCCCTTGTTCTGTTTCTTTTAGGGACACAATAGTCACGATTGTCACCATGTCCTTGCTTTGTTTCTTTTAGGGACACAATAGTCACGATTGTCACCATGCCCTTGTTCTTTTTCTTTCAGGGACACAATAGTCACGATTGTCACCATGCCCTTGTTCTGTTTCTTTTAGGGACACAATAGTCACGATTGTCACCATGTCCTTGCTCTGTTTCTTTTAGGGACACAATAGTCACGATTGTCACCATGTCCTTTGCCTGTTTCTTTTAGGGACACAATAGTCACGATTGTCACCATGCCCTTGTTCTTTTTCTTTCAGGGACGCAATTGTCACGATTGTCACCATGCCCTTGTTCTGTTTCTTTTAGGGACACAATAGTCACGATTGTTACCATGCCCTTGTTCTGTTTCTCTTGGGGACAGGATCGTCAAGATTGTCACCTTACTCTTGTTTAGATTCTGTCGAGGACACGGTGATCACGAGTTTTCACCATGCCTTTGATATGTTTCTTTTGGGGACATGGAGGTCACGACTCTCACCATATTGCTCTATTTCTCATTGGGGACAGGGTCGTCACGATTGTCACCACATTCTTTGTCTTTTTTTGCGGGACACAGTCTCATGAATAACCACCATACCTTCGTTCTGTTTTGTTTTTTTCAGGGGTGAGGGGTGGAACGGCCGTCACGACTATTCCCATGGTAGTGGTGGGGAAGTGTGGGAGGGAATGTGTGTGGGACACGGTCTGTACCATCATCACCCTCAACATCAGCCTCAGTCATGACTTCATCAGAACTGACTATAGTAAAACTCGGGATGCTTAATTTAAGGGCCACCTGGTGTACGAGGAGGAGCAGGGACGGGAAGAAGAGTGGAGAGGGTGATGGATGTGGGTGTGGTGGAGAAGGGGAGGGAATGGGATGATAATGTTCGGAGTCAAGGATGATAAAACCTCACAGGCGTCCAGTCACAAACTGTCGTTTGGAAGAGGGACAGGTTAGACGACAAAGGAACGGGGCTTTTGCGGAGCGAGAGTGGCTGAGAGGGGGGTGGGAGGGGGTGGGGGTTGGTGGGGGGGGGGGGGGGGGCAGGAGGCGAGGATGGAGGGAGGATTGGAGGGTATGCGTGTGGGAGGGTTTCGCTTCTCTACCCTGACCAACCTCATAAAACCACAAATTGAAACGTGGAGGAGAAGGGTGGTGGTGGTGGTGGTGGTGATGATGGTGAGGGGACGAGGAGTATAGGGGTAGGCCAGCCATACCAATTTTATCGACAACCAGCGAATGATTTGTGGAGGACTGAGGAAAGGAGGTGAGGAGGTGAGGGTAGGGGTGGGGGTGGGAAGGGGCTAGAGAGGCGAGGGTGGAGTGAGGAGGTGGCATGGAAACTCAGAATCCGAACAGCATTCAGTGACTTCTGGCCTTACGAACTCTTGACGGTAACCTTTGCTCGTTTGCTCCGGTGCTGTTTTGTTGTGCTGGAAAATTCATTTGCTCCGGTGCTGTTTTGTTGTACTGGAAAATTTAATTGCTCCGGTGCTGTCTTGTTGTACTGGAAAATTCATTTGCTCCGGTGCTGTCTTGTTGTACCGGAAAATTCATTTGCTCCGGTGCTGTCTTGTTGTACCGGATAATTCATTTGCTCCAGTACTGTCTTGTTGTACCGGAAAATTCATTTCCTCCGGTGCTGTTTTGTTGTACCGGAAAATTCATTTGCACCGGTGCTGTTTTGTTGTACCGGAAAATTCATTTGCTCCGGTGCTGTCTTGTTGTACCGGAAAATTCATTTGCTCCGGTGCTGTCTTGTTGTACCGGATAATTCATTTGCTCCGGTGCTGTCTTGTTGAACCGGATAATTCATTTGCTCCGGTGCTGTCATATTGTACCGGGTAATACATTTTGCTCCGGTGCTGTCTTGTTGTACCGGATAATTCATTTGCTCCGGTGCTGTCTTGTTGTACCGGATTATTCATTTGTGCCGGTGCTGTCGTGTTGTACCGGATAATTCATTTGCTCCAGTGCTGTCATGTTGTACCGGATAATTCATTTGGTGCTCCAGTGCTGTCATGTTGTACCGGATAATTCATTTGCTCCGGTGCTGTCATGTTGTACGGATAATTCATTTGTTCCGGCGCTGTCATGTTGTACCAGATAATTTTACCCTCACAGCGGATTTTTTAAAATATGAAATTTGGGTCGCTGTCCCAAGGGAGAGATGTTGGCACAGGATTGTGACACTTTTTTTGTTACTCTGCCTGCGAGCGTCTTTGTTATCTATCAAAGTGGATTTTCTTGACAATTTAGCCAGAGGGGAGATTTTCTCTCGTTGCCATGGGATCTTTTACGTGCACTAAATGTATCCTGTACAAGGGACATCGGTTTCATTGCCTTGTTTGACAGTCTACTGTTCGGGCCAAACTTGAAAGGAAAGGAATTGAAGCACTGGTATGCAGTTCCTTGGGTGTTTTTGTACTCCCAGTTCTTATAGAACAGGGAGTACTTTACAATGGGAACGAAGAAATGTTGTCTGTGTGTCTGTCTGTCCGTGGTCAAAATGTGTTCCACTCGCTCCTTACAAAACTGCTGGACCGATCTTTCTGAAAATTTGTAGATATGTTCATTATGGGTCACGGATGATGTCCGATGTTTTATCTTACCAGCATAGCCGTTACGTACGGCTATAATGATACTTTTGTGATTAATAGTGTAAGCAATAACGGTATATAAACTTAAGTGTAACCAAATTCTACAGGCTCCGTTAGTATAGTGGTTAGTATCCCTGCCTGTCACGCGAGCGACCTGGGTTCATTTCCCACCGGGAAGAGCAGTAATTTTTTTTTCTTTTTCTCTTACATACAAAATTTCTACCACTAAAAGGTGAGAAAGTGCCAAGTGACTGATATATATGTATATATATATATATATATGTATATATATATATATATATGTATATATATATATATATATATATATAGAGAGAGAGAGAGAGAGAGAGAGAGAGAGAGAGAGAGATGTGTGTGTGTGTGTGTGTGTGTGTGTGTGTGTGTTTTGTTCTACGTACTGGGAGTACGTTTATATGCTTTGCATCTTGTTCTTTTTGCCCCGCGTTTATCATTTGAAGACAGAACGGACCATGGGTGGATGAAACAGGAGGCAGAGAGAGGAACTTGGAGCTGCATTTCAGATTCGGTATTGTCATGGTCCCGCTGACCACATAGGTATTTCTCAAAGCTATGATCACATAGCCAAACAAATAAATGAATGAATGAATGAATGAATGAAGAGATGGATTGACAATTGCAATTAAGAAAAAAAATGTCCTGTCCTGAATATGAAACAACCAAGACAGCCGTCTACATTCTATTCACATAGCTCATTTGCATGACAGCTAGACTATCGATCATCCCTTAGAGGAAAGAAAACTTACTGATTGATTGATTGATTGATTGACTAGTTCTTCGCTTGCGAAGATTGGTGGGACGTTCCCGCCAGGGATGGGCGGTGCGCCCTTTGATGACTAATTAGTCCAGTTCGTGACTTACAGGATCTGTGGCATTGTGGGCAGGTGTAGATCTGGCCTGCGTTGTTGGGCTGCGGACCTGGGTCTTTCCTTTTCCTTCTCTTCTCCTTATCCCTAAGAGGAAAGAAAACTAGACCACGGAAAAGGCGCCGAGTATTGACCCACCGTTTCTGAAAACAACCAAACAACCAAACAACAAGAAAACCGTGATGAGTCAAGAGAAAAACAACAACAACAACAAAGCAGAATGATGCCACAAGAAATGATTAGGAAGGCTCACAAATACTATGCACAGTCAGCAGCCTACGTCAACTGTGGATGGGAGGTATACACTGATTTCCTTTCTACTAAGTTTCAAAACGGAGTGACTGAGGGCGGAAAATGAAACAAAATTTGAAAAGAGAGGGGGTTAGTTACCGCCAAGGACACAGACAAACAGGGTACAGGACTAGACACGATGCATTTCGACCTCTTGGGTCTTCTTCAGGTTAGGACAGTGACAAAGAACAAGAAAACACTTAGCTGCTATTAGCTGTTTCTCATGTTCGTCTGGCGGCCATTTGTGGTTGCGAGACGAACAGGAGAAGCAGCTAATAGCAGGTAAGTGGCTTCTTGTTCTTTGTCACTGTCCTAACCTGAAGAAGACCCAACAGGTCGAAATGCATTGTGTCTAGTCCTGTACTCTGTTTGTCTGTGTCCATGGTGGTAACTAACCCCTACTCTTTTCAAATGTTGCTTTCTACTAGATGACAAGAAAACAATGGGTCGGGTGGAAGTGGGAGGATAGTGGGTGGGGTGGCGTTGGGAGCTGATATATTAGAAATGACAACGAAAGAGAAAAAACAACAACAAACAAACAAAAAGCACGACACTCACTGCAGACAACAGAGAGGAACGCACGACACTCACTGCAGACAACAGAGAGGAACGCACGACACTCACTGCAGACAACAGAGAGGAACGCACGACACTCACTGCAGACAACAGAGAGGAACGCACGACACTCACTGCAGACAACAGAGAGGAACGCACGACACTCACTGCAGACAACAGAGAGGGCCATGAAGGAGAAGGAGAACAAAAAGTGAACGGCTGAAAAGAGAGATAGAAATTATGAAAAGCGAAGACAGAATAAAAAGGAGTAATTAATTAGGAGAACCCATTACCAGAGAATTCTCTGAATGGGTGGGGTGTGGGGGTGAAATGATGTGGGGTTAGGACTGGGGCCTGTACACAGTGTAGCTGAGAGAGAGAGAGAGAGAGAGAGAGAGAGAGAGGAGAGAGAGAGAGAGAGAGATTGAGAGAGAGAGAGAGAGATTGAGAGAGAGAGAGATTGAGAGAGAGAGAGAGAGATTGAGAGAGAGAGAGAGAGAGAGAGAGAGAGATTGAGAGAGAGAGAGAGAGAGATTGAGAGAGAGAGCGAG
>CM031614.1:78217143-78219643 GCA_018398815.1 Conus ventricosus
GTTGTTTTAAGAGATGCCTTGAAGGAAGACAGAGAGTTTGAACTACGCAAAGATATTGGGAATGTATTCCAAGAAACCGACCCTGAAAAGAAAACGAGCGATCGCCTTAGCTTTTAGTTCGAAATCGAGGATTTTGAGCAGAGTGTTGTCGGTAGACGACCGCAACTGCCAGAAGGAACCTAGAGATGAAGGAGATCAGAAAGACAGGAAGGAGGTAAGCCATTCAAGGCACGAATGACACAATACTTGAAGAAGAGTAGAAGACTACACAAAATGCCTGATTATGTCAGGATGGACATGGGACAAAGCTTACAAGGCTTGAAGCTGCCAGCAGTAGTTCCATGTGAAAAAGCTCTTCTGAAAAAGAAGAAACCCTTTCACAAGCAAAATAAGAAATTGCTCGGATGTCCACATATGCCCACGTGTCCTCACCAAGTTTCTATTCATTAAGAGAAACGTTTGTGTTTTATACCAAAACTCAGGAAATACTATCATTTCCCCCAGAAATACCTTAATAGGGACAGACAAACAAAAGGAGAAATTTCAGTGAAACCTATCAAGCCACCACACCAACGAGAAATTGAGCGTTTGTCCCTGAAAATGAAGATATTTACAGATGCTTAAAAAAACAACATGATACTCGTGGTCATTCAAGAGACAAGTACTTTTGTTTTCCTTCTGGGATAAACAGAAATTGTACATTAGAGATCTTGTTAACTTGTGTTACGCCCAACTTCATGCACTGGATGGGGGCCGGAATAGCTCAGTTGGTAGAGCGCCGGACTCGTGATTCTGCGGTTGCGGGTTCGAATTTCGGTACAGGGGGATGTTTTCCCTCAGAGTTAACATTGGTTCTGACTCCATTCCCCATACAGTCCTTCGAATGAGACTATAAACCGAGATTCCGTGTGTGAACGCACGCACAACATCTTGCACACACGTAAAATCCCATCACCAACTTTCGGAAGAGAAGGCCAGTTTGGCCGTTGGTATGGATGACACGTTACACATAGCATGCACCTTCCCTGAAGATGGAGTATGGTTGCCTTAATGGCGGGATTAAAAAAAAAACGGTCATACACACAAAACTCCACTGCCTGTCTATACAGGCAGTGTCCGCAGGAGTATCAGCCTGCGTACGCAGAAAGAAAGAAGAAAGAAAGAAGTACTGGATTAGCTGTAGGTATCGCAAGGAGTTTTCGCCTGTTGGGTCTGTAGTAAACCTCAAACCTAGATGGGCTAATCATAAAAAAATTATGGTACACTGAAAAATAATTCAAAATGCAACTTGCTGCTCACGCACATCAATAATCACAACCACCCCCATTGATGTTGATGTCGCATTTCTTACTATTGTTCCAACTGGACAACTTTTCAATTCTGGTGGACTTTCAGAAGGTGAATTATATTGGCAAGCATATCTGGGGACCCTAAGAATGGATGGAAATGAACGAAAAGACGAAGGCTTTGTTCTAAAACATATAGAGTACAGTTTCGTGGCTAAATTCTGAACTTCCGTAAGATCACCAGCACAGTTGTGATGATATAATACGCATTTGTCCTGGATATAATCTAGTGTGTACATGCTTTCTGTGGAACTTGAGAAATGTAGTGAATGGGGAACATGACAGTCAAATATATGCTGCTGTGTATGGCTTTAGTATACCCTCCCTCGTCAACTGCGTTTAGCCGTGTGGTTAACCCAGTTTGTTCTCTCTCTCTCCCTCTCTCTCTCTCTCTCTCTCTCTCTCTGTCTGTCTCTGTTTCTCGCTTCTCTCCTCTCCCCTCTCACTCCTTCCCTCTCTTCCACTCTCTCTCTCTCTCTCTCTCTCTGCCTTTCTGTCTGTCTGTCTGTCTGTCTGTCTCTCTGTTTCTCGCTTCTCCCCCTCCCCTCTCACTCCTTCCCTCTCTTCCACTCTCTCTCTCTCTCTCTCTCTTCTCTCTGTCTCTCTGTCTCTCTCTCTCTCTCTCTCTCTCTCTCTCTCTCTCTCTCTGAGGAAGAAAAGTAATAATAGCATCTGCCTATCCAACATACCCACCACACAGTCGGTCATCTTCCCAGCTTTTGCCTTCATTGGGGCTTTATCAGGCAGGGCTGTAAGCATGCACATACCATAGCTGGACTGAACATGAAATGGAAATTAAAATAGCAATTTGAATTGTAATCTAAAATGTGGCATGAGACACAGATCTCTCTCTCTCTCTCCTCTCTCTCTCTCTCTCTCTCTCTCTCTCTCTCTCTCTCTCTGTCTGTCTGTCTGTCTGTCTGTCTGTCTGTCTCTCAACTCTCTTTTTCTCTCGTTGTATGTCTGTCTGCCTTTGTCTGTCTATCTATCTATCTATTTATCTATCTATCTATCTATCTATCTATACTATCTATCTATCTATCTATCTATCTATCTATCTATCTATCTATCTATCTATCTACCTATCTATCTGTATGTATGTCTTTACATCTAGGCACGTGTGTGTGTATGCGCGCGCGCGATTGCGGGCACGT
>CM031614.1:78230983-78245983 GCA_018398815.1 Conus ventricosus
TTAACGTCTAAGTTTTGCCAGCTAATATTAATTCCTTTTATAAGGTCATCACTAACGCCCACAACCCCATCCCTCTCCACATCTTTAAAGACAGAAATTTCAAATTATCATTGTGAACGTGTATCCTAATTTTCTGCTTGGAAAGAACTGTAATTTTGTAGAAGCTTTTTTTACAACTGTTTTCTTTTCTGTGGAGGATGTACTGCTTTTTCCCATACGGCGTTATTTCAATTTTCTTTCCGACTATTGTCGTCCGGCATAAGGCTTACATGTAAAGGGCCAGAGTTGAATGCTTTTCTGAAACTTTTTTGACGGCTAAAATATGTAAATGGGCTTATGAATTCAATTTTTATTTCCCATTCTAAATATGGTTCTAAGTGCCATTTGAGGTCAGGTTTTCGAACTATTTTTATATCATACTGGCCAACATTATTTGCCTCTAGATTGCGCAGTTGTTCTAGTTTAGGAAACTTTTTGCTGTCGCCAACCTCTTTGCGTTTATAATCACCGTCTTTAGTGTACTCAAACCATACAAAGCGCCTATCTCACCGTTCTGTTCAAAGTCCGCAACATCTGCAAGGTCTTTTAATTCTAAGGTTATACACCTTACAGGGGCTAATGTAACTCCTGATTCTTCTGGCCCACGCGACATTATTTTTTAGTAACGTATTATTTTATTTCCAAAACAATGTGCAGGTTATCACATTTCACAACTTTCCCGCTTTGTCTTTGATTTTTATATTAAATGATCCGACCCTCCCACAAAAACTAATCTTTTAAACTGTAAATTAGGGAATTGTATAATTTCATAATCGCAATATGCAGCTTTCCCTGACGGAAGAGCTCTTAAAACAGTTGAGGGCCTTCCATCATATAAGTTTTCATCAGTGCTCAGCTCATCCATATGAACATAGAGTAATGAATGTAATGCAAGATCGAGCGGATTTTTCCCTCAAAAAAGTATTTTTTGTTTAAATTTAAAAAACCTAAAAAAATGAGGGGTCGATTGGCGTTGTAAAGCCTAACTTTTTTTTAGCTAGCTTTTTTTAAATTCAAAATAGTACCCTACTTCTTTTTTTCCCAAGGTTTAAAAGGGTCAACATTTTTTCAGATTGGGCTTTTGTTAATTTTGGGGAGCAATGGGGAATTTAAACTCATTGCTTCTTTTTAGCGAAAAAAAACCCGTAAAAAAACCATCAGGAATGGTTAATGGTTTAACCAAATTTGGCCCTAAAAATTTAATTTTTTTTAAAATCTTATTATTCTCCTTGGGCTTTGCTTATTTTAAAACCTTTACGATTTTGTAAAATATTTCTTTGGAGCGCGCCTTTTTTTGGGGCCCCCAATTTTTATCATACTTGTTCTAAAAAAAAAAAACGGTTTTTGGGTTGTTATTGTTACAAACTTTTTTTTTTAAACAAAATTAAAAATTTTTTTGCTTTCCCAAATTTTCTGGTGCAAAATTTTTCTGTTGGGCCGCACAAAAAAATCTTAAAAAAAAAGAAAATTTGATACTCTTGGAAATTGCTGGCCCCGGGGACTGCCTTTTTTTAAAAAAAAAGGTGAGTACCCCCCATTGAAGAGTTTTTAACCCCCCCTTTATTAAAAAGGGGCCCGCATCAAAAAAAAGCGGGGTTTTTATTTCCATCCAGGGCATTTTTTATCAGAACCATTTAAAAACGGTGTGTTTTGGGGCATAAAACGGGGTGTGGGTGGCGTATCGATCATTTAAATCCCCCATGATCCTTTGGGTTGAGGTCGTGTACAGATTTCATTTTTTTTTTAAACACCTTCGGGACGAAAATTTTGCTAAAATGCAAGCCCCCTTCCCCAATGAAAAAACCTTTTAAATCCCCCAAAGCAACAGAATGACTTTAAAGGTTTTTTGAAAGGGATCGAAACCCAAATTTAAATTTTAACATCAAGAAGATTTTAGAAAAAATTTTTTGGTTTCAAAATTCTTGGCCGGGCGCCCCTTTTTCGGGGCACGACAGAAATTAACAAAAGGGGAAGGGGCCCCCTCCTTTCAAATCTTTCTTTTTTGGCACAACTGTTGAACCCGGGGCCCAACAGCAAGGCATAAAACACCCAGGGACAAACTTTTATCTTGGGACATTTCAAAGGGGTTTAACTAGGGCGGGAATAGAACGAAAAAAAGCCCTTATTCGTACCCCTTTTGGGTTTTTGCTAGGGTCGCAAGAAAAGGGCAAGATCGGGGGCATAACTGTTTCCTTTCCCTTCGGGCTTTGAGCAAAAAAAAAAATTTCTTAGAAAATTTTTAGGGGGCCCGCCATTAATTCTACATTTTTTTTCCCTTTCAAGTATTAAAATTTTCCAAACATTTTTTTAAAAATTTCGCAAGATCGAAAGTAGACTTTGCTTTTGGGCCCTTTGGTTTTATTTGTTTCCCCTTTTGAACCTCAGATTTCCAGAAAGGACAATAATAAATAAAAATAATAAAAATTCTTATAGCAGGCAATAAAACAAAAGGTTTGGGGAAAAAACGACAAAAATTCTGACCCCTTTAATATTAAAAAAAAAAAAAAAGAACCCCCAAGATTAAGTCATCTTTTCCCCGAACCCAAAAACCCCCCAAAGTCATTGAAGACCAGCAAAGCTCGCGGACTTTTTCGCGATGCCCAATGAAAAAGAAAAAAGAAAGCGCTTGTTTTGGGTTAAAAATTGGCTTTAGGAAAATTTGGTTTTTATCTTACTAAATATTTAACCCAACAAATTACAAGAAAAAAAAGGCCCTTAAAGTGCCCCGGCCAAAAAACCCAAAAAACAAAAAACTTTGCTTGCAGTAGAAAAAAGCCAGCTGAAAATACTCCCCAATTTTTCCTGGTAAAGCGCCCAGGGGCCTTTACCGGGCAAATTTTTTTTTAATAAACTTGCAAATGTTTAAGTTTTTTTTCCCCCCTTGATTTATCAGGTGGGGCATGGCGGTGGCGGGGAAAGGCATGGCTTTGACCCCACCGCCCCCTTAAAATCCCAAAAACACCAGTGTGTTTTATTCCCAAATTTCCAAAGGTTTTTTAAAAAAGTTTTGCAAATGGGGGACCCCTTGACCTAAACATTGTTCGTATTCTTCTGTGTTTTGTGTCTTTCCATATAAAATTTTTTCGAAAGTTTTCCTTATTTTTTCACTTGAGTTAAAAATTTTGGTTTCCCCGGGTAGTATCGCCCACTTTTAGTCTTGCGATCTTTTTTGTTAAAGGGTTCTTTTGTTTTGGGCAAATTCTTTTTTTTAATACACCCCAAAGTTTGGCGTCATCAGCCTCAAGATTTTTTTTTTCTCTTTTTATTGTTATCTGGGTTCACCTAGTTTTTGCTAATTGTTTGTTTTTTTCGCCTTTGATGGTTCTTAAATTTCGTTCAAGGGCTAAAAAAATTCTGCATGGGAAAATGGGGTTTAAATTAATTTTTTTTTTAACGCTGTTTTTTAAATGAAAAACGGTTTCTGTTTCTTTTTGGATTTATTAATTCGCCTTTTGCTGATTGTTTTTAATTTCTTTAATTTCCCCATTTTTTGCATTTGGTTATTTTTCGGGATTTTCTTGGTGGGTTTTAAAGTTTGGGCAACTGCATCCCTAAAAATTTTTTGGTCTACCCAATGCCAAGGCGTTTTTGGAAAGCCGCGGGGGAGTCTATTTCCAAAATTAAAAACCCCCGGGCTAAAAACTTTGAGGGGTTTCTTTTTTTTTGAAAGGGCCGAAAAAGTTGTCCTCGGCCCTTTTTTCACAGAAAAAAGACCATCTTTTTAATTTTTCTAAATCTTTTTGGGTCTTTTAAATTCGGGCGTTTTTTTTTTGGCCTAAAACTTTTTTTAAAATCCCTTGGGCCCCAAAAATTTTTGGTTAATTCCGCCGCATTGAGAGCGTTGAGCGATGCTGTGTCAAAGGATCTTTTTCACTCATGTCGTCCCCAAAAGATAAAAAACTTTCAAAATCTTCTTCCCCTTTCCCTTTTCCTTTGGCCCATTTTTTTTTAATAATTTTTTTTTTAAATTTTTTTTTTATAAAAAAATGTCACAAGCTTTATGGCTCGATTCTTAAACCCGAAAGAAGACTAAAAAGGAGCCCCTTGGCGTGAAGGGAAATAAACGGAAAAATTTTTGGGCCCAAAAAAACCCAAACTTTTTTGTGCAGATAAAAATTTCTTACTTTTAAAAAAAATTTTTTTCCAGACCTGGGAGCAAAGAATTAAATTTTGCCAGCTTGGGGCGTTTTTAACTTTCAAAATAGAACTCGCTTCAACAAAAACCCAAACGGGGACAGTTGTACAGAATTTTGGGGCGGCAATCGTTAAAAAAAATTTCTAAAAAAATTTGGGGGGCAAGAAATATTTTCTTTAAAAATGCGACATATTTTTTAACCTTTCGGGATTTGGGCTAACCGGGAATGAAAGGGCTGTTTTGCGTTTCAAGGAATCGAAAATGAAGAAGCACAAAAAACATAAAAATTAGGGGGGGGGCCCCCAATACCAAAAAACGGAAAAAAATATGCAGCTGTTTTAAATTTTTTGGGATGGAAATCGCTTTTCCCTACCCTTAAAATTTTGAGTTGTTTTTAAAAACGGGAGCACCGTCTTTCAAGGAGCGTTTAAAAAAACAATTGTCAAAAAAAACTAAACTTTTAATTTAATACAAAAAAGCTTTTTCAAATCTTTAGACACCGAACAAAATACGGGATTTTTTTGGGCATCTCGTTAAGTTTTGAGTTGTTAGCCCAAACCCCAAATTTTGCATGCTATTGAGCACCAATAAACATTTTAAAAGTAATTTTTTTTTACGAAAAGTGTGCCATACAACATTCCCAGAAGCAGGGCAGGACCCCTTTTAAAAGGGGAAATTTTTGGTTTTTTGCGTCGGGGGTGCAAAAATCGCTTAAAAAAAAAGGGTTTTTTTGCTGTGTGAAGAAAGAAACCGTTCAAAAGGGGCAAGTGAAAAAATTTTTTAATCCTAAAAAAAAACAGAAATGAAACAAATTTCCCCAAGGGCTAACCAAATTTTTCCTAGCGGGCTTTGGCCATATCATCATTTTTTGAAAAAAAAAGAAAATTGTTTTGGGGTTTTGGGGGGGGTTAAAAATTTAACAGCAGACCAATGTCCCCCAAAAATTAAAACCTTTACAAAAGGGTTGGCTTTTGGGTTATTTTTCAAAAAAATTTCGGTTTATGGATTGGGCCCAAGGCCCAACCCGGGGATAATCAAATTCCTGGAACGGGGGAAAGGTGAAAGAAAGAATTAAAAATTTAAAAAATTTTTAAAAAAAAGAAGAAGCCCTAAACCCCTTAATGTACATTTGGTTTTTTTTTTATGATTTTCACAGCCCAAATATTTTAAGCTAAAAGATTAGAAAATGTTTGAATTTTAAAATTTTTTTTATTTTAAAAAAAGCTTTTAGTTGGTTTTTTTCCAAAAGGCCTACAGCGCCGCCAAAGGGAAAGGGAAAATAGAAAGCCCTAACCCTAAAAAAACCCTTTTTTTTAAAAAAATTTTTTAAAAAATTTTTTAAATTTTTTTTTTTTTTTAAAAATTTTTTTTTTTTTTTTTTTTTTTTTTTTTTTATTTTTTTTTTTTATTTCCGATTAACCAACAAACAAATTTTTCCACAAAACCTAAAGGGGGGCAAGAAATTTAAATTTGCAAAAACCCGGGTTTGCTTGCCCTTTTTGCCAGTTTTAAAAAAAATTTAAACTCCAAAGACAAGCGGTTCCCAAAAAACAGCCAAAACGAGTGTTTTTTAAAAAAGGGGCAAAAAAATGCCGCAACCCCCCAAAAAATCAGGAGGAAATTTGTTTTTTAGGCCCGGGAATTTTGTGACTCAAAAACAAAAAATTTAAAAAAACAACCAAAAGCACACAGTAAAAAGGTTCCAAAAAAAGTAAAAAAGCTTTTAAACTGGCAAAAATTAAAACCCCTTTCAAACCCCAAATTTTTAGGGGATTTTTTTAAGATTTAAAAACCTTTTACGGGCCGAAATTTTTTTTTTTTTTCTTTAAAAAAAAAAAGTTAGAAAAAGAAAAACCCAAAGGGGAAGTTTATAAAGGGGGAAAGCCCAACAATTTTAAAAAAGGAAAGCTTTAAAAAGGTTTTTTTGAGCAAAAAACTTTGTTTTAAAAGCTTACCGTAAACAAGGGCCAAAGGGGGTTTAATTGCAATTTATAAATTTCCCAAAAAAAAACCTTAAATTGACCCCCCATTTAAATTTTTTTTTTTTTAATTTAATTAAATATTTTTGGGAGAAAAAAACCAAACTGGGCCAAAATAAAAATCCAAAACTAAATTTTTTTCCCCAAGGGTTCTAAAGGGGGAAACCCAAAGGGACGAAGGTTTGTTTTGGGCCGCCTAGGGAAGGTTTTCCCCAAAAATTGAAAAAACGAGGGTTTTTTTGGTTTTGGCCCCGAAAAGGGGCCCGAAAAAAAATTTTTTTTAAAGGGGTGACCAAATTTAAAACCCAAAAAGGCCAAAAAAAGGGTTATGCCCGGGTTTTTGGGGGCAAGTCCCTTAAACCATTCCCCTACCGCCCGCATTTTGCAAAAGAGCCCGTTTTTTAAAAAATTTAAAGGGAATTTAAAAGGGGGGGCAAAAGTTTTAAAGTGGGGGTGGGGTTTTTCTCGCAAAAGGGTGCAAAATTTTTATCCGGGAAAAAACCCTCAGGGAGAGTGTCTAACTATCAAAACCCCTTACATAATTTATCTTAACTTTAGGGGGAGTGCCCTTTCCGTTTGGAAGACCAAAATTTAACAGTTTAAGAACCAAAAAAAACCAATTTAAAATGTTAATGTATTTCCTTGGGGGTGAGGAAACCCAAAAATTGGGCCAATTTTTAAAGGGTTTCCCAAAAACCCGTCAAAAAATAGGGCAACCAGAAAAAAAATATTGGGTTTTTCTTTTTCTACTGATGTTTTTGCCCCCGGGGTGGGGCTCCCCCAATTTTTCAACCCTTGATTCGAAAAAATGAAATAAACTAAAGGGAAGGGATTTTCTTCCCCCAAAAAATGGGCATAAAAAAAAGAATTTGCAGAAAATGTTTAACCCAAAAATTTCCACTGTTCAAGGCCCCCCAAAGGGGAACCCTAAAAACATTGTAAACGGCCCAGGACGGGAAACAAACTTAATTTTCCCCCACCCGGATCCAACCCCCCCCCGGTTTTAAAGGAAACTTTGGAAAAAGGAAGCAAAAATTTTCCAAAATGTTGTTTACGCCAAATTTGAGTTTGCTTTTTTTTCCTTATAAGGGCCCCGGGGCCACAAAAACCCCGGGAAAAAAAAGCTTAAATTGTAAAACATCAGATTTTTTATTTGCTTTCTTTTTTGTTAGGTTTTAGATGGGCTTTAAATTTAGCCCAGAATTATACAAAGGGGCCCAAAAAATGCAAAATTTCTTCAAATTTTTAAAAGGGATTTCGCAAGTGCGTTAAAGGGCCCGTTCTAATAATCGGGAAAAATTTTTCTGAAAATTTATAATTGGCGCCTGAAGACCCAAGGGCAGTATGGGCCCCAAACCACTCACTGTTTGGGAAAAAATTTTGGGTTTAGAAATCGGTTGGGGGAAAATCCAAAAGTTAAAAGGGCCATGTTACATTATTTGGGAAAGGGTTAAAAGGGGGCCCGCAAAATAGTAAAGGGAAACTTCCAAAAAGGTTTTTAACCAAAACATGGAAGGGCCTGTTTCTTTTATAACTTTCGAGGGTTGGACTCCATCCCTTTTAATTTAAAGCAATAACCGACCCTTTTGGAAAAATTTCATTGGGCCCGTCCCTCAAAAAGTCAAGTGTTTCAATTTAAATAACCCTGTTTTTTTTGGGGCTCTATGGCAAAAACATGATGGGGGTAAAAAGAGCACTAGTATGTCCTTTTAAAATCCTGCCCCCTTTTCGGAAAGGGAAAATTTTTTTACCCCCCCCTCTCGTTAGAAAAAAGGGGTTTTTCCCTTATGAGTAAAATGAACCGTTGGGAAAGGTTTTTACGGGAAAATAACCCCTTCCCCCCCCAAAAAGGGGCGTTTTTTTTTTCCAGTCTTTTTGAGGGGGAAAAGGGCAATTAATGATTTGATTACCGCAAAGCTCAAGAAGCATGGCAGAAGTTAGAGTGTTTAAACGAAAAGGGAACTATCTTTACCATACTTTTTATGGTGATTCAATTTTTTTGTTGGCGGACGTCTTTTTAAAAAAATTTTTGGGGAAAAACCCGCATTTATACATTACCGCCTGGATCCCCCAATTTATATTTTCTGCGGGCCCCCATGGCTGGGACCCCTTTTTAAAGGGTTTTCCCGGAGTTTAAAAATTGATTAATTTTTCGATTTAAACCCAAGGGTTCAGATTTAAATTTAAAAAGGGTTTATGGGGGATTTAAAAATTTGGGGGGCATCATTACTGTAAAGCAAAAAAACAAAACCTTTGGGCGATAATGATCCCGGGAAAAGGTTTTTTAACTATTTTTCATTTTTTTTTTTGGGGCAAACAATCTGTAATTTTTTTTGGTTGGGCAATGGGGGCAATTTACTTTTCCCTTACGTAACTTTTAAGGGTGTACAAAAGGGGACGAATAATATTTCAAAAGGGGATTTAAAAATTGGTTTTAAAAAAGTTTTTAAAAACCCCCTTTAGCAGAGGGTTTCCCTTTTTAGAAGTTGGGCTTAGAAAATCCCCCCATAAAATCCAAGACCCTTTATAATGGGGCCAAACCATTAAACAAACAGAAAGTCTAAAATGGGTTTTAAGAGAGCCGCCCAAAAAATTTTTCCTAAACTGAGGGAAAAAAAAAATTATGTCTGCCATTTAAGAAAATTTTACCCCAAAATTTTTTTTAAAAAACCTGGGTTTAAAAAGGAAAAGCTGTTTATCGCATAATTGCTTTTGATCAAAAAACAGTTTTATGAAACCCTACACATGAAGAACACTGACCCCAGAACAAAAACCCAGATGCCCTTTAGAAAAAAAAACTTTTTCAAGTTGAAAGAAAAACAGCGTTTTGGGGAAAAAAATATGGAGAATTTGCACAAGCGCAAAGATGTCTATTGGCAACCCGAGAGTTTAGCAATTTTAAACGACCTTCCCAAAAAAAATTATCAGGAAAATTAAAAGGGTTTCATGAACAGGGTTTTTGGGATAATTATGAAAAAAAAAAAAAAAGTTTAAATTAGACAAACCGTAAATTTTTAAATTGGGTTTTTTGTTTTTGAATTATCAAAACTTTTTATGTTTGAGTTTTTTATGGAAATACTTTTAAAACCCTTTTGTTACCCAGTCCCGAGTGCTTTTAAAAACATTACAGGGAAAATTTTGTTATAGAAATCCCTAGAAGACATTTATAAGGGGTAAAAAACCGAAGTAGCTTTAAAGGGCAAGAGGTTTGGTTTACACGTTTCCCATTACCCTAAAGATTTTTCCTTTGCATTTAATTTCTAACAAGAAGGGGTTTTTTGGGAAAAATGAAATGAAAATCTGGAAAGGTAAACAAAGGGGTTTTGTGGGTTAAGGTAAAAAAATGAAAAGTATTTCGGCCAGGAGGGAAAATAATTTAAAAAAGCAAAAAGGGGAAAATCTGCGGTTTGCATTTAAACCCTTTTCGCATGGGGGAAATACCCAAAAAGCATTGTTTGGTTTAAAAAGACTTTTCATATGGGAAAAGTAAAACGCGATCAAATTCCCCCATGAGAAAAACAAACCAACGGGTTGTAACAAGAAGCGTTTGGGGAAAAACAAACACAAAACCCGGGGGTTTTTTAATCCAGGGGGTTTTAAAAACAATCGGGCAAATGGGGGGACCGGGGAAAAAACCGGGGGGGGTTTTTATTTTTTCATAACTTTATTTTAAGAATTTAAACATAGGGTTTTATTCCAAATTTAATTTAAATTTTTTTCTCCTTTTTTTGCTTGATCGGGCGAATTTTTTTTTTTTTTTTTTTCAAGATTTTTTTTTTTCCCAATTTGGGGGTTTGAGTTGGAAAGGGATCTGGATGAATTTTGAAAGCATTTATTAATCCCCCCCAAAATGTTTCCTTTTTTTTGCATTTCAAAGCATGAAAAGAATTTCCCCTATTTATTTTCAAAAGGGCTCTTCCTTTACCAAAACTTGTTTTCCCTTTCCCGCACTTTCCTTTTGAAGGGTTCCCTTTTTTTTTCTCAAAAAATATTTTCGTTTAAAAAAATTTAAACAACTGGAACTGTGTTTCCCGGGGGGGATAAATTTCGTTCTTCGTTCACAAAAAAATTTTTAGGAGTGGTTGTTTTGTTGTGTCATTTCTTCGGAATAATACCGGGGGGATTCATTTTTTACAATTCTTTTTATTTCCCCCTTTGGTTTTAAAACTCCAAAAAACCCGGGTTCGGGGTTTCCCTTATGCGAGTGTCCCCTTTTTGCTTTTCCCCCGGTTAAAAAAAGTTTTCCTTCCCTTTTAAAACCCAAAAGGTAATGTTTGGGCCGGAAAGAAGACCTCCTTTTAAAAAAGCATTTAATTTTTTTTTCTTTTTGAAAGGGGTTTTAATGGTTTTTTGGCCTTTTTAAATTTTTCATTAAATTTTATTTTCGCCAAAAAAAAAGGGCAATTTTAAAACAGTGTTGCGGGGGTTGTCAAATAAGTTTGTGGTTTTGGGGGAGAAAAGTTTTTCGGCTAAAAGGTTTTTTTAAAGGGTTTTTAACTAAAGCCCCGTGATCCGTGAACTCCCCGGGAAACCTCTTCTAAAAGTAATCTGGTTTTTTAAAAAATTTTAATTTTATTCACTGGCCTTTTTTAATTTTTTTTCCCATCATCGACTTGAAAACATGGGGGAAAGGGTAATTAAAGGGGGCCCCGTTGATTTATCAGTTGTATGGCAAACAGCAAAAGGGAAAAAGCACTCTTTTTTGTTTTTAAAGGTTCCCCATTTTTTTGTATCCCTTTAAGCTATGGGCAAAGACTTTTGGTGCGTACTTAAATCTTTTCGTCTAATTCCCCATCGAGGGTAAATTTTTGAAGGTCCATTTGAAAAGGGTGGGGTTTTGGGTTGTATTCACCCAAAAGGGGGTTTAGTATTTGCCCGGCCTTTGGGAAATAAATTTGCCAAATTGCTTGTTTTAGATAACCATTTTTTTTTTTGTTTGTTCACTTTAAATCCAGCTGTTGGCTTTTGCTTTTTTAAATTTTGTGAAAGCCCCCTTCCCAAAATCCTTTGGGGGGGGGGGAAAAATTTGATTTTGTTCAATTTTTTTTTTTTCAGCCAATATTAAGGGGCAAACAAAAAAAAAACGACCGGGCATTCCAAAGGCCAAAAAAACCCATTTTTGCATCTTTTTTTTTTTCTGAATTTGGGGGATAAAAATCAATGAAATTTTTGGGGGGGGGGGGCAATTTTCTGGGCCCGGGTTTTCCTGTTACTTGATTTAAAATTGTTTTTTTTGCTTGATCAACAATTCCCTTTTAAAAATTTTTAACCCGCTTTTCCCCCGTTTTTTCAGCGGTCATTTTTAAAATTTTAACTGCCAAGTTTTGCTTTTCATAGGCGAATTTTTGCAGCTGGTAGTTGCCCTTTGCTTTTTTTATGTTTTTTTTTTCTTTTCGCCGTTAAACCAGCCCGTTTATAAATGCGAAATTTTCTTTCCCCTAAAAGCAAGCCATTCACCACAGCGCCGGCCCAAACAAACATTAAAGAAGCGAAAAACCCTTTTTTTTATAATTTTTATTTTTTTTTTAAATATTTATACTTTTTGGAAAATTTTTCCTTTCTTGACTAGAAAATTTTTTTCGTGGCAACCGAAGCTGCATGAAAAGCAATTTAGCTTTGCTGAAATTTCCCCAAAATCTAAAATTTTTCCCCAAAATCTGCTGGGTTTTAAATTTTTTAACAGGCTTTTTTTCCAAGCAAATTGGAAATATCCTTTCACTTAGTCCCCCCAAAAAACGGCAGAAAAGGTTTACAAGGTTGGGGAAAAAGTTTTTTTTTTGGGGGCTCAAATTTTTTAAAAAAAAAATAATTGTTAAATTTAAAAAAAAACCTTTAAAAAGTGATTTACTATTAAAAGAAAAAAGGCCCGGCCCAAACTTCCCGAACTTATGAATGGGCCAAGTTGATTTGGGCCCCAAACTTTTTTATGCCCCAAAAGGAGGGTTTGTATTCTTTTTGGGGCGTGTGGAAAAAAAAAAAACAGTTTTCCCCGGAAAATGAATTCGCAGTAGAAAAAGATTCAAAAAGAGTTCCCAAAAACATTATAAAGTATCATAACCCGGTAAAGAAGGCAGCGGGGGCAAAGGGGAAAGGTGAAAAGTGTGGGGGAAACGGTTTTTAGTTTGTACACAAAAAAGTCAGAAAATTTGTCCCATTGGGTTTTGAAAAAAGTCTTACGTATGAATTTTTTTAAAGCAAGATCCCGTTTTTAAAAAAGTCATTAAAAGTCTCTAGGGGGGTGATCTATACTATAAAATTTTGGAACAATTTTTTCGGCCCTTAAAACATGGGATTTAAAAAATTTTTTAAACATAAGATTTTTTTCCCCCCCCAAAATGAACGAGCTGGAAAATCAACAGAATCAGGAAACATTGAAACAGGTGGAGAAAAATTTAACCCAAACCAGGAAAAAAAGCAAAAAAAACAAATGGAAAAGGGGGAAAACCGGGAAAAACCTTTCCCCCAAACCCGGGGGTGTTTAAAAGCAGGGAAAAAAAAAATTTGCAGGTGGGAAAAGACCAAAAAAAAATTTAAAGTTACAGAAAAATAAACCCCAAACATGAAAAAAAATAACAAACCCCCGCGCCAGAACAAAAGTTTATTCAATGCCCCCAAAAAAAAACTCCATGTGTACCCAAGGAAACCCACAGGGACCCAAAATCTTTATGGAATAATTGAACTTAAAACTGTTGCCATTTTTGGGGGCCCTTGTGTGTTTGGGGGCAGTTTTTAAAGGGTTTTTAAAAAAAATAACCAAAGGGGAAAAAAAAACAAAAAGCAATCAAAAAAAAAATTTTAACCCCTAAAAACAGAAAAAGCCAACAGCCGCCCAAAAACCCCCATAACAAAACCTCAAATTTTTTTCCCATTTATAATGCAAATATTTTTTAAAAAAAATTTTTTTAAAAAAAATAGATCATGGGTATTTTAAAAAGATGAAAATCAATAAAAAAAGCATGGAGTCTTTTAAAAAAGGGTTTTTCCAAAAAAACCCGTTTGGGAATTTAATGCGGTTGGGTTCGGATGTAAAAACTTCATTAAGAAAATTTTGCAGAGAACGCGAGCAAGACATCCTCAAAAGATGACCCCGTTTTTTTTTTTAGGGGGGGGTGTACTATATTAGGCATTTATATTTAAGATAAAAAACATTTTTAAATTTTTTTTTTTTTTTTGATAATTATAAAGATTTAAAATTAAAAAAAGAACTTTTGGACTTTGGGGGGGGTTTACCTTTAATCAAGAATTAAACAAGAAAATTGAAACCCAAAAACTTTTAAGAACCCTTTCTTAAGAACTTATTAAAAACCTGGGGGACTTTTAAAAAAACTTAGAAGTAACTTTTTAAATAAAACTTGGGGGATAAATTTAAGGTTTACATAAAGACAACTTTAGTAAGGGAAATTACCCTTTGGGGGGAATTTTAATTTAAAAATTAGAAGGAAATTTGAAGGGGTATGCATGCTTTGGGTTGGGGGGGGGGGGGCGGGTTGGGGGGTGGGGGGGGGGGTGGGTAGGGGGGTGTGCATGGGTGGGGGAGGACAAAAAAAAAAAACAAAAACAAAACAAACAACAAACAAAAATTTAAAAAGTCCCCGGGGTTGGGGGGGGGGGACGTGCGTGCGTGGGGTTTGGCCAAAACACACAAAAAACCCCCCCCCAAAAAAAAAAAAAAAGTGGGAAAATACTAAAGGAAACCCCTTTTTTGCTTTGGATAAAAAAGGTTGTGTTTGGGCCCGGGGAAACCCCAATCAACTTGGTAAGGGATCTTTTTGTGGGTTTAAATTGGGCCAGTTTGGGCCCCTGGCTTTTTTCTTGGGTGTGCCGCGCTTTGCAGGTTTTAAGTAATCATAAAATTTTTTTCCTTGGCCTAGTTTGCCGGAGCTTTGCAGGTGCCCCCGTGCTGGGGCGCATTGGGGGGCCCGGCTGCCGCGTTTTGGGGAGGTCAAGTGATTTTCCCAAAAAATTTACTTGGCTAGTTTGGGTGCTGTGCCCCTTTTTTTCAACCAGGCTTGGGAAATGGCTTTGGCATGTTACGCAAATTTTGCTGTAAACCGACTTTTTTGGCGGCTCTTTAAACGCCAGTATTTGTACATCCGTCATTGTTTTTTTGGGGGCAATTTTTTAAAAGATAGGCTGGGGCCCCCAAAACTACCCTCACCATAACGGAATGACCAAGGCCTGCCTGCCCTATTTTAGTTTTGCCAGAACATTCGAAAAATCGTTAATTTTGGGTGCCTAAGCCTAATTAAATGGTTTGGCGTTTGCTACAAGTTCATTTATACTGATTCCTAGCTTTGTGGAAAAATTTGGATAGTTAAAAAAACAAAAAGAAAGTTGAATTTAGTTTTCTAGCATGCGAATCAGAAAAAGCTCCCCTGCAAACCCGAAAAAAAAGAACGCCATTTTTTGATGCGTTTTTTGTTTTTTTAAAAAATGGGCTTTTGGGCCCGTCCAAACCCCCAAAGCCCAACAAAAACCCAAAGCATGTTGGATTGTTTTGCTTTTTCCAACTTTCAACAATGCAGCGCCATTTTTTTAAAAAAGGAAAACCCCTTTTCGGGGTGTCAAACACCATTGAAATTTTGGGTGTATCTTTTTCAAAAATATTTCCTTTTAAAAGTTTTTTATTTCCCTTTTAACCAACAAAAACCCTTTAAGGGGGAAAGGTTTATTTCCAAAAACAGCGGGTTTACTTTTTTTCCCTTTTTTTCCACCCTCAAGGGGAAACAAAAACTTCTTTTCGGTTTCCGGGGGTTAAAAAAAAAATGCCAAACCCATTATTTTTTTTTTAAAAATACCTAACAGCCCGTTAAAGTAAATCTTTAAACTTGAATTGCACAATTTGTT
>CM031614.1:78250983-78253389 GCA_018398815.1 Conus ventricosus
GCCAGACCCCACTAGTTCTCCATCCATGAACTGCAGTCCATACAGGGAGCCAGGCCCCACTAGTTCTCCATCCATGAACTGCAGTCCATACAGACAGCCAGGCCCCACTAGTTCTCCATCCATGAACTGCAGTCCATGCAGGGAACCAGACCCCACGAGTTCTCCATCCATGAACTGCAGTCCATACAGACAGCCAGGCCCCACTAGTTCTCCATCCATGAACTGCAGTCCATACAGGGAGCCAGGCCCCACTAGTTCTCCATGAACTGCAGTCCATACAGGGAGCCAGGCCCCACTAGTTCTCCATCCATGAACTGCAGTCCATACAGGGAGCCAGGCCCCACTAGTTCTCCATCCATGAACTGCAGTCCATACAGGGAGCCAGGCCCCACTAGTTCTCCATCCATGAACTGCAGTCCATACAGACAGCCAGGCCCCACTAGTTCTCCATCCATGAACTGCAGTCCATACAGGGAGCCAGGCCCCACTAGTTCTCCATCCATGAACTGCAGTCCATACAGCCAGCCAGGCCCCACTAGTTCTCCATGAACTGCAGTCCATACAGGGAGCCAGGCCCCACTAGTTCTCCATCCATGAACTGCAGTCCATACAGGGAGCCAGGCCCCACTAGTTCTCCATCCATGAACTGCAGTCCATACAGACAGCCAGGCCCCACTAGTTCTCCATGAACTGCGGTCCATACAGACAGCCAGGCCCCACCAGTTTCTCCATCCATGAACTGCAGTCCATACAGAGAGCCAGACCCCACCAGTTCTCCATCCATGAACTGCAGTCCATACAGACAGCCAGGCCCCACTAGTTCTCCATCCATGAACTGCAGTCCATACAGGGAGCCAGGCCCTCGTTCTCCATCCATGAACTGCAGTCCATACAGGGAGCCAGGCCCCACTAGTTCATCCATGAACTGCAGTCCATACAGACAGTCCATACAGGGAGCCAGGCCACACTAGTTCTCAATCCATGAACTGCAGTCCATACAGAGAGCCAGACCCCACTAGTTCTCCATCCATGAACTGCAGTCCATACAGGGAGCCAGGCCCCACTAGTTCATCCATGAACTGCAGTCCATACAGGGAGCCAGGCCCCACTAGTTCTCCATCCATGAACTGCAGTCCATACAGGGAGCCAGACCCCACTAGTTCTCCATCCATGAACTGCAGTCCATACAGGGAGCCAGGCCCCACTAGTTCTCCATCCATGAACTGCAGTACATACAGGGAGCCAGGCCCTACTCAATCAAAACGCTATATCTATGTACATCAGAAACATTCATCTACCCGATTTGGACTTACTTGTTAGTGTGTGTGTGTGTGTGTGTGTGTGTGTGTGTGTGTGTGTTGTGTGTGTGTGTGTGTGTGTGTGTGTGTGTGTGTGTGCGTGTGTGTGAGTGCGCGCGCGCATGTGTGCGTGCGTGCATGCGTGCGTGCGTTTGTGTGTGTGTGCGTGCGTGCGTGCGTGCGTGCGTGTGTGTGTTATTGTGTGTGTGTGTGTGCGTGCGTGCGTGCGTGCGTGCGTGCGTGCGTGCGTGCGTGCGTGCGTTCGTGCGTGCGTGCGTGCGTGCGTGTGTGTGTATGTGTGTGTGGGTGTTTGTTTGTTTGTTCGCGCGCGCGGGCGCGCGCTTTTCATAGGGAAGTACTTTCCGGAGGGTGAAGCAGGAGACAGTAGCCAACCTGATGAGTTCTCCATACTGAGCGAAACATTGCCGCTAGCTGGTCCACTGATCCTCCAAACTGAGGAACAACCAGCTGACACGGCACTGGCTACAGAACGATTTGGTCTCTTTCCTTCATCCTGTTGGCTTCCAGTCGTGTCTTTTCAGCTGGTACGTTGACGGCAACGCGGGTTCAGGACATTTGTTCCATTTTCCTCCAGGTCTAGGATTCAATGGTAGCAGTACCAGTAGCAGTTGTAGTAGTAGCAGTAGTAGTAGTAGTAGTAGCAGTAGTAGTAGTAGTAGTAGTAGTAGTAGTAGTAGTAGTAGTAGTAGTAGTAGTTCTCTCTCTCTCTCTCTCTCTCTCTCTCTCTCTCTCTGCCCCCCCCCCCCCCCCCCCCCACCCAGACACACACACTGGGTGGCCGTGACAGACGTATTGGCAGCCATTGACCGAAACCAGTGTTTTAAATGACGTAGAAATCGGAATGTAGAAGTACTCCATCGAGCTCAACTTCACGTAGCGGGAAAAAAAATCATGAAAATGGCAACAAAAAAAACCCCAACTCATTATATCATTTTCCTGAAGTCTCACTACAATCTGATGATTGACCCTAGAGGTAGGCAGTCTGACCAAAATGTCACCAACTCCACCAGCCTCGAAAGACTTGGATTCTTTTGTTACCTCAAGCCACAGAACTGACAATGATTTATTAACGAGCACCAACACTGGC
>CM031614.1:78254389-78256889 GCA_018398815.1 Conus ventricosus
TCTATGAAATCAGTCTAGTCTCTGCTCCTTTGCTCATAAAGACAGCGTCCAGTACCATGCGAATTATGGTGCTTTTGAACGTTTCCAGCTTCTTGCAAAGTCAAACTACTGGACGTGTCTATGATGGCAAAGCGAGCAACACTTTCGACATTTAAAATAAAAATCATCATTTTAGTTAAATTCGTAGAAATAAACATGCCTATTGGTAGTATAATTGCCACCTAGTTTTGTTGGGGAAAAAATGTGTTAATCCATTCTACTGCAATGCGGATCTAAAACGTTATGCAGTGCCCTGTTCTTAGTCCTGTGCGACAGGGTAGAGGTGTTGGTTAGTTTAGGGCCACATTCAGGTACATAGCAGACAAGGAGAAACGTCCCATGAGACCAGGGAAAGGGAGCCATTCGATTTAGCGGGCAATACCACCAAGGACAACACGTTACGATGAACATCAAGGACAACAACACGTTACGATGAACACCAAGGACGACAACACGTTACGATGAACATCAAGGACGACAGCACGTCACGATGAACATCAAGGACAACAACACGTTACGATGAACACCAAGTCAACACGCTACGATGAACATCAAGGACAACAACACGTTACGATGAACATCAAGGACGACAGCACGTCACGATGAACATCAAGGACAACAACACGTTACGATGAACATCAAGGACAACAACACGTTACGATGAACATCAAGGACAACAACGCGTTACGATGAACATCAAGGACAACAACACGTTACGATGAACATCAAGGACAACAACACGTTACGATGAACATCAAGGACAACAACACGTTACGACGAACATCAAGGACAACAACACGTTACGATGAACATCAAGGACAACAACACTTTACGATGAACATCAAGGACAACAGGACGTTACGATGAACATCAAGGACAACAACACGTTACGACGAAGACCAAAGACAACAACACGTTACGATGAACATCAAGGACAACAAGACGTTACGATGAACATCAAGGACAACAACACGTTACGATGAACACCAAGGACAACACGTTACGATGAACATCAAGGACAACAACACGTCACGATGAACATCAAGGACAACAACACGTTACGATGAACACCAAGGACAACAACACGTTACGATGAACATCAAGGACAACAACACGTTACGATGAACATCAAGGACAACAACACATTACGATGAACATCAAGGAGAACAACACGTCACGATGAACATCAAGGACAACAACACGTTACGATGAACATCAAGGACAACACGCTACGATGAACACCAAGGACAACACGTTACGATAAAAACAAGGACAACACGCTACGATAACACCAAGGACAACACCTACGATGAACATCAAGGACAACAACACGCTACGATAACATCAAGGACAACAACACGTCCCGATGAACATAAAGGGACAACAACACGCCCACGATGAACATAAAGGACAACAACACGTCACGATGAACACCAGGGCAACAACACGTTACAAATGAACATAAAAAAACTATGATTTCCATGTTGGGTCATCGGGGCAGTGCATAGTTTGCCAACCTCCCCTTTTTGGGTTTCCTCTGGAAAACCCCTAATGTAAAAAAAATATTCCCGAAATCCCGAATTTAATAGACAAATCAAAGACTCTCCAAATTTTGTTTAAAAATCGGGGATGTCATTTTTGAATAGGGATGACAAAGCATTGCAGAATAAAGCCCTGAATGTTGTTATAGGGATTTGGCAGTCATAAGTATGGAGAATCCATTTTCCTTTTAAACCCACATTGGCAACTGAAACACAAGGGTTTTGGAACCGCTATCAGTCGAAACCCCCTCTTCACTCCCCCCCCCCCCCCCCCCCCCCACCCCCTGCTTCCCCAAGTTGGGACTCCAGAAGTCTGGCAGGAAAGGCAGTGGTTTTTCGAACTCGCAACCCCGTGTTCAGCCCGCTGGAACCGATCCAGTCCTATACACCTTCTTTGGTCAGGAACCCATCCAGTCCTATAGTACCCTATCAACACCTTCTTTGGTCAGAACCCATCCATCCTATATGTAGTCTATCTACACCTTCTTTGGTCAGGAACCCATCCAGTCCTATATGTGCCCTATAAAACACCTTCTTTGGTCAGGAACCCATCCAGTCCTATATGTAGTCTATCTACACCTTCTTTGTCAGGAACCCACCATCCTAACACCTTTTTTGGGTCAGGAACCCATCCAGTCCTATATGTAGTCAATCTACACCTTCTTTGGTTAGAAACCGATCCAGTCCTATATGTAGTCTATCTACACCTTCTTTGGTTAGAAACCGATCCAGTCCATATGAGTCTATCTACACCTTCTTTGGTCAGGAACCCATCCAGTCCTATACGTAGTCTATTTTAAACACCTTCTTTGGTAGAAACCGATCCAGTCCTATTTTTATGTAGTCTATCTACACCTTCTTGGTCGGAACCCATCCAGTCCTATATGTAGTCTATATACACCTTCTTTGGTCGGGAAACC
>CM031614.1:78264389-78266889 GCA_018398815.1 Conus ventricosus
GAAATGAAGAGACTCTCTTGATGAGTGCTTTGCCGTCTTATAGTTTAGAAACTGTAGGGCCTACACCAACAGACAGTGTAGAAACTGTAGGGCCTACACCAACAGAATAGTGTACAAACTGTAGGGCCTACACCAACAACATAGTGTACAAACTGTAGGACCTACACCAACTGACATAGTGTACAAACTGTAGGGCCTACACCAACAGACATAGTGTAGACAACTGTAGGGCCTACACCAACAGACAGTGTAGAAACTGTAGGGCCTACACCAACAGACATAGTATAGAAACTGTAGTGCCTACACCGACAGTCATAGTGTACAAACTGTAGGACCTACACCAACAGACAGTGTACAAACTGTAGGGCCTACACCAACAGACATAGTGAAGACAACTGTAGGCCCTACACCATCAGACAGTGCAGAAACTGTAGGCCCTACACCGACAGACATAGTGTAGACAACTGTAGGGCCTACACCAACAGGCAGTGTATAATCTGCAGGCCCTACACCAACAGACATAGTGTAGACAACTGTAGGGCCTACACCAACAGACAGTGTAGAAACTGTAGGGCCTACACCAACAGACATAGTATAGACAACTGTAGGGCCTACACCAACAAGCAGTGTATAATCTGCAGGCCCTACACCAACAGACATAGTGTAGACAACTGTAGGGCCTACACCAACAGACAGTGCAGAAACTGTAGGGCCTACACCAACAGACATAGTGCATAAACTGTAGGGCCTACACCAACAGATATAGTGTACAAACTGTAGGGCCTACACCAACATACATAGTGTACAAATTGTAGGGCCGACACCAACAGACATAGTGTACAAACTGTAGGGCCTACACCAACAGACATAGTGTACAAACTGTAGGGCCTACACCAACAGACATAGTGTAGAAAAATGTAGGGCCTACGCCAACACACATAGTGTACAAACTGTAGGACCTACACCAACAGACATAGTGTACAAACTGTAGGGCCTACACCAACAGACAGTGTACACACTGTAGGGCCTACACCAACAGACAGTGTACAAACTGTAGGGCCTACACCAACAGACATAGTGTAGAAAAATGTAGGGCCTACACCAACAGACATAGTGTAGACAACTGTAGGGCCTACACCAACAGACAGTGTACAAACTGTAGGGCCTACACCAACAGACAGTGTACAAACTGTAGGGCCTACACCAACAGACAGTGTACAAACTGTAGGGCCTACACCAACAGACAGTGTACAAACTGTAGGTCCTTCACCAACAGACATAGTGTAGACAACTGTAGGGCCTACACCAACATAGTGTACAAACTGTAGAGCCTACACCAACAGACATAGTGTATAAACTGTAGGGCCTACACCAACAGACATAGTGTACAAACTGTAGGGCCTACACCAACAGACATAGTGTAGACAACAGTAGGGCCCACACCAACAGACAGTGTAGAAACTGTAGGTCATTCACCAACAGACATAGTGTAGACAACTGTAGGGCCTACACCAACAGACAGTGTACAAACTGTAGGTCCTTCACCAACAGACATAGTGTAGACAACTGTAGGGCCTACACCAACAGACATAGTGTACAAACTGTAGGGCCTACACCAACAGACATAGTGTACAAACTGTAGGGCCTACACCAACAGACATAGTGTACAAACTGTAGGGCCTACACCAACAACCATAGTGTACAAACTGTAGGGCCTACACCAACAGACATAGTGTACAAACTGTAGGGCCTACACCAACAGACATAGTGTACAAACTGTAGGGCCTACACCAACAGACATAGTGTACAAACTGTAGGGCCTACACCAACAACCATAGTGTACAGACGGTAGGGCCTACACCAACAAACATAGTGTACAAACTGTAGGGCCTACACCTACAGACATAGTGTACAAACTGTAGGGCCTACAGCAACAGACATAGTGTACAAACTGTAGGGCCTACATCAACAGACATACCGTACGAACTGTAGGGCCTACACCAACATAGTGTACAAACTGTAGGGCCTACACCAACAGACATAGTGTACAAACTGTAGGGCCTACACCAACATAGTGTACAAACTGTAGGGCCTACACCAACAGACATAGTGTACAAACTGTAGGGCCTACACCAATAGACAGTGCAGAAACTGTAGCGCCTACACCAACAGACATAGTGTACAAACTGTAGTGCCTACACCAACAGACATAGTGTACAAACTGTAGTGCCTACACCAACAGACATAGTGTACAAACTGTAGGGCCTACACCAACAGACATAGTGTACAAACTGTAGGGCCTACACCAACAGATTTTCGAAGCTGTTACAGACATGATCCCCAGAACAGAATCCTCCTCCTTCCCTACCTGTTAACACCCGTTCTTCGTCCACCCCCTAAACCACCACCCACCCACTCACCACCTCTTCCCTCTACCCCTCAACCCATCCTCCATCGTTCCTTCTCATTCCCCTCCTCCTAGCCCCACCCCCACCTCCTG
>CM031614.1:78276889-78279389 GCA_018398815.1 Conus ventricosus
CATGCCAGTACTTAATGTCTGCAAGTGTCTTAGACTCTTTTTCTCTACGTTCGGTCTTTGTATCCGCTTGCAGATATCTTTCTGGAGGCGTTAAAAACAGTTTGGTACGTATTTAAAATTAGATAGATAGACAGACAGACAGACAGACAGATAGATAGATAGATAGATAGATAGATAGATAGATAGATATAGATAGATAGATAGATAGATAGATAGATAGATAGATACATAGATTTCTCATGATGAGATAATAAAGTGTTTCTTATCTTATCTTATCTTAGATACATAGATACATAGATACATAGATACATATATAATTATATATATATATATATATATACTTTTATAGATATACTTTTTGGACAACAAATCTTTTGAACTTTTGATCTGTTGAAATTTTCAACACCTACATACAACCAAATGTGCGATATTGCTTAAAGTTGTAAGTGCTCAATCGGAAAATAATTATGCATTGTGAGTCAGAACACTTATCTCGACTTTAAAAAAAGGTTTGGGGGAGTGAAAAAGAGAGCTCCAAAATGATCTAGTATGTGGATAGACAGACAGGCATAAACTTATATGAACTCAGTAGTAAGGCGCGTTTGTTGTTGGTTCAAGTCATTAACAATGACAGCTGCTCCACTAGCAAGGAAATGTTTCATCTTATTCGATTAACACTCAAAAGAGAAAAAAACAAAAGAGTATTGAACATATTATTTCTTTACGACCTTGGTTTGGGTAATGTACAGGAATGCCAAATGGTAGGCAAAGAAAATATATTTGTGCAGACTATTTCATAGGGATGGCACGATTGACAAAATCACATCCAGTAAAGTGACAGGTTTAAAGTGTACAGAAGTTAAGACTTTTTATCAATAGGTAAAATCACGTCTGACATTTAAGGCTGCCCTTCATTACTCATGCTTTTAAATTGAAAACCTAGGTCGTCTGGTTACGTCATCTAGGCCATCTCGATTGTCACGGACGTACATACTTTTGGTTTAGAAGATAAATCATTTCTTTTCAAACCCAGTATAAAGTGGAGTGTTGACCAGTGTGCTATTTGTGTCATCCAGGGTGCGCTACGTCCGTGCATTTCGCTCCCATCCTCTTCTTTTTTTTTCTTTCTTTTAAAGCCTTTTTCTGTTCTTTCATCGCTTTCCACGTGGTTCGTCAGCTGTGTCAGGTTGCCACAGGTGAGCTGGTTTTTTTTTACCTGTTGCCATCTTGGTTAGGCTAGTGTTGTGGCACTCATTGACGGACCGTCGAGTCGGAGAGATCTCCATCTCTGCTAGCTGGGCCCACATTTCTTTATCCACTTCGGTGTGGGTTGTGTGGAAGAGTCTTTCACCCTTCAGCGGGTCGGAAAGTATTCCACTGGACGCCTCTGGGATCCCTGTCCCTGCCAGCTGGAAGAACCACCTTGGGTCGTCCCTGACCTGGAGTCCCCTTCGGTGTGGACCGGCACGGTTACGGCTGCCACCCTTCGTTGGACTGGGGAGCGAGCCGTTTCTCACCTCGCCACCCGCCATTTTGGTAACTATATGGTCTGTTTTGGACAGTGTTTTGTTTTATTTGGGTTTTCTAACCTTTCAGCGGTTGAGAGGTTTTTCTTCTGCCTTCATGTGCTGTTGCCTCGGACACACCTTTTCTGTGTGTAACTGCTCCAAAGAAAGGGAGCAGATATGGAAATGGTATCGAGATATGCGTCTTGTTGTAGAATTGTAGAAACGCATTATCTTTAATTGCGTTTTCGGTCCTTAGCGGCTAGGGGTTCTGTTACTTTGGACCAAGTTGAAAATCTCTTACTATATGATATCCCTTTATTTCGGTCAATGGAAGCTGTGTTTTTTTTCTCCTGATTACACAGGTTGAGTCAATGCTTATCTCGTTCAATATGTGATTTGGGCCGGAAGGATATCAGAAATGTTAGTTTCATTTTCCTTGTTGCTTCATAACCACGAGACGGATCGGGGAACGCATGAGCGTGCGAACGGCTAAACATTTAGACCGCGGAGTGTGGAATTCCTGCCGTATCGCCCCACATGTGGTTCCGTTCTCGTTGTGTCCTTGTCTTATATGTTGTGTGACAGACGTGTGGATGAATTCTAATTGTTTTATTCATTGGAGCTTTTGTTGACTAAGGAAATTATCCTTAGTACAGGTCACGTAAAAGCAAAGGAAAAAGGGGAAAGAAGTTATTCAAGTTCATTTGCCCTTTTGTAGTGACAAAGACATTGTTGACCTTATTACGGCATTGTGACCCTTCACACTGTGACGCACTGCCGGACCCACTATGTTGCCACACACTGACTACAACAAGGACTATAGGATGATGACTTCTCATCTGGAGACTGATCTCCGCCGTAGGGCGGGCTTTTTCGCCCTTTTCCTTCAGCTGCAGCTCCGGTCTTGGGCTGGCTGGACGACCAGCATCCACGGACCCTGCAGTCATCATCCTTCGTCCTGGCACCGGTCGTTTCTCAAACCTGCGGACTGG
>CM031614.1:78286889-78291889 GCA_018398815.1 Conus ventricosus
CCGCCTCCTCTCATTTCCCCTCCTCTTTTCCTAAAATAGAAAATGATTTAACGGGGGCGATCGGGAGAGCGCAGGCCTGTGCCATGCAAATCCATTTGTCAAGGGAGGTAATTGTTAGCGACCGCCGATATAGATTGACTCAGTTACTCCGCCGTTTGTATCAAGTTTCGCACGACGAACGCGAGCAAAACTAATCAGTACGTCCCTGGGCTACAATTTACCTTTCCACTAAGTTTGATGAAAATGGACTGCGTAGTATTTGCTCAGTCTTGTATCCCATAGTATTTGCTCTGTCTGGTACCCCATAGTATTTTCTCAGTCTGGTACCCCATAGTATTTTCTCAGTCTGGTATCCCATAGTATTTTCTCAGTCTGGTACCCCATAGCATTTTCTCAGTCTGGTACCCATAGTATTTTCTCAGTCTGGTACCCCATAGTATTTTCTCAGTCTGGTATCCCATAGTATTTTCTCAGTCTGGTACCCCATAGTATTTGCTCAGTCCTGTACCCCATAGTATTTGCTCAGTCTGGTACCCCATAGTATTTGCTCAGTATAGTACCCCATAGTATTTGCTCAGTATAGTACCCCATAGTATTTGCTCAGTATAGTACCCCATAGTATTTGCTCAGTATAGTACCCCATAGTATTTGCTCAGTTTTGTACCCCATAGTAGATGCTCAGTCCTGTACCCCATAGTAGATGCTCAGTCCTGTACCCCATAGTAGATGCTCAGTCCTGTACCCCATAGTATTTGCTCAGTCTTGTACCCCATAGTATTTGTTCAGTATGGTACCCCATAGTATTTGCTCAGTATGGTACCCCATAGTATTTGTTCAGTATGGTACCCATAGTATTTGCTCAGTGTTGTACCCCATAGTATTTGTTTAGTGTTGTACCCCATAGTATTTGCTCAGTCCTGTACCCATAGTATTTGTTTAGTGTTGTACCCCATACTATTTGCTCAGTGTTGTACCCCATAGTATTTGTTTAGTGTTGTACCCCATAGTATTTGCTCAGTCCTGTACCCCATAGTATTTGCTCAGTCCTGTACCCCATAGTATTTGTTCAGTATGGTACCCCATAGTATTTGTTCAGTATGGTACCCCATAGTATTTGTTCAGTATGGTACCCTATAGTATTTACTCAGTAGTGTACCCCACCACACCAACACATAAAGGAACAGGCAGACGTAGGTGAAAAGGCCCTTTTACTGGCGGAGGCCATGGAAATTAATAACATCAATTAAGGTAATGTCCAGGGCCGGATAATTGAGTGGGGTCTTGGTGTCCGGAGTCCCCGTCCCCCCTCCTCCCTCCCCCTCCTGGCAGACATTACATTTTGCCATGTGAAGGATCCCCAGTCCTCATTTGGACAACACACACACACACACACACACACACACACACACACACACACACACACATACACACACACTCACACTCACTCATACTCACTCACTCACACACACACACACACACACACACACACACACACACACACACACACACACACACACACACACACACACACACACACACACACCAGCGTGTAAAAGAAATATCTGTCGATGTATTATAATGTGATACTGGCCGGATTTTTACAGTGAATAATCCCGACTCTGCTAACCCCCCACCCCCACCCCAACCCACCCCCACCCCCATCCTGTGCCCCGCCTGGCACCCCTAAACTTCTTTGAGATGAGAACTGTTCTTATCCCCCCTCACCCCCCCCCCCCTCACCCCCCTCCCCCACCTCCCTTTCCAAGCTAAAATATCAATACACAACGACGTTAGTGACCAGCGGTGTGATTTCCGCCAGAGAGCACCGACCGGTCACTGAAGTCTTTGTCTCTGTGGTGCGTTAACAGGAGACACAGCGCCACCTAATGATTAGACATGATTCCCTGTCCCAGCTCTGGGCCTTAAAGTCCGCATTTACCATGCTGGTATTGCAGATCAAACGTTTCATAAACGGAAAGTTCTTCGTCTCCTCCTCCTCCCTCCTCTTCCTCCTCCTCCTCCTCCTCCTTGTTCTTCTCAGCCAATTTAGGAACATTTTCTCTTCCTCCCTCTCTGTCTGTCTGTCTGTCTGTCTGTCTGTCTCTCTTCTCGTCTCTCTTCTCCTCTCTCTCTCTCTCTCTCTCTCTCTCTCTCTCTCTCTCTCTCTCTCTCTCTCTCTCTCTCTCTCTCTCTGTCATTGCCAGTTAGTAAGATAATCTCTACCTCTCCATTTTGTCTGTCTTTCTGTCGCAGCATGCGTGTCTCTCTGTTTGTCTCTGTCTCTGTCTGTCGTCTGTCTGTCTGTCTGTCTGTCTCTCTCTCTCTCTCTCTCTCTCTCTCTCTCTCTCTCTCTCTCTCTCTCTCTCTCTCTCTCTCTTTCTTGCACGCGCGCTACGTTCCTGCCAGTTGCATTCATGTTATTCTAATGCGGTATTGTAACTCCTCTGTTCACAGGGGCAGGTTTACCATGTGTCATTTATTTTGTTTTTGTTTTTGTTTTTGATTTGACTTGTGTACATCCTAGCCTAGCGGGAATTTTCAGTACGTGTTATATCACTCTGTGTGATATTCATTTTTTTTCTCTTTTCCTTTTTTTTCTCTCTCTTTTTATTTTCTTTAATTTTTGTTTTCCATTAAGATACAACAGCAACAACAACAAAAAAATCATCTCTCTCTTTCATTTCATTCCCCATCGCACACGAGGACAAGCGAAGGGGAGGATGGGCCCTGGAGGAGAGGGTGGAAGCGGGGGGACTGGGTGTGGGGAGGGGGGGGGGTTGAGGAGTTTCCCCCTTTTCTTTGCTGTGCTACACTTACTTCCCTTTATCCAGCGCCAACAAACTGAGGAACTCTGGTCTGGAGCCGTTCGTTGTCCGAACTAACGTTTGGTCGTCACTTGACAAATTCTGGAACCCTCGCCCCGAACCGTTTGTTCCCGCCCCCTAGAATTAATGAACGCCTTCTGTCGCTGTGGGTGATGCATAGAGCGGGGGTCTGATCTGGAACCATTTTGCTGCCAGACTTAGAACGAAAAACGGCCTGGGGGGGGGGGGGGGGGGAGGAGGGGAGGCGGTATAACTGACACGCTGGCTAGGCACATCTCCTTGCCAGACTGCTACACCCAGCAGAAAGAGGGAGAGAGAGAGGGGGGGGGGGGAGAGAGAGAGGGGGGATATATCATGAGACCCAAAGCACACACCCCACCCACCCCACCCCCTACCCCTCCCTTTCTTCTCTCCTGACGTCAGACCCCTACCCCCTTCACTCCGCCTCTCTCTCCCCCCCCCCCCCCCTCTTAGTTCTGAGTCACAGTGGCCGGAATTCACTCCGGGTTTTTTCCCTTTTTTTTCATTTTTTTTCTTCTTTTCAAACCTGATCCATTGGCTCGTTTTCTCTGCTGCTGGATTTTTGCTGATATATTGATCTTTTCACGCTTTCCATCACCCATCCTTGGCGAAAAGTGGGCCACTGGGTCAGTTGTTTCTCCCTCTCTGCCCCTCCCTCCCCCTCAACGCACACACACTCACACGCACTTCCCCCCTCCCCTTCCTCTTCTCCATCCATCAATTCATCCCACGTCTATTGATTTAAATCTTTATTTGCTCTGGGAGGGAAAAATCGCGTTTAACTGTTTATATTCTCATTTCTTTACTTAACATTTGATTATTGGTGGGTGTATTCGGGTGAATTTTTTCCTTGCGTTTATTGATTCATTTATTTACACGTTATGCACTTTAGGAACACAACACACACACACACACACACACACACACACACACACACACACACACACACACACACACACACACACACACACACACACAAACACACACACTTGAACAGTTAGGATCTTCTGAATCCTGTTTAACAGGGGAGAGATATCCCAACCAGTGCAGTCCTTTAAGTTATTGATATTTGATTAGTGTGTGTAGCATTCAAACAACCGTCAAACAACGGAAGATGGCATGGTTTGGCCACGTTCATTCGTCACAACACCCTCTCCAAAACCATCCTTCAAGGTACCGTTGAAGGAGGGCGCAGACGAGGACGGCAGAGAAGAGCTGGTCCGACAATATCAAGGACTGGACCAAAATGACCATGCAGATCTCCTCACGACAGCTACCAACAGCAGAGCCCAGAGAGAAACGGCGGCTGCCTCATCACGTCCCCCTAACGACCCTAGCGGTCAAGGGAATGACTGACTGACTGACTACTCCTCTGCACGTTATCATGTGCTGACTGTTAATGCTGTTTTTAACTGAACAAACCCTCACTTCAACACCATGTAGCAAGCTCTACTGTTTCTCAGCTGAACTTGACTTTGCACAATCTTTGTCGCTCAAAGCGTCATTTTGCGACGTTGCATGATAATATCATGCAACGTCGCAAAATGACGCTTTGGTATATTATATCGTTTTGATATTATTATTATTTGACGCTTTGATATATTATATCGTTGTCTTAAAGTAGGGGCCGAAATAGCTCAGTGGTAGAGCGCCGGACTCGTAATCTTCGGGTTGCGGGTTCGAATCCCCGCGGGCCGTTTCGGTATAGGGGATTTTTCCCACCGGAGTTAACATTGGTTCTGACTCCATTCCCCATACAGTCCTTCGAATGAGACTCTAAACCGAGGTTCCGTGTGTGAACGCACGAATAACATCTTGCACACACGTAAAATCCCATCACCAACTTTCGGAAGAGAAGCCAGTTTGGATGACACGTTACACATAGCATGCACCTTCCCCGAAGTTGGAATATGTCTGCCTTAATGGCGGGATAAAAAAAACCGATCATACACACAAAACACACTCCCTTTGTTGGGTAGATGGTATTAATCCTTGCCTGTCTATACAGAGAGTGTCCGCAGGAGTATCAGCCTGCGTACGCAGAAGGAGAAAGTAGACGATCTTTTCTCAAAGCAAAGACCACTTCCACCTAAACCCTGAGATATACTGCTGTAGAGGGCATCTGGGGGTCATTACCTGGATACAGCCCGGCTC
>CM031614.1:78301889-78309389 GCA_018398815.1 Conus ventricosus
GGGCCGTTTCGGTGCAGGGGGATTTTTCCCTCGGAGTTAACAGTGGTTCTGACTCTATTCCCCATACAGTCCTTCGAATGAGACTCTAAACTGAAGTTCCGTGTGTGAACGCACGCATAACATCATGCACACACGTAAAAATTCCATCACCAACTTTCGGAAGAGAAGGCCAGTTTGGCCGTTGGTATGGATGACACGTTACACATAGCATGCGCCTTCCCCGAAGATGGAGTATGGCTGCCTTAATGGCGGGGTAAAAAAAAAACGGCCATGCACACAAAGCTCCACTCCTTTTGTAAGGTAGATGGGATTAATACTTGCCTGTCCATATAGGGAGTGTCCGTAGGAGTATCAACCTGCGTACGCACAAGAAGAAGAGGAAGAAGAAGAAGAAGAAGAAGAAGAAGAAGAAGAAGAAGAAGAAGAAGAAGAAGAAGAGAAGAAGAAGAAGAAGAAGAAGAAAAAGGAAGAAGAAGAAGAAGAAGAAGAAGCTGGAACTATGCACTTACGACTGCAGGTGTCCCAGAAAGGACAGAGAGACCAGCGAAAGGAATTAGCATGGAATTATGCAGAAGCGCAACACGCGTTTAAGTGATTGTCCATACGCACAACTTGACTCTGGATGCCACAAACAAACCGATATAAGACTTAGAAGAAAGAGTATGGATTAGCTTGATCTCTCTACAGTCGTGTATGATGACGCTGTTTCCGTGATATTTTTTTCTCTCTCTCTCCTTTTATAACGAGAAAGGCAATGAATTGTCAAAAGCTTGAATATTTCCCTTTTCTTAATTTGTTGTGTCTTACATATTGAGATGGATGACCAGCACATATCAGTTTTAAAAGGCGTGTAACGAGAAAATACTTACGACAGTGGTAATGTTCCAGACAGAGAAATATATAGAAAAAAAGACGGACATGCAGAAAAAGAGAAAAAGCTACACAGACAAAAATATAGGGGAACCAGCCGCCGTGGTGAAGTGGTTAGCGTCGCGGACTCTCGGCTGGGAGGTCGTGGGTTCGAATCCCATCAGAACTCATGTGGGTTTTTCTGCTCCTACCAGAGTTGAGTTTGCTGCGGACTCAGTTGGGAAGACTGGGACCACACAGTCGAGTTTCATCCACTTAATGGATGCGTTTCTGAGACTGTTGCTCAAATTTCTGGACCAACACTGCAGGTGCCTGTATCTCTCGGGCCTGGTTCACGCCGGGATATATTATGAATGGAAGCGTAGAGTACAGCCCTGTCATGTAGTCTCAGACCGAAATGGAAATCCGTAACATCATCTTAATCATCCTCATTCTCATTGATCAGCATTTAAAAAAAAAGTCTCAAAATCTGTGGCCCTTCATGCCCTGCTCGCATGGTGACCTCAATTTCGATGTCCTCTCCACGTCTGTGGCCTTGGTTTGGTTCCGTCGGGGTCACCGGTATCGGCGAGTCCATGGGGGCTGTCGTTGGACGGACGTGGTGGCGCCCTCCGGAGGGAGAGTTCACTCACGCCGGCTCCGCGACTAAGCAATTATTGTCGTCAGTGGGGGGCTTAGTAGGTGGTGTCCTGCGTATGTTAGATCAGAACAGGTGCCACTGAACACCGCCGAGGTGACTCGGCAGCAGTGCAGTGTCTCCTCCGGTGGGTTGCCTCTTAACGACTTGACATTGATTGCTCCCTGTGGATTGCTGGGGCCGGGGCTGCGGCGGGCCGACCGGGCTGTAGCTGTGGACGGGGTGTCGGAATGAGCGGCGTGGGTACACTGCCTCTGAGGTGGCGCAGAGGTTGGGACAGAAAAAAAAAAAAAAAAAAAAAAAAAAATATATATATATATTATATGGGGAAAAAACTGAGAGAGAGGGGGAAGGAGGAAGGGAGTGAGAGAAGGGGAGGAGTGAGGGCGAGAGAGACAGAGAGACAGAGAGAAGAGAGAGACAGAGACAGAGACAGAGACAGAGACAGAGACAGACAGACACAAAGACAAAGACAGCCAGCCAGCCAGTCAGCCAGCCAGCCAGCCAGCCAGCCAGCCAGCCAGCCAGACAGACAGACAGACAGACAGACAGACAGACAGACAGAAATCAGAAGAAACAGGGAAAAAGAAAGAAGCAGTAATAGCAATAGATTTAAGAAGATGAGGAAGAGGAAGGGGGAGAAGGAGAAAGATGAGGAGAAAGAGGAGGAGGAGGAGGAGGAGAAGGAGGAAGATGAGGAGAAAGAGGAGGAGGAGGAGGAGGAGAAGAAAAGAAGAAGAAGAAGAAGAAGAAGAAGAAGAAGAAGAAGAAGAAGAAGAAGAAGAAGAAGAAGGAGGAGGAGGAGGAGGAGCAGGAGGAGGAGGAGGAAGAGGAGGAGGAAGAGGAGGAGGAGGTCAAGAAGGAGATGAAGGAGCAAAAAAAAACACACAAAATCAAAAGAAGAAGTAAGTATGTAAAGCTCGGAGTTACAAGGCTCTGAAGTCAAGGAGAACGGAGGCTTTGAACTCCTGGAGACGAGAACAAAACTTATGAAGGACGAATTCTGTCGTCCCCCAAGGCAGAAATGATTGACGGTTAGGACAAGGCAGAAATGATTGACGGTTAGGACAAGGCAGAAATGATTGACGGTTAGGACAAGGCAGAAATGATTGACGGTCAGGACAAGGCAGAAATGACTGACGGTTAGGACAAGGCAGAAATGATTGACGGTTAGAACAGGGCAGAAATGACCGACGGTTAGAACAGGGCAGAAATGATTGACGGTTAGGACAAGGCAGAAACGATTGACGGTTAAGACAAGGCAGAAATGATTGACGGTTAGGACAAGGCAGAAATGATTGACGGTTAGGACATGGCAGAAATGATTGACGGTTAAGACAAGGCAGAAATGATTGACGGTTAGGACAAGGCAGAAATGATTGACGGTTAGGAAAAGCGAGATTTTCTTCAATCCGTCTTCACATCCACTTGCCGCACATGGGGCTGTTTTCACAGACACTTGCCGCACATGGGGCTGTTTTCACTGACACTGGCCGCACATGGGGCTGTCTTCACAGACACTTGCCGCACATGGGGCTGTTTACACAGACACTTGCTGCCCATGGGGCTGTTTTCACCTATACTTGCTGCACATGGGGCTGTTTTCACCTATACTTGCCGCACATGGGACTGTCTTCACAGACACTTGCCGCACATGGGGCTGTTTTCATAGACACTTGCCGCACATGGGGCTGTTTTCATAGACACTTGCCGCACATGGGGCTGTTTTCATAGACACTTGCCGCACATGGGGCTGTTTTCATAGACACTTGCCGCACATGGGGCTGTTTTCATAGACACTTGCCGCACATGGGGCTGTTTTCATAGACACTTGCCGCACATGGGGCTGTTTTCATAGACACTTGCCGCACATGGGGCTGTTTTCATAGACACTTGCCGCACATGGGGCTGTTTTCATAGACACGTGCCGCACATGGGGCTGTTTTCACGGACACTTGCCGCACATGGGGCTGTTTTCACAGACACTTGCCGAACATGGGGCTGTTTTCATTGACACTTGCCGCACATGGGGCTGTTTTCACAGACACTTGCCGCCCATGGGGCTGTTTTCATAGACACTTGCCGCACATGGGGCTGTTTTCACGGACACTTGCCGCACATGGAGATGTTTTCACAGACACTTGCCACACATGGGGCTGTTTTCATAGACACTTGCCGCACATGGGGCTGTTTTCATAGACACTTGCCGCACATGGGGCTGTTTACATAGACACTTGCCGCACTTGGGGCTGTTTTCATAGACACTTGCCGCACAGGGGGCTGTTTCCACAGACACTTGCCGCACATGGGGCTGTTTTCACGGACACTTGCCGCACATGGGGCTGTTTTCACAGACACTTGCCACACATGGGGCTGTTTTCATAGACACTTGCCGCACATGGGGCTGTTTTCATTGTCGTCAATGGGGGGCTTAGTAGGTGGTGTCCTGCGTATGTTAGATCAGAACAGGTGCCACTGAACACCGCCGAGGTGACTCGGCAGCAGTGCAGTGTCTCCTCCGGTGGGTTGCCTCTTAACGACTTGACATTGATTGCTCCCTGTGGATTGCTGGTGCCGGGGCTGCGGCGGGGCCGACCGGGCTGTAGCTGTGGACGGGGTGTCGGAATGAGCGGCGTGGGTACACTGCCTCTGAGGTGGCGCAGAGGTTGGGACAGAAAAAAAAAAAAAAAAAAAAAAAAAATATATATATATATATATATATGGGGAAAAAACTGAGAGAGAGGGGGAAGGAGGAAGGGAGTGAGAGAAGGGGAGGAGTGAGGGCGAGAGAGACAGAGAGACAGAGAGAAGAGAGAGACAGAGACAGAGACAGAGACAGAGACAGAGACAGACAGACACAAAGACAAAGACAGCCAGCCAGCCAGTCAGCCAGCCAGCCAGCCAGCCAGCCAGCCAGCCAGCCAGCCAGACAGACAGACAGACAGACAGACAGACAGACAGACAGAAATCAGAAGAAACAGGGAAAAAAAAGAAGCAGTAATAGCAATAGATTTAAGAAGATGAGGAAGAGGAAGGGGAGAAGGAGAAAGATGAGGAGAAAGAGGAGGAGGAGAGGAGGAGAAGGAGGAAGATGAGGAGAAAGAGGAGGAGGAGGAGAGAGAAGAAGAAGAAGAAGAAGAAGAAGAAGAAGAAGAAGAAGAAAGAAGAAGAAGAAGAAGAAGAAGAAGAAGAAGAAGGAGGAGGAGGAGGAGGCAGGAGGAGGAGGAGGAAGAGGAGGAGGAAGAGGAGGAGGAGGTCAAGAAGGAGATGAAGGAGCAAAAAAAAACACACAAAATCAAAAGAAGAAGTAAGTATGTAAAGCTCGGAGTTACAAGGCTCTGAAATCAAGGAGAACGGAGGCTTTGAACTCCTGGAGACGAGAACAAAACTTATGAAGGACGAATTCTGTCGTCCCCCAAGGCAGAAATGATTGACGGTTAGGACAAGGCAGAAATGATTGACGGTTAGGACAAGGCAGAAATGATTGACGGTTAGGACAAGGCAGAAAATGATTGACGGTCAGGACAAGGCAGAAATGACTGACGGTTAGGACAAGGCAGAAATGATTGACGGTTAGAACAGGGCAGAAATGACCGACGGTTAGAACAGGGCAGAAATGATTGACGGTTAGGACAAGGCAGAAACGATTGACGGTTAAGACAAGGCAGAAATGATTGACGGTTAGGACAAGGCAGAAATGATTGACGGTTAGGACATGGCAGAAATGATTGACGGTTAAGACAAGGCAGAAATGATTGACGGTTAGGACAAGGCAGAAATGATTGACGGTTAGGAAAAGCGAGATTTTCTTCAATCCGTCTTCACATCCACTTGCCGCACATGGGGCTGTTTTCACAGACACTTGCCGCACATGGGGCTGTTTTCACTGACACTGGCCGCACATGGGGCTGTCTTCACAGACACTTGCCGCACATGGGGCTGTTTACACAGACACTTGCTGCCCATGGGGCTGTTTTCACCTATACTTGCTGCACATGGGGCTGTTTTCACCTATACTTGCCGCACATGGGACTGTCTTCACAGACACTTGCCGCACATGGGGCTGTTTTCATAGACACTTGCCGCACATGGGGCTGTTTTCATAGACACTTGCCGCACATGGGGCTGTTTTCATAGACACTTGCCGCACATGGGGCTGTTTTCATAGACACTTGCCGCACATGGGGCTGTTTTCATAGACACTTGCCGCACATGGGGCTGTTTTCATAGACACTTGCCGCACATGGGGCTGTTTTCATAGACACTTGCCGCACATGGGGCTGTTTTCATAGACACTTGCCGCACATGGGGCTGTTTTCATAGACACGTGCCGCACATGGGGCTGTTTTCACGGACACTTGCCGCACATGGGGCTGTTTTCACAGACACTTGCCGAACATGGGGCTGTTTTCATTGACACTTGCCGCACATGGGGCTGTTTTCACAGACACTTGCCGCCCATGGGGCTGTTTTCATAGACACTTGCCGCACATGGGGCTGTTTTCACGGACACTTGCCGCACATGGAGATGTTTTCACAGACACTTGCCACACATGGGCTGTTTTCATAGACACTTGCCGCACATGGGGCTGGTTTTCATAGACACTTGCCGCACATGGGGCTGTTTACATAGACACTTGCCGCACTTGGGGCTGTTTTCATAGACACTTGCCGCACATGGGGCTGTTTCCACAGACACTTGCCGCACATGGGGCTGTTTTCACGGACACTTGCCGCACATGGGGCTGTTTTCACAGACACTTGCCACACATGGGGCTGTTTTCATAGACACTTGCCGCACATGGGGCTGTTTTCATAGACACTTGCCGCACATGGGCTGTTTTCATAGACACTTGCCGCACATGGGGCTGTCTTCACAGACACTTGCCGCACATGGGGCTGCTTTCAGAGACACTTGCCGCACATGGGTTGTCTTCACAGACACTTGCTGCACATGGGGCTGTTTTCATAGACACTTGCCGCACATGGGCTGTTTCATAGACACTTGCCGCACATGGGGCTGTTTTCATAGACACTTGCCGCACATGGGGCTGTTTTCATAGACACTTGCCGCACATGGGGCTGTTTTCATAGACACTTGCCGCACATGGGGCTGTTTTCATAGACGCTTGCCGCACATGGGGCTGTTTACAACAGACACTTGCCGCACATGGGCTGTTTTCATAGACACTTGCCGCACATGGGGCTGTTTTCACAGGACACTTGCTGCACATGGGGCTGTTTTCATAGACACTTGCCGCACATGGGGCTGTTTTTCACAGACACTTGCCGCACATGGGGCTGTTTACACAGACACTTGCCGCACATGGGGCTGTTTTCATAGACACTTGCCGCACATGGGGCTGTTTTCATAGACACTTGCCGCACATGGGCTGTTTTCACGGACACTTGCCGCACATGGGCTGTTTTCACGGAACACTTGCCGCACATGGGGCTGTGTTCATAGACACTTGCCGCACATGGGCTGTTTTCATAGACACTTGCCGCACATGGGGCTGTTTTCACAGACACTTGCCGCACATGGGGCTGTTTTCACAGACACTTGCCGCACATGGGGCTGTTTTCACAGACACTTGCCGCACATGGGGCTGTTTTCACGGACACTTGCCGCACATGGGCTGTTTTCATAGACACTTGCCGCACATGGGCTGTTTTCATAGACACTTGCCGCACATGGGGCTGTTTTCACAGACACTTGCCGCACATGGGCTGTTTTCACAGACACTTGCCGCACATGGGGCTGTTTTCACAGACACGTGCCGCACATGGGGCTGTTTTCACGGACACTTGCCGCACATGGGGCTGTTTTCACGGACACTTGCCGCACATGGGGCTGTTTCATAGACACTTGCCGCACATGGGGCTGTTTACACAGACACTTGCCGCACATGGGCTGTTTTCACTGACACTTGCCGCACATGATGCTTTTTTCCGGGAAAGTGGGCCTGTCCATCCCTTGCCCCCCCCCCCCC
>CM031614.1:78319389-78329389 GCA_018398815.1 Conus ventricosus
TTTTAATTGTGTAGTTTGTGTGTTGGAATGCTTGATGGATTGTGCAGTTGTGTTGTTGGAATGCTTGACTGTATTGTGCTGTTGTGTGTGTTGGAATCAAAATTTAGACTGGTGTTTTGTGTGAAAAATGGGTTGTTGTATCGAAAATTTTTCTTGTGGGGGCTCTTGCGGGCGTGGAGGTCATCCCCCTTTCATCCCATCAGCCGATCCTGTCAGGGCAACCCCAGGGGCGTCGTGACAATTGTGGGGGCTCGCCGGGATGTAAGGCTCTGACTGCTCTCTCGTTTCGCGGAGTACCTGTTAGTTTTTCGTTTTTATATGTTTATCGTTGCGTGTTTGTTCGTGGGTGTTGGGCTGGGTGACTCTAGTGTGAAGGGATCCTGGGGGGCCCTAAGGGAAACACCCGGGTGGAGGGGGGATCGAGGTGAGCCCCCGGGGGAGTCAAACCGGACCAGCCTCCTCCTTCCGCCGGGTGCCTTACCGGGTACGCCCCGTAAGTCTTGCCTTTTGTGCCGCCAGTCCGCCATTCCTGTTTGTATTACCATTTTTTTTTTTTTTTTTTTTTTTTTCTCTCGGGGGGTTTTTGAGTACGGGGGGTTGTATGGACGTTAGTGTCCCTTTTTTTTTCTCTCCGGATTCCTCTGCCATTTGGGGTTTTTTTTTTTTCCGGCCAGCCCCCCCCACGTTGCTCGTGCTGTGAGCGCGGTGTTGCCAAGGGGGGGGCACCCGACATAGTTTTTTTTTTTTTTTTTTTTTTTGGTGGGGCCCCCCCCGCACTGTGTTTCGTCTTGGAGCGCGGTGTTGCCAGTGGGAGCACCGGGAAACTTGTCCCACACACCACACACACACATACACACATATACACACACCCCTAAAATATTTGTTTTTCAAGGGGGAATCGTTTTCCCCCGCGCTTTTAAAAACCGTGGGAAAATTTTGTTTCAGGGAAACGCCGGGTGCTGGGGGTGGGGCACGCGTGCGCGAAGAAAAAAAGGTGTTCAAAATGAGTCCCTACTTTTTTATACCGGAAACTTCGACTACTAACTCTACTTATTCCAGTGCTGTAGCAGACAGTCCAGGAGTACTTTTCTACCTCTTCGCTAGGGGATCTTCCTTCGAGCCCCCGACTGGCACTTCCGCTCGGAAAGCGTCAGAGCAAGCGAACAACTGTGGCTTCTGTGATCCAAAAACCCAAGCCCTCTTTCTCCATGCTTCCCCCTGGGGAGTACGCCCAGGGAGACTTTTCCCCATGGAAAGTCGAGACCCCAAAAGATGGTCAACGGGGCATCCTTTCCCTGTCGGGAGGGGAAACCTTCCCAAGACCACCTCGTCCGATGTTTCTAGAGCACAGCGACGAAGGTGCTTTGGGGAGGAAACCCTTAGGGGAAAAGGGCATCAGGCAGGAAGCCCTCCGCAGAGAAGAGGGTCTCAGCGTAGGGGAAAAGTTGGGTAGGATGGGGGCCCGCGCAGAGAGGGGGAAATGACAGACAGGGGATTCTGCATAGGGAAGAGGGAGCTACCAGAGAAAGGCTGCCCCGACAGGAGGGCCCCTTTGAAGGAAGAGGCTGCCAGACAGGGGGCCCTTTTTAAGGGAAAGCTGCCAGACAGGGGGATCACGTAGGGAAGAGGGGCCTGCGCAGAGAGGAGGGTGCCAGACAGAGGCTCAGCGTGGGAAGAGGCTGCCCTCCCTAGGGGAAAAACTAGACAGGGGGAGGCCCCGAGGGAGGAAGGAACAACTTCTTTCGCGGGGGCTCGCCTGTAAATCAGGGGTTTAATCACCAGGGAAGTGATAGAGTTAGAGGGCCCCAAATTAAAGCTCCCGAGTTTAACCTAGTGAGGCATGATAATCCTAAGCATTTTTACAAGGTTGCTATTCAATCATTTTTCTGAGGGAAAAAAAGGGTATGCCCTGTTTTTCTGATTATCTGGTGCTGCAAGGGAGTGTTGCTCACCAAATAAGGCGTCTTATCAACATGCAGTTGGGTCTGCGTAAGCATTTCCACCTTTCCCCCCGAGACGTACAGGGGGAAGTTTAGGTCCAGAAGAAGAATAACGACGAGACCTTCGGCATTTTGGGGAAGGCTGCGCAAAAAAGCTAGGGTACTGGGTATTGGCTAAGTTGGAGCTGGGGATCGATCCTCATTGAACAGTTTACCAACATGTGGGCCCCAGAGTTTTAGGATCCGATAGGCGAGACAGCACCCAGATTTCGCGCTGCGATTCAACCGTGGGTGTTTTTCTAAATCGCAGACTTTTGGGCATCGCCCAATACGGAGAGGAAGCCCCCACAGGATTTAGGGGGAAAAGGGGCCCCACAACTGCTAGCGGGGAAAAAAGGCAGGCAGTTCAAAACGGGGATCGCACCCCGACTGGTTTTCTTTGTGGTCGTCCTGGGCCCCTTAGGAAAGATTTTCCTAAAGCCGCCGGGAGTTATGGGGCTAGTCCTTCCCCGCGTCCTCGTGCCTCGGGGTAACGTGGGGGCCACCCACTTCTGGTGGACAGAGGCCCGGGGTTTCTTTTTGTTTGGGTTTTTCCTTGGCGACACCATCAGGGATTTGGGAGCATCAAAAGATCTTTGTGGAAAGAATTTTGGTTTTCCCCTGAGGCCCGCGGGGGGCATTATGATGTGTGCGGGTTTGGGGGCTGGTTTTTTCCTCCCCCTTTTTTCGTACTTATTTCCTATCTCCACCCCCTACTTCTGTGGGGAATGTGGGCATCGCGGTGGAGCGACCTCTGTATTCCCTTTTCAAGGGAATACATCACCTCGCAACGGACCGTCAGTCCGGTCTACGGATCTCCCGTACAGGGGGTGTGTGGGAGTTACCACCGCGCCAGACAAGAACGGAACAGGAATTGCGTCCCGTTCTTTAGCCGATCTCTGACGAGGGTTTTTGCAAAACCGACCCTCTTTCCCCTCGTCCGTCTTCAGGGCCCGGACTTGGATGTCCAACGCCTGCCAACTGGGAATCGTCCCGCTCCGTCTGCCCGACATGCCAAGGGGAGCTTCAAGCTCCACAAAGGATCCTCTTTAGGGTTTTCACTCAGGCAATCGGTGGCCAAGCAGCTTGTCTTCCCCAAAGCTTTAGAGAATCTTTCTCCCGGGAGGCCCACGTTCACCCATGGCAGGTCATATGGGCTCAAAACGGACTCTCGACGGGTGAGACAAGATTCTTCTGGCCGGGATGAATTCCAGGTTAGGCAGTACTGCCGCAGTTGCGATGTCTGCCAAAAGGACAACGCCTGGGTCGCTTGAAGCGTGTTCCCCCCAGGGCATGCCACGGGTTGGGGGGCCATTCACAAGGTTGGGGCACCTGGTGGGACCCTTAATCCACCATCCAATCGCGGTCACCGCACTTTCGGTAGCGGGAGACTATGGACTCGAGCCCAGAGGCGCCCCGCTTAGGACTATCGATACCCCTACTATTGCGAGGCCTCCGGCAGATTTTGGGCACGCACTGGTGTGCCCCAAAAAGAAGTACGGCCGGAAGTTTGTACTGGAAGGGCCTCATCCTCTCCAGCTGGACCGGGTCCGGCCAGTCAGTCTCGACTCAAGTTAGGGAGTGAACTGGGAGAGTCATTTTCGTCTATCAAGGGTTCCATAAAACGGAAGCGACTATCTTACCGAGCTCCGATCAGCACTTGGGAAAACAGTCAGGGGACACACCCCTCAACCAGGGTTATATCCCCCTTTTGTTTCTGTATCAGGTGTAGGACAGTTTTCACTTCATGATGTTAACGGTAGGAATCACCAATGGGTTTGGATTGGACTTTCAGGTTGGGAAAGGTTTTTCTTTGTTGTTTGATAAATTGTATTATGTATTTTTCCCGGGATTCTAAACGTAGAATGTTTGTATTGGGTTCATCGTACTCTTTTGATCACAGAGAGTTGGTTTGGTCCCTTGTTTTGATTTGCACAAGCTCAAGGTTTAAAAGGGGCACTGTACCAGAGAAACAGATGCTTTTTGAAGGGGTTTGTCACAGTTTGTCACGAGGCCTCACTTTTTACCCATCTAGGGTGGGAAATTTCTCATTTTTTTAGTCTTGCGTGTCGGTACCGTCCCCTTTAAAGTGGCTTGTGTTCGATTGCACCCTTTGGGTTTAAATTCAGCCAACTTCGGGTTTTCTTTCTCTCTCTCTCTCCTCTCTAATTCCACTGCCCGCTATTTCATCCTGCAGGTTCACGGTGGGTGGTACCTTTCTCTCGAACTTTCTGTCTATCCCCTCCCTGTCTTTTTTCCTGTCCACGGCTTCATTTTCTTTTAGTTTAAGATCTCACTCGTGACTAGGGTGGCATGTTGGCCGCCACGCGAGAGAGGTTTCCCCCTTTACTCAGGGAAAATGTCTCTGGGGGCGCCTCCCGGGGGTTTGGTTTTTTCACCTTATCGTCGAAAGGGACAGTCGTACTTCAATTCCTACGACGGGGCCCGTAGGAGAGGGGGCACATTCTTCTTTTCCCCCCACTGCGCTTTTGTCCCTCGACGGACAGAGGGCAGAGAGAGTCGTTTGAAACCCCTTCTTCGGGTCACCCACGGGGACTGGGAAACATCATTTCGGGTTTTTTTGTTTTGGTTTGTTGTTGTTAGCCGGTTATTCTTCTCTTTTGCGCAAATTTTTTTTTGTTTCAAAATGTTAAAGAAAAATTGTTTGAACCTTTTCCCTGGTTAATTCAATCTTTTAACCTGGCCTCCTAAAATTTTACCAAAATTCTTTCTCCCGTTTTTGCATCGGGATGCGGAGTCGGGGGGGATGGGGGAGAACCGGGGATTTAGGGGTTTGGGACTGCTTGGCCGCTCGCCGCCCTGTCACATTCGCCGGACCTTATTCTTTTGCCACCGCTGTTTGGTGTGCAAGGAAAAGATTTTTAAAAGTTCGCGAGCGTGCACGCATGATTTTTTTGTTCATGCGGTTGGGGAAATTGTGTTATTTCGAAAGTGGCTTTAAAAAAAAATTAGCCATTGAATTATTAATTCAAAAATGGTGCGTTATAAAGCGATAGTTGCGGTTGGTTTTTTTTCCTAAGAAAGGAAAATGTTAAACATGAGTGAGAGAAGGATGAAGATGATTCATATTTGTTTTTATAGCCTGTTGATTTAATGCAGTCCTTTACCTGCTTCATGTGAGAAGACTTTAACGATTTGATTGTTTACTGTGTTATGCTCAGGTCTGTGTTGAGTTGGTGTTGTTGGTGTATTTAGTAGACCTCCCCTCGCCCATCATGCGAGTGGCTGTTAGGATTTAACAGCATGGGTCAGACTGTACTGATGGCGGGGTTCCAGTACCCTTCCCTCCTCCTTCCTTCCCTCCCTTTCTTCTCTCCTCCCAGCTACCTTTTCCCTCCTCCCGGGGCTTCACCCGGAGCCTGGACTGGTTGGTGCCACGCGCTGGTTGGGGCCACGCTCTGGTTGGGGCCAAGCTCTGGTTGGGACCGCGGACTGGTTGGTGCCACGCGCTGGCTGGGGCCACGCTCTGGTCGGGACCGCGGACTGGTTGGTGCCACGCGCTGGTTGGGACCACGTTCTGGTAGAAAAGCCCGTGGTTTTGACTGGCCGGTCCTGATCCCCGTCCAGGACCTCCAGCAACAACGCCACGTTTCCCCCCACCCCCACCCCCCCAGGACGCGCTCTTCACTGTCTGCTTGTGCGTGTCAAGGGTGTCGGCCTTGAACGACTCTCTTCAAGAACCGACCCGGTTTGGAGCACCTAGTGCGACAGGGTGCTCCCAGTAGACTTTGGAGAGGCAGGGGTGTGGAGGCACTCCATGGTGTGGAAAGGGATGGATGTTGGAAATGTTTCTTTATAATTGTGTATATGTCATATGTGTTGAAATGCTGTGATTGTGATTGTGTACGTCGTATGGTGAAATGTTTATTTATAATTGTGTATGTTGTGTGTGTTGGAATGCTTGATTGTGATTGTGCATGTTGTGTGTGTTGGAATGCTTGATTGTGATTGTGCATGTTGTGTGTGTTGGAATGCTTATTTATGACTGTGTGTGTTGGTGTGAATAAATGGGGTGTTGTATCGTAATCTTTCTTGTGTGGGCTCTTGCGGGGCGTGTGAGGTCAGTCACTCCCTTCACTCCCATCTAGACCGATCCTGTCAGGGCAGACCTCCAGGGGTCGGTCGTGACACTCTGCCACCCTCCCAGTAACCCCCACCCCCATCCGTCTCCTCCTCCCCCTTTCTGTCCTCCTCCCCCTTTCCGTTCTCCTCCCCCTTGCTTCAAAAACAAGCGCCGGACTCGAGACGGTGTTCGTTGAATCGTTTCGATCGCTGCTTGGTCGATTTGAATGAATCGATACAAGGATTTTTTGTTCGTTGGGTCAGAGGCAAGCGGTAGTGGAGGAAGTGCGCAGCAGTGTGGAATGAGAGGGGTTAACAAAAGGGGTTAGCAAGTGAGTGAGAATGATGATGATTTTGGGATGAGAGGGGTTAACAAAAGGGGTAAGCAAGTGAGTGAGAATGATGGGGATTTTGGGATGAGAGGGGTTAACAAAAGGGGTAAGCAAGTGAGTGAGAATGATGGGGATTTGGGGATGAGAGGGGTTAACAAAAGGGGTAAGCAAGTGAGTGAGAATGATGGGGAATTTGGACCTAGCTGAGGCGGGGAAGGTGGAAGTGAAGACTGAGGTGGCATGCGGAAAGACATGTGTTGGAAGTGTGCTGTGGAAGCGTTGCCGCTCCTCAGTCTGGTGGGAGGCGAAAGAGGCAGAGGACAGGAGCAAGTGTGAGGAGAGGGAGAGGGGATGGAGTGGAGAGCAGTTGTTGTGGAGGGGTCGTTGGCTGCAAGGGGCAGGGTGGGATGGCAGAGGAGCGAGAGACTCGGAAGAAATCCGAAAAGCAACCTGCAGTGTTGAGACTGGGTAAAAGAGCAGCCATAGCTACTTTCGCAACTGTGGGAAATGTGCAGTTTGACGTCATCAGAGTCTTCTGAAACCGTATTTAGAAGTGTACTGGATATTCACTTTGTAATCTGTTCAGTAGCTCTTCGACAAACTGTGTCTGCTCAGTTTGTCTGAGTTGAAAAATACTGAGCCAGGTAATTAAAAGTAGACGAAATACTATCTTTGTTAGTACACTCATGTGTTATCTTCAATTTTGTTGCAACACCACAAAAAATTGTGTAACTGTTTATTTTCTTTTCTTGTAAGATCACGGCGATGACTGTTCATCTTGCACATTGTTATTACCCATAATGCCCCCAAACCGGGTGACAAGTAATGAGCATTGTTTATCATTCATTGACTGATGAAAACTCAAAAGACAGTGCAAACAACAGATCCGAGTTAAACAGAAAATTAAATTTCAACACATGTTTAAAACAGACACGGTGATCCCCTTCTCCTTCAGCTCCGTGGGTACCAACTGCAGAACAGTATGCCATGTTCTGTGGCCACCAGCTGCAGAACAGTATACCATGTTCTGTGGGCACCAGCTGCAGAACAGTATACCATGTTCTGTGGACACCAACTGCAGAACAGTATACCATGTTCTGTGGGCGCCAACTGCAGAACAGTATACCATGTTCTGTGGGTACCAACTGCAGAACAGTATACCATGTTCTGTGGGCGCCAACTGCAGAACAGTATACCATGTTCTGTGGGTACCAGCTGCAGAACAGTAAACCATGTTCTGTGGGTACCAACTGCAGAACAGTATACCATGTTCTGTGGGTACCAACTGCAGAACAGTATACCATGTTCTGTGGGCACCAGCTGCAGAACATTATACCATGTTCTGTGGGTACAGTATACCATGTTCTGTGGGTACCAACTGCAGAACAGTATACCATGTTCTGTGGGCACCAGCTGCAGAACAGTATACCATGTTCTGTGGGAACAGTATACCATGTTCTGTGGGTACCAGCTGCAGAACAGTATACCATGTTCTGTGGGTACGGGTACCAGCTGCAGAACAGTATACCATGTTCTGTGGGAACAGTATACCATGTTCTGTGGGTACCAGCTGCAGAACAGTATACCATGTTCTGTGGGTACGGGTACCAGCTGCAGAACAGTATACCATGTTCTGTGGGAACAGTATACCATGTTCTGTGGGTACCAGCTGCAGAACAGTATACCATGTTCTGTGGGTACAGTAATACCATGTTTTGTGGGTACGGGTACCAGCTGCAGAACAGTATAGCATGTTCTTTCGGTCCCATCAGTTATGCGCAGAAACTTAGGTCTTGGCAACTGTGTTCTGCCCTGTTCATTCTGACAAGTTGTTTGTCCATTGTTTTTATCCGTCTTCCTCGCCTCCCCCTCCCTCAACAGTTCCACAGAGCATTGTTTCATACAGGCCTTTATATCCTCAACAGTTCCACAGAGCATTGTTTCATACAGGTCATTAGATCCTTAACAGTTCCACAGAGCATTGTTTCATACAGGTCATTAGATCCTCAACAGTTCCACAGGGCATTGTTTCATACAGGCCATTAGATCCTCCTAAACAGTTCCACCGAGCATTGTTTCATACAGGTCATTAGATCCTTAACAGTTCCACAGAGCATTGTTTCATACAGGTCATTAGATCCTCAACAGTTCCACAGAGCATTGTTTCATAGAGACCATTAGATTCTCAACAGTTTCACAGGGCATTGTTTCATGCAGGCCATTAGATCTTCCTCAACAGTTCCACAGAGCATTGTTTCATAGAGACCATTAGATCCTCAACAGTTTCACAGAGCATTGTTTCATAGAGACCATTAGATAATCAACAGTTCCACGGAGCATTGTTTCATAGAGACCATTAGATCCTCAACAGTTCCACGGAGCATTGATTCATAGAGACCATTAGATCCTCAACAGTTCCATGGAGCATTGTTTCATAGAGACCATTAGATCCTCAACAGTTCCACAGAGCATTGTTTCATAGAGGCCATTAGATCCGCAACAGTTCCACGGATCATTTTTTCATAGAGGCCATTAGATCCGCAACAGTTCCATGGAGCATTCTTTCATAGAGGCCATTAGATCCTCATCAGTTCCACAGGGCATTGTTTCATAGAGGCCATTAGATCCTCATCAGTTCCACGGAGCATTGTTTCATAGAGGCCATTAGATCCTCAACAGTTCCACGGAACATTGTTTCATACAGGCCTTTAGATCCTCAACAGTTCCAACGGAGCATTGTTTCATAGAGGCCATTAGATCCTCATCAGTTCCACAGAGCATTGTTTTATACAGGCCTTTATATCCTCAACAGTTCCACGGAGCATTGTTTCATAGAGTCTATTAGATCCTCATCAGTTCCACAGGGCATTGTTTCATGGAGGCCATTAGATCCTCAACAGTTCCACGGAGCATTGTTTCATAGAGACCATTAGATCTTCCTCAACAGTTCCACGGAGCATTGTTTCATAGAGACCATTAGATCTTCAACAGTTCCACAGAGCATTGTTTCATAGAGGCCATTAGATCTTCCTCAACAGTTCCACGGAGCATTGTTTCATAGAGACCATTAGATTCTCAACAGTTCCACGGAGCATTCTTTCATAGAGGCCACTGGATCCTCCTCAACAGTTCCATGGAGCATTGTTTCATAGAGGCCATTAGATCCTCCTCAACAGTTCCATGGAGCATTGTTTCATTGTGGCCATTGGATCCTCAACAGTTCCACAGAGCATTGTTTCATAGAGGCCATTAGACCTTCCTCAACAGTTCCACAGAGCATTGTTTCATAGAGACCATTAGATCATCAACAGTTCCACGGAGCATTGTTTCATAGAGACCATTGAATCCCATCAGTTCCATGGAGCATTGTTTCAGAGACCATTAGATCCTCAACGGTTCCACGGAGCATTGATTCATAGAGGCCATTAGATCCTCAACAGTTCCACGGAGCATTGTTTCATAGAGACCATTAGATCCTCCTCAACAGTTCCATGGAGCATTGTTTCATAGAGACCATTAGATCCTCAACAGTTCCATGGAGCATTGTTTCATAGAGACCATTAGATCCTCAACAGTTCCACGGAGCATTGTTTCATAGAGACCATT
>CM031614.1:78331889-78345713 GCA_018398815.1 Conus ventricosus
AGGAGCCCCACCGCGGATCCCAGACTATGTAAATCCTCCGACCCTGCAATTTACGACTCATCCACCTTTCTGCGACTTGGGTAAATATCACTTCTCTCTCTCTCTCTCTCTCTCTCTCTCTCTCTCTCTCTCTCTCTCCTCTTCTCTCTCTCTCTCTCTCTCTCTCTCTCTCTCTCTCTCTCTCTCTCTCTCTCTCTCTCTCTCTCTCTCTCTCTCTCTCTCTCTCTCTCTCCTCTCTCTCTCTCTCTCTCTCTCTCTCTCTCCTCTCTCTCTCTCTCTCTCTCTCTCTCTCTCTCTCTCTCTCTCTCTCTCTCTCTCTCTCTCTCCTCTCTCTCTCCTCCTCTCTCTCTCACTCTCTCAATACTTCTCCTCTACTCTTCCTACCACTCCCCAAACAATCCGTTCAATACTTCATGACGGCTAACATTTTCTTTTACCTTGATATTTTTTCACTATTAGGAAATTTTTCTATAACTTCTGTTTCATTCTTCAAGAACAATTTTCATTTACCCTTGATACAAAATTTTCTCTCTCTCTCTCTCTCTCTCTCTCTCTCTCCTCTCTCTCTCTCTCTCTCTCTCTCTCTCTCTCTCTCTCTCTCTCTCTCTCTCTCTCCTCATCCGGTGTGCCCTCAGCAAAACTTTCGTAATCTCTCTCTCTCTCTCTCTCTCTCTCTCTCTCTCTCTCTCTCTCTCTCTCTCTCTCTCTCTCTCTCTCTCTCTCTCACACACACACACACACACACACATTTACCCTGTTGTCCATGACGGATGACAGTTTGTCAGGATTCCTGATTCCTGACTGTCTAAGTGTCCGTGGTCATGTTCTACCTCCTATTGAGCTGGGAATCTTCTAAATCTTCAAACTGAACGATTCAAATGAATTGATGCTTTCTTGAAAAATCTGTACAACATCAGTAAACGGCAATAAAGTATAATAAAAGTTTATTCATCTTCAAATATGATACATATTTTGCTCCATCAACACTTTCTTTTAAACACTGAACACAACACGTGGATGTGACGCTCTCTGAAGAAGACGAACTGCAAAATGTATACCAGTCAGATCAAGCGTGTAATTGGAGTGTCCAAAAGATCGCGATTGACGAGAACAGCTGCCATGGAGATGAAGGTTGATATCATTCGTTTGTCACGGAGACCAGACTTTTTGTGGAAAAAACAAAGTCAGGTTTGACAGCACCAGCTTGTGAGAGAGGTCAGGTTTGACATGACTGGGTTCAAGGGGAAGCCGTGCTGGTCACAGCTGTCTGGTTGTCTGGAACACCAGGATTGGGTCCAGCTGTCTGGCGGAACAGCTTGGACGTAACGGCAGGTCAGGGAGGTCGAGGCTGGCATAAATGGATATCAAGCTGGATGGCTGCTGGGCTGTCATAAAGTTCAGATTTCACTGCGTCGGGTGGTCAAGATGGTCAGATTTCATAGCTTTGGGTGGTCAAGACGGTCAGATTTCATAGCTAGATTTCGGTGGTCAAAAGGTCAGATTTTGCAGCATTGGGTGGTCACAAAGGTCATATTTCCTAAACTTTGGATGGTCAACAAGTTCAGATTTCACAGCGTTGGTTGGTCAAGGTCAGACTTCACAACGTTGGATGGTCAAAGTCAGATTTTACAACGTTGGATGGTCAAGTTCAGATTTCACAGCGTTGGATGGTCAAGGTCAGATTTCACAACGTTGGATGGCAAAGATCAGATTTCACAACGTACTAGCCGCCGTGGCAAAGTGGTTAGCGTCGCGGACTCCCGGCTGGGAGGTCGTGGGTTCGAATCCCATCAGAGTCACGTTGGTTTTTGTGTACCGACCGGCTCCTACCCAGAGTTGAGTTTGCTGCGGACTCAGTTGGGAAGACTGGGACCACACAGTCGAGTTTCATCCACTTAATGGATGCGTTTCTGAGAGTGTTGCTCAAATTTCTGGACCAACACTGCAGGTACCTGTGTCTCTCGGACCTGGCTGACGCCGGGATATATTTTGAAAGGAAGCTTAGAGTACAGACCTGTCATGTAGTCTCAGACCGAAATGGAAATCCGTAGTATCATCTTAATCATCCTCATTCTCATCGATCAGCATTAAAAAAAAAGTCTCAAATTCTGTGGCCCTTCATGCCCTGCTCTCTTGGTGACTTCAATTTCGATGTCCTCTCCACGTCTGTGGATTTGGTTTAGTTCGTTCGGGGTCACCAGTATCGGCGAGTCTATGGGGGCTGTCGTTGGATGAACGTGGTGGCGCCCTCCGGAGGGAGAGCGCACTCATGCCGGCTCCGCGACTAAGCAATTATTGTCGTCAGTGGGGGGCTTAGTAGGTGGTGTCCTGCGTATGTTAGATCAGAACAGGCGCCACTGAACACCATCGAAGTGACTCAACAGAAGTGCAGTGCCTCCTCCGGTGGGTTGCCTCTTGACGACTTGCCATTGACTGCCCCCTGTGGATTGCTGGTGCCGGGGCTGCGGCGGGGCCGACCGGGCTGTGGCTGTGGACGGGGTGTCGGAATGAGCGGCGTGGGTGCACTGCCTCTGAGGTGGCGCAGAAGTTTGGACAGCAAAATAAAAAAAAAAATTTAAAAAAAAAAAAAAACGATTTCACAACAATGGGTGGCCAAGGTTAGATTTCACAACGTTGGGTGGCCAAAGTCAGATTTCACAACGTTGGGTGGCCAAGGTCAGATTTCACAACGTTGGGTGGCCAAGGTCAGATTTCACAACGTAGATGGCCAAGGTCAGATTTCACAACGTAGATGGCGAAGGTCAGATTTTACAACGTTGGGTGGTGAAGGTCAGATTTCACAACGTTGGGTGGTCAAGGTCAGATTTCACAGCGTTGGGTGGCCAAGGTCAGATTTCACAACGTTGGGTGGTCAAGGTCAGATTTCACAACGTTGGGCAGTCAATGTCAGATTTCACAGCGTTGGGTGGTCAAGGTCAGATTTCACAACGTTGGGTAGCCAAGGTCAGATTTCACAACGTTGGGTGGTCAAGGTCAGATTTCACAGCGTTGGGTGGCCAAGGTCAGATTTCACAACGTTGGGTGGTCAAGGTCAGATTTCACAACGTTGGGTGGTCAAGGTCAGATTTCACAACGTTGTGTGGCCAAGGTTAGATTTCACAACGTTGGGCAGTCAAGGTCAGATTTCACAGCGTTGGGTGGTCAAGGTCAGATTTCACAACGTTGGGTGGCCAAGGTCAGATTTCACAACGTTGGGTGGCCAAGGTCAGATTTCACAGCGTAGATGGCCAAGGTCAGATTTCACAACGTAGATGGCCAAGGTCAGATTTCACAACGTTGGGTGGTCAAGCTCAGATTTCACAACGTTGGGTGGTCAAGGTCAGATTTCACAGTGCCGTGTGGTCAAGGTCAAATTTCACAGCGTCAAAATGTCGTTTTCAACTAGATCGAACTTCTGGACTTGTTTTAAGCGAATAGTTTCGAGAGGAAATAGCAGAGTTGTGGTTTTGTTGCTGAGGACTGCAATGTCCTGTGCATTCTTCCTTCGTTTTCTTTCAGTTCGGGATACTGTCCTGCCCAACGTTCAGTGGGCTTCATGTAGAACCATGTCTAGCGCACAGAATGAACACTACGGATGTAGGTGGCATCCATATCCTAGGCCCAAGAGACCTATTCTCCCAAAGAAAGTCACTGACATTTACCGCATGCATAGAATGGAATGCACATGTTCACACATGGAATCTCTGTTTACAGAATTAGTCCAAGGATCTCCCGTCAATGGAGGAGAACCAATGTCCACTCTGAGGGGAAAAAAATCTCTCTCGACTGACAGCTCTGAGGAGACGAACCAGGGACAAGGATCATGGATCTGGCACTTTCTCAACAGACCTATTTTGGCTCAGGACCAGACACCGTGCTGTCTTCTCCTGTCCTTTGTTTGTCTGTGTCCATGGCGGTAACTAACCCCCTCTCTTCTAAAATGTTGCTTCCTTTTTTCCGCCCTCAGTCACTCCGTTTTGAAACTATGTTGGCTCCTTTAATCTTACAAACGCCTGGTGAATGGCCGCGATGGTAAACAAAACAATACAGCTGATGGTAGATTTACTCGCCAAAATGACTTCTTCGGAACCAAAAGATGTATGGGCATTGCAGGATAGGGTTTGAAGGAGGAAGATATTCATGTTCGGTAAAGAAACAGTTTAGGGTCATTAATAACACTTGACAGTTAGGGTCGTTCCCAGCTTCTGTTTAACATGTCCCTATGAGAATGTAAGTAGTTAATCCACTGGACATAACGCTTCAACTGGCAATTGCTCTATTTCTGCTCCTTCATCATTCCTCCTCCTTCTCTCCATCACCTCTCTCTCTCTCTCTCTCTCTCTCCTCTCTCTCTCTCTCTCTCTCTCTCTCTCTCTCTCTCTCTCTCTCCTCTCTCTCCTCTCTCTCTCTCTGTGTCCATCTCTTTCTATTGCCCCCCTCCCTTTCCCCCACCCTTCCCCCAACCCCAAGGAACCACTCGACTTCAACTGGCTGACTGCGGAGACTTGAACCAACGACCAAAATCACGAGTCTGGCGCACAACCAACTGAGCTGTTCCGGCCCTTTTAATCTGTATCACTGTCCGGGGAGGGACAATGGTCAACATGACTGTCTGGTGAGGGACAATGGTCAACATGACTGGTGAGGGACAATGGTCAACATGACTGTCTGGTGAGGGACAATGGTCAACATGACTGTCTGGTGAGGGACAATGGTCAACATGACTGTCTGGTGAGGGACGATGGTCAACATGACTGTCTGGTGAGGGACAATGGTCAACATGACTGTCTGGTGAGGGACAATGGTCAACATGACTGTCTGGTGAGGGACAATGGTGAGGGACGATGGTCAACATGACTGTCTGGTGAGGGACAATGGTCAACATGACTGGTGAGGGACAATGGTCAACATGACTGTCTGGTTAGGGACAATGGTCAACAAGACTGTCTGGTGAGGGACGATGGTCAACATGACTGGTGAGGGACAATGGTCAACATGACTGTCTGGTGAGGACAATGGTCAACATGACTGTCCGATGGGGGACAATGGACAACATGACTGGTGAGGGACGATGGTCAACATGACTGTCTGGTGAGGGACAATGGTCAACATGACTGTCTGGTGAGGGACAATGGTCAACATGACTGTCTGGTGAGGGACAATGGTCAGCATGACTGGTGAGGGACAATGGTCAGCATGACTGTCTGGTGAGGGACGATGGTCAACATGACTGTCTGGTGAGGGACGATGGTCAACATGACTGGTGAGGGACAATGGTCAACATGACTGTCTGGTGAGGGACGATGGTCAACATGACTGGTGAGGACAATGGTCAACATGACTGTCTGTGAGGGACAATGGTCAACAGACTGTGAGGACAATGATCAACATGACTGTCTGGGAGGGACAATGGTCAACATGACTGTCTGGTGAGGACAATGTCAACATGACTGTCCGATGGGACAATGGTCAACATGACTGTCTGGTGAGGGACAATGGTCAACATGACTGTCTGGTGAGGGACAATGGTCAACATGACTGTCCGATGAGGGACAATGGTCGTCAACATGACTGTCCGGTGAGGGACGATAGTCAACATGACTGTCTGGTGAGGGACAATGATCAACATGACTGTCTGGTGAGGGACAATGGTCAACATGACTGTCTGGTGAGGGACGATGGTCAACATGACTGTCTGGTGAGGGACGATGGTCAACATGACTGTCTGGTGAGGGACAATGGTCAACATGACTGTCTGGTGAGGGACAATGGTCAACATAACTGTCTGGTGAGGGACAATGGTCAACATGACTGTCCGGTGAGGGACAATGGTCAACATGACTGTCTGGTGAGGGACGATGGTCAACATGACTGTCTGTGAGGGACAATGGTCAGCATGACTGTCTGTGAGGGACAATGGTCAACATGACCGGTGAGGGACAATGGTCAACATGACTGTCTGGTGAGGGACGATGGTCAACATGACTGTCTGGTGAGGGACAATGGTCAACATGACTGTCTGGTGAGGGATAATTGTAAACATGACTGTCTGGTGAGGGACAATGGTCAACATGACTGTCTGGTGAGAGACGATGGTCAACATGACTGTCGATGAGGGACAATAGTCAGCATGACTGTCCGGTGAGGGACAATGGTCAACATGACTGACTGGTGAGGGACAATGGTCAACATGACTGTCTGGTGAGGACGATGGTCAACATGACTGTCTGGTGAGGGACAATGGTCAACATGACTGTCCGATGAGGGACAATGGTCAGCATGACTGTCTGGTGAGTGACAATGGTCAACATGACTGTCTGGTGAGGGATAATGGTCAACATGACTGTCCGATGAGGGACAATGGTCAACATGACTGTCTGGTGAGGGACAATAGTCAACATGCCTGTCTGTGAGGGACAATGGTCAACATGACTGTCTGGTGAGGGACAATGGTCAACATGACTGTCTGGTGAGGTACAATGGTCGACATGACTGTCTGGTGAGGAACAATGGTCAGCATGACTGGTGAGGGACAATGGTCAACATGACTGACTAGTGAGGGACAATGGTCAACATGACTGACTAGTGAGGGACAATGGTCAACATGACGTCTGGTGAGGGACAATGGTCAACATGACTGTCTGATGAGGGACAAAGGTCAACATGACTGTCTGGTGAGGGACAATGGTCAACATGACTGGTGAGGGACAATGGTCAACATGACTGTCTGGGGAGTGACGATGGTCAACATGACTGTCTGGTGAGGGACGATGGTCAACATGACTGTCTGGTGAGGGACATTGGTCACCAGACTGTCTGGTGAGGGACATTGGTCAACATGACTTTCTGGTGATGGACAATGGTCAACATGACTGTCCGGTGAGGGACAATGGTCAACATGACTGTCTGGTGAGGGACGATGGTCAACATGACTGTCTGGTGAGGACAATGGTCAGCATGACTGTCTGGTGAGGACAATGGTCAACATGACCGGTGAGGGACAACGGTCAACATGACTGTCTGGTGAGGGACGATGGTCAACATGACTGTCTGGTGAGGGACAATGGTCAACATGACTGTCTGGTGAGGGATAATGGTCAACATGACTGTCTGGTGAGGGACAATGGTCAACATGACTGTCTGGTGAGGGACGATGGTCAACATGACTGTCCGATGAGGACAATAGTCTGCATGACTGTCCGGTGAGGGACAATGGTCAACATGACTGCCTGTGAGGGACAATGGTCAACATGACTGTCTGGTGAGGGACGATGGTCAACATGACTGTCTGGTGAGGGACAATGGTCAACATGACTGTCCGATGAGGGACAATGGTCAGCATGACTGTCTGGTGAGGGACAATGGTCAACATGACTGTCTGGTGAGGGATAATGGTCAACATGACTGTCCGATGAGGGACAATGGTCAACATGACTGTCTGGTAGGGACAATAGTCAACATGCCTGTCTGGTGAGGGACAATGGTCAACATGACTGTCTGGTGAGGGACAATGGTCAACATGACTGGTGAGGGACAATGGTCAACATGACTGTCTGGTGAGGTAAATGGTCAACATGACTGTCTGGTGAGGAACAATGGTCAGCATGACTGGTGAGGGACAATGGTCAACATGACTGACTAGTGAGAGACAATGGTCAACATGACTGACTAGTGAGGGACAATGGTCAACATGACTGACTAGTGAGGGACAAGGGTCAACATGACTGTCTGGTGAGGGACAATGGTCAACATGACTGACTAGTGAGGGACAATGGTCAACATGACTGTCTGGTGAGGGACAAAGGTCAACATGACTGGTGAGGGACAATGGTCAACATGACTGGTGAGGGACAATGGTCAACATGACTGTCTGGTGAGGGACAATGGTGAACATGACTCTCTGGTGAGGACAATGGTCAACATGACTGTCTGGTGAGGGACAAAGGTCATCGAAACTCCAGCTGCTAGTGGATGAACTTGGCAAAATGACTGACTCAAGACCAGACGATTTGGGGATGGGGATGGGGATGGGGATCGGGAATGGGAAGAGGGGGGAATAACGCGTCAGTAAAGGAACCGGTACGTTAGTCCCTAGCTTCTATTTTACGTCGCTGCGAGGACGTAGGTAAGTAATCTACTGCATATAACGCTTCAAGCTGGTGATTGCTCGATCTCCGCTCCTTTATCACTTCCCAGCTGCCCCCCCCCCCTCTCTCCTCTCTCTCTCTCTCCTCTCTCTCTCTCTCTCTCTCTCTCTCTCTCTCTCTCTCTCTCTCTCTCTCTCTCTTTTTCCTTTTGCCCTCCCTTTTTTTCTGCCTCTCCTCACCCATTCATCTCCTAGCCTTCACCGCCTATTTATCTGTCTGCTCACAACACTCCCCTCTATCTCTCTATCCTCTGTCACTCTCCCTCTCCTCTGTCTGCTCATAACCCTCCCCTCTATCTCTCTGGCCTCTGTCACTCTCCCTCTCCTCTGTCTGCTCATAACCCTCCCCTCTATCTCTCTGGCCTCTGTCACTCTCCCTCTCCTCTGTCTGCTCATAACCCTCCCCTCTATCTCTCTGGCCTCTGTCACTCTCCCTCTCCTCTGTCTGCTCATAACCCTCCCCTCTATCTCTCTGGCCTCTGTCACTCTCCCTCTCCTCTGTCTGCTCATAACCCTCCCCTCTATCTCTCTGGCCTTGTCACTCTCCCGATCCTCTGTCTGTTCACAACACTCCCTCTATCTCTCTATCCTTTGTCACTCTCCCCCTCCTCTGTCTGTTCACAACACTCCCCTCTACTCTCTGCCTCTGGTCACTCTCCCGATCCTCTGTCTGTTCATAACACTCCCCTCTATCTCTCTATGCTCTGTCACTCTCTCCTCTCCTCTGTCTGCTCATAACCCTCCCCTCTATCTCTCTGTCCTCTGTCACTCTCCCTTTCCTCGTCTGTTCATAACACTTCTCTCTATCTCTCTATGCTCTGTCACTCTCCCTGTCCTCTGTCTGTTCACAACCCTCCCCTCTATCTCTCTATGCTCTGTCACTCTCCCTGTCCTCTGTCCTGTTCACAACCCTCCCCTCTATCTCTCTGGCCTCTGTCACTCTCCCTCTCCTCTGTCTGTTCATAACCCTCCCCTCTATCTCTCTGGCCTCTGTCTGTTCACAACCCTCCCCTCTATCTCTCCATCCTCTGTCACTCTCCCCCTCCTCTGTCTACTCATAAGCCTCCCTCCTCTGTCACTCTCCCTCTTTCTGTCTGCTCGTAACCCTCCCCACTATCTCTCTATCCTCTGTCACTCTCCCGATCCTCTGTCTGTTCATAACCCTCCCCTCTATCTCTCTATCCTCTGTCACTCTCCCGATCCTCTGTCTGTTCATAACCCTCCCCTCTATCTCTCTGGCCTCTGTCACTCTCCCCCTCCTCTGTCTGTTCACAACACTCCCCTCTATCTCTCTATCCTCTGTCACTCTCCCTCTCCTTTGTCTGTTCATAACCCTCCCCTCTATCTCTCTATGCTCTGTCACTCTCCCTCTCCTCTGTCTGTTCACAACACACTCCCCTCTATCTCTCTATCCTTTGTCACTCTCCCTCTCCTCTGTCTGTTCACAACACTCCCCTCTATCTCTCTATCCTTTGTCACTCTCCCTCTCCTCTGTCTGTCCACAACCCTCCCCTCTATCTCTCCATCCTCTGTCACTCTCCCCCTCCTCTGTCTACTCATAACCCTCCCTCCTTTGTCACTCTCCCTCTTCTCTGTCTGCTCGTAACCCTCCCCACTATCTCCCTATCCTCTGTCACTCTCCCTCCCCTCCTCCTTTCTATCAAAGCCTCACTCCCTCCAACCACCCTCCCCAGCACTGCCCTACACCCTGCCCCGTCTTCTCTTATAACCCTTTGCTTCCAAAACAAGCGCAGTATCCCCAAGACAGCGTTTTGATTTCTGAGGGGTTGATTTCAACGAACCAATACAACGCTTTTTGGTTCACTGGATCAGCGACTGATGGGTGAGAAGTTTTACGAAAGGGGTTTTAAACATCTGAGTGGGATGGATCAGTATGTGGAGAGGGTGGGGCAGAGGAGAGTGGGAACTGGGATGAAACGTAGAGTGACAGGTAGAAAGAAATCTCTTGAAAGTGCGTTGCCGGAGTACTGTTGTTGTGGAGAGTGATCCAAGGTGAAAGAGGTGGGGGAGAGGAGCTAGAGCAGAAGGAGGGGGAGGGAGGGCCGGGGTGGGTACAGTAGTGGGAAAGGGATAGATAGCGGCAGGGGGAAGGGGGTGGGGGGGGGGGGGAGGGGGATGGCAAAAGAACGAGACACGCCGAAAAGATCTGAAAAGCAATATGCAGTTATGAGACTTAGTATAAAGCACAGCCGTGGCTAGTTTTGAAACTGTGGTTAATACACAGATTCACGTCATCAGCCTCTTCTGAAACAATGATTAAAACAGCATATAGAATGCAGTCTTTTCGATTTGTTGAGTGGCTCTATGTCGACACACCCCTTGAGTTTATCTGCATTCATAAGATTGAGTAAGGTGTTCTGATCATATCCACAATGAATTCTGCGTTGGTTGATGCATATGACTGAATGTTACCTTCAGGGTTTTTTTTTCAGCCTTACAATTTGTTTAGTTCTTTCTTAGGTTCATGGAGATTGACCATTACACATTGTAATTATCAATCATACCCTAAAATGGGGTCAAAACAAATTCCTATTGTTCCCTGTTCACAAGTGGAATGCAATAATACATTTTTGACAGTTATGTAACATGTGTTGCAAGCTGTACAACGTATCAGTGTATGATGTTGACAGTTATGTAACATGTGTTGCAAGCTGTACAACGTATCAGTGTATGATGTTGACAGTTATGTAACATGTGTTGCAAGCTGTACAACGTATCAGTGTATGATGTTGACAGTTATGTAACATGTGTTGCAAGCTGTACAACGTATCAGTGTATGATGTTGACAGTTATGTAACATGTGTTGCAAGCTGTACAACGTATCAGTGTATGATGTTGAGAGTTATGTAACATGTGTTGCAAGCTGTACAACGTATCAGTGTATGATGTTGACAGTTATGTAACATGTGTTACAAGCTGTACAACGTATCAGTGTATGATGTTGACAGTTATGTAACATGTGTTGCAAGCTGTACAACGTATCAGTGTATGATGTTGACAGTTATGTAACATGTGTTGCAAGCTGTACAACGTATCAGTGTATGATGTTGACAGTTATGTAACATGTGTTGCAAGCTGTACAACGTATCAGTGTATGATGTTGACAGTTATGTAACATGTGTTGCAAGCTGTACAACGTATCAGTGTATGATGTTGACAGTTATGTAACATGTGTTGCAAGCTGTACAACGTATCAGTGTATGATGTTGACAGTTATGTAACATGTGTTGCAAGCTGTACAACGTATCAGTGTATGATGTTGACAGTTATGTAACATGTGTTGCAAGCTGTACAACGTATCAGTGTATGATGTTGACAGTTATGTAACATGTGTTGCAAGCTGTACAACGTATCAGTGTATGATGTTGCCAACAAACGAAAAACAAAAACACCCCAAACAAGGAAGCATATGCAATCTCTCTCTCTCTCTCTCTCTCTCTCTCCTCTCTCTCCTCTCTCTCTCTCTCTCTCTCTCTCTCTCTCTCTCTCTCTCTCTCTCTCTCTCTCTCTCTCCCATTCGTTTGTCTCCCCTCTGCCTATTCCGGGATAGCATTTTCCTTCAACTTGCTGGCTCTGTGAAGACTTGAATCTGCAGCCAGGATCAGCAGTCTGGAGCTCTACCAACTGAGCCATTCCGGCCTCTTTAATTAATCGGTACGACTGTCTGGTGACTGAGCACAATGGCAAACGAACATTCAGCTGCCGGGGTGGATTTACTTCCCGAAATGTCTTTCTCAGAACCAGATGGTTTAGAGTGTTAGTCCAAGGATAGGGAAGGGAATGGCAGTGGCAGGGATTCACGTGTCAGTAAAGGAACAGTTGCAGTCGTCTGTTACAGTCGTCTGTAGCTTCTATCTTATATCCCTGTGAGGACGAAGGTAAGTTATCTACTGCTTATTACGCTTCCACTGGTGATTGCTCTATCTCCGCTCCATAATCACTTCCTTGTCCGCCTCCCCTCCCTCCCTCCCTCCCTCTCTCTCTCTCTCTCTCTCTCTCTCTCTCTCTCTCTCTCTCTCTCTCTCTCTCTCTTTCGTTCCTTGTGCACTCTCTCCCTTCCTCCCTCCCTCTGTGTCTCTGTCTCCTCATCCATTCATCTTCCCACCTTCACTGCCCATTCATCTGTCTGCCACCAACACCTCCCCCCCCCCACCACCACCACCACCATCGCTCCATCCCTCTCTGTCACTCTCCATCTTCTCCTTTCTACCAAACCCTTATTCCCTGCAGCCATCCCAGCACTTCTCTACACTCACCCTCCCCCTTCTCTCCCTCTGTCTCTCTCTCTCTCTCTCTCTCTCCCCCTCTCTCTCTCTCTCTCTCTCTCTCTCTCTCTCTCTCTCTCTCTCTCTCTCTCTCTTCTTATCCTCCTCGAGAACAAGTGTAAGATTCGAGCTAACGCTCGGTGAACCGTTTCAATTGCTGCCTGGTCGATTGGAAAACGATTCGATACGAAGCTTTGTTCACTTTTTCCGACTGTCGGGTGGGGGGGGTAAAGAAAAAGGGGCAAAAGTCTGATCTGGATGGGAATTGGAAAGGGTGGGGTAGAGAATGTGGGGGGGGGGGGGGGGGGGGTGAAACTAGGGGGGCAGGGGGAGAAATTTCCTTCAAATGTTTTGTTGGAGTTTGGAGTGACTGAGGGAAGGGGAAGGGGAAGAGTGGGGGGAAGAGGGAGGAGGGGGGGGGCACAGCATCGGGGGGGGGGGGAGGGGGGGGGGGGGGGGGGGTTATGGGGCGGGGGAAAGGGGGGACGGCAAAAAACAGGACCACAGAAGAATCGGGGGAAACAATTGCACATGAGACAAGGAAAAAACAGTTTAGGCTTTCGTTTTAAATGTCTTAATACACAGGGCCCCCTCTCCCTCTCTAAAACAATCACTAGAATTCATCAAAATACCTTTTTAATTTTTGAATAGCCCTTTAAAAGTACATGCCCCCGAATTATCTCTTTAAAGACGAGCAAGGGCCCAATCATTGCACTTGAACTCTTTTTGGGTGATGCACTGGCTAAAGTTACCTTCAAATTGTTTTACCCTACAAATTAGTGGTTCTTTCTAAATTCAAGGGGAAAGACCCTTGCACATTGTATCATCAAAAAAGCCCTAAATTGTTTTCAAACCCAAAAGAAAATTTTTTAGTCTTTAAAAATTGAAAAAGCAAAAAACAAAATTTTTGGGGCAGTTGTGTAACTATGTACAGGGGGACAAAGTATCAAGAAATAAAAAGAATTTTTAAAAACAAAAAAGGCCATATACAATTTTCTTCTCTCTCTCTCTCTCTTCTCTCTCTCTCCTCTCTCTCCTCTCTCCTCTCTCTCTCCTCTTTTCTCTCTCTCTTCTCTCTCCTCTTCCCTTTTCTCTCTCTTCTCTTCTCTCTCTCTCCTCTCTTTGGAAAAAACTTGACCATTTTTATCTCCGGATAAAATTTTTGTCGAGGTTTCGTACAAAAGCACGATATTTCCCCCGCCCAAAAATATCTCTTTTGACATCTTTATCTACGGGGGAAAATTATGGGAAAGAAATCCCCGAATACATAAAAACAAAAATAGTTTATTATCTTTCAAAAAAAACATACCACAGAAAATTTAAAGGGAAAAATTATAAATGGTTGGTTTCTTTCGTTGGACCCGAAAAAAATTTTTTCCCCAAATTTTTTTT
>CM031614.1:78345813-78348313 GCA_018398815.1 Conus ventricosus
TTTCCGCCCCGTAGGGTCTATCAAAAAGGAAGTCACAATCGATCTCGCGATGTCATCAGCGAGCATCCTCGTCATGTGATTCGTTCCTAAGGCGCTGTCGTCATGGGCTGCTCCGGAGGCTGCTCCGGATTTGGGGGGTGAGAAGTCCCCACCTTACTACTCCTCTGCCTATTCCGGGATAGCATTTTCCTCAATTGCTGGCTCTGTGAAGACTTGAACCTGCAGCCTGGATCAGGAGTCTGGAGCTCTACCAACTGAGCCATTCCGGCCTCCTTAATTGGAACCACTGTCTGGTGACTGGGCACCATGGCAAACGAACATTCAGCTGCTGGTGGATTTACTTCCTGAAATGTCTTTCTCAGAACCAGACGGTTTAGAGTGTTAGTCCAAGGTAGGGATGGGAATGGTAGTGGGAGGGATTCACGTGTCAGTAAAGGAACAATAACAGTCGTCTGTAGCTTCTATCGTTATATCCCTGTGAGGACGAAGGTAAGTTATCTACTGCTCATTACGCTTCCACTGGCGATTGCTCTGTCTCCGCTCCATAATCACTTCCTTGTTCCCCTTCCCCCCCCTCTCTCTCTTTCATTCTTTGTGCACTCTCTCCCCCTCTCCCTCCCTCCCTCCCTCCCTCCCTCCATGTCTCTCTCTCCTCATCCATTCATCTCCCCACCTTCACTGCCCATTCATCTGTCTGTCACCCACACTCCCCCACCATCGCTCCATCCTTCTCTGCCACTCTCCATCTTCTCCTTTCTACCAAACCCTTCATCCCTGCAGCCATCCCAGCACTTCTATAACCCACTCCTTCACCTCTCTTCTCTCTCTCTCTCTCTCTCTCTCTCTCTCTCTCTCTCTCTCTCTCTCTCTCTCTCTCTCTCTCTCTCTCTCTCTCTCTCTCTCTCTCTCTCTCTCTCTCTCTCTCTTCTTCTCTCTCTCTCTCTTCTCTCTTCTCTCTCTCTCTCTCTCTCTCTCTCTCTCTCTCTCTCTCTCTCTCTCTTATCCTCCTTCGCTTCGAGAACAAGTGTAAGATTCGAGCTAACATTCGGTGAACCGTTTCAATTGCTGCCTGGTCGATTGAAACGAATCGATACGAAGCTTTTTTGTTCACTGGGTCAGCGACTGTAGGGTGAGAAGGGTGAAGAAAAGGGCAAAAACGTCTGAATGCAATGGATGGGTATGTGGAAAGGTTGGGGTAGAGAAAGTAAAGGGGGGGGGGGGGGTGAAGACTAGGGTGGCAGGCGGAGAGAAATCTCTTCAAAGTGTGTTGTTGGAGTGTTGTGAGTGACGCGAGGTAAAAGAGGCTGGGAAGAGGGGCAAAAACGGGAGGAGAGAAGAAGGGATGGGGTGGGGCACAGTGCAGGCAGGGGAGGGGGGGGGGGGGGGGTATGGTGGCAGGGGAAAGGTGGGACGGCAAAAGAACAGGACACACAGAAGAGATCTGGAAACAAAAATGCAGTCATGAGACTGAGGGAAAACAAAGCAATGGCTACCTTTGAAACCGTCATTAATACACAGATTCACGCCATTTGGCTCTTCTAAAACAATCACTAGAACTGCATTCCAAATGCAGCCTTTCTAACTTGTTGAATAGCTCTAAATGTACTTGCCTCCGGAATTTTTTCTATGTTCATAAGACTGAGCAAGGTATTCTAATCATATGCACATTGAACTCTGTGTTGGCTGATGCACATGGCTAAATGTTACCTTCAATTGTTTTCACCCTACAATCTATGTTGTTCTTTCTAAAGTTCAAGGAGTTTGACCGTTGCACATTGTTATCATCAATCATGCCCTAAAATTGTGTCAACACAAATGAATATTGTTTAGTCTTGAAAAGAGAAACGCAACAACAATATTTTTGGGGCAGTTGTGTAACGTATGTTACAGGTTGCACAATGTATTTAACGTATGATGTCACCAAGAAATAAAAAAACAAACAAACAAGGCAGCATATACAATCTTCTCTCTCTCTCTCTCTCTCTCTCTCTCTCTCTCTCTCTCTCTCTCTCTCTCTCTCTCTCTCTCTTCTCTCTCTCTCTGTCCCCCATTCGTTTGTCTCCCCTCTGCCTATTCCGGGATTGCATTTTCCTTCAGCTTGCTGGCTCTGTGAAGACTTGAACCTGCAGCCTGGATCAGGAGTCTGGAGCCTCTACCAACTTACGTTTGGCGAACCGTTTCAATTGCTGCCCGGTCGATTGGAACGAATCGATTACGAGCTTTTTTGTTCATGGGTCAGTGACTGTCGGATGAGAAGGGTGAAGAAAAGGGCCAAACGTCTGAATGCAATGATGGGTATGTGGAAAGGGTGGAGTAGAGAAAAGTGAAGGGGGGAGGGGGGGGTGAAGACTAGGGTGGCAGATGGAGAGAAATCTCTTCAAAGTGTGTTGTTGGAGTGTTGTGAGTGACGCGAGGTAAAAGAGGCTGGGAAGGGGGGCAAGAGTGGGAGGGGAGAGGAAGGAGGGATGGGGGGGGGGGCACAGCAGTGCAGGGGGGTTGG
>CM031614.1:78353313-78363313 GCA_018398815.1 Conus ventricosus
GTTCAGCTTAGGGGTTAAAAATACCCCAGGAATTTAACTTTTTGTTTATATTCAAGAATCTGTCCGTCTAGCAAAAGCGAGGGTAGCATCTTTGGGTTCTCACCATTGTTAAACAACATAAGACATGTTTTTTCTCCAGAAAGTTATAATCCGTTGTTCTTCATATATATAGATAATTTTATCCAATTCCTTTTGGTACAACTTCTGCACAAAGTTTATTGTTCTTTTATTGGAATGTTTTCTTAATGTACAGTTAATCCAAATAGCGATATCATCTGCATATTGAACAACATGCGTAGCTTTTGACATAAATTTGGGAAGATCATGGATTTAGGATTGTAAAACAACATGGGAGCAAAAACTGATCCCTGTGGAATACCCATATCTACATTCCTAAAGGATGAATAAGTTCTTCCAATCCGTGTACATTATGCTTCTTTCCGTTAGGAAGGTTTTGATGTAATCAAACATTCTCCCAGAATACCAACATTTTTTAATTTGAAAAGTAGCCTTGCGTGCCATACGCAGTCATAGGCTTTTTGACATCAAAAAAATGTAGCCAAAGTACTTTTTCTACGGGAGAATTGTTTTTTAATGTGACTGGTCAGTTTTACTAAATGGTCTGTGGTACAACGACCTTTTCGAAAGCCCGCTTGCTGAACAGGAATCACACCATTTTTTTCACAGTAATATAACAGTCGTTTTTGAATATTTTTTTCTAAAAGTTTACCAGCATGAGATGTTAGAGCTATGGGTCTGTAACTATGTAAAGATGTTCTCGGTTTACCTTCCTTGAGTACTGGGACTACTACCGAACTTTTCCAGATTCTTGGAATAGTGCCATTAATCCAACATTTTTGGAATAATGAATGCAGTAATACTTTCCACGAAGAAGGTAAGTGTCTGATGAGTTGATAGGACACTCCATCAAGGCCAACAGCTGAATCATGTGAAGGGATAGAATCTAAGGCTTCTGTTAGTTCTGACATCAGTAAAGGTGAGTAAAGGTCGCAATGTCTTATAAGCTTTGAATGGTATCTTACTTTCCTCCATTTTGGTTATTTTCAGCCAATACTTAATACATTTAAAAACAGAATTGATATAAATGGATACCTTCCGAGCTCACCATAAACTAAATCATTTGGTGTTCGATTGTCTACATTCAAAAATCTTTTCATTGCATACAAATGAACATTCTCCATTTCGACATTTTTCTCGAGAGCCCAAATTTCAGCCCCATATTGTAAGATTGGCTGCACCTGGGAATCGAATAACTTCGAAAAAACAGAAAATGCGCTACTATTCAATTTATATAAAATATGAAGAATAACTGTGACTGCTCTCCTTGCCCTATTTGCTAGATCTTGACACCCAAAAGTGAAACTTAATCTGGTAGTAAAATAAAATCCAAGATATTTGTATGCGTTGACTACACCAATGAATTCACCCCCGTAGGTCCATTTTTCATTACGTGCCAAATATCCACCTTTACGAAACACAATGATATTGGTCTTATTCATATTTACTTTTAATTCTAAATTAGTAGCAGCTGTATGCAAGCTGTTCAGTTGCCTTTGCAGACCAACAACAGTTGTAGACAGTAAAATAATGTCGTCAGCAAAAAGTAATACAAACAGTTCCAAGAGATCAAAAGTAACACCGTGTCGTCCATTTTCAATAATCTCCAAGGCCAATTCATTTATGAACAGAGAGAATAAAACTGGACTACAAACATCCCTTGCTTAACCCTCTTGTACACTTAACAAAATCTGATAATTTTGCTCCAGCTCTAATTCTTGCTTTTACCTCTTTATACATGCTTTTAACGCAACGATACAACTTACCTTTAATTCCATTTTTTAACAAAATAGGCCACAATATATTCCGTGAAATTGAATCAAAAGCTTTTTCAAAATCTACAAAAGCCACATACAGCTTCTTGTTATTTACAAATTGTTTTTAAACTGCAGCTAGTAAACTAAACATTTGATCAATGGTAGAATAACCTTTTTTAAATCCTGCTTGATGTTCACCAGTTATACCATTCTGAGATACCCATTCATGGAGTCTATTATTAATAACTGAACTATAAAGTTTACTACATACATTGCACAAAGAAATGCCTCTATAATTATTTACATCGTTTACCTCCCCTTTCTTAAATAACGGTAATAGTATGGATTCTTTCCAATCTTCAGGATAAATCCCTGTATCAAATAAATGATTAAACAATTTAACTAGAAAAACTTAAAACAGTCCTACCAGAATTCTTAAAAATTCCCAATTAGGCCATCAGGTCCGGCAGTTTTACCATTCCTTAATTTCTTAATAGCTGATAATATTTCCTCCCTGGATATTGGTCTGTCGAAAGTATATTCTTCATTACTCAACGCATTGTCAGTTTCAATGGACTCCACATCGTCCTTATCCAAAAGGTTTTTAAAGTGTAGGAACCAGTCCTGCACCGGAATGTTATTTGCAAGTCGGATTTTCTTTTTAGAAATCTTGTGTACAGTATTCCAGAATAACTGCTGATTTTTGGCCGAAGACAAAAGATCATTCAAAAGGGAATCATTATATTCTTTCTGTTTTCTTTCATTTAAATGTTTATATTCCCTTCTCGCAATGCAGAACACTACTCTGTCATTTTTGTCCATTGTTTTTAGAAAAATTCTGAATAATCTACGAAGTTTACGTTTTGTACTCTGCATTCTTGATCAAACCAATTTTGTATAACATTCTTGTTTGTTTGTATAGTTTTCCTCATAATTTCTGCTTGCTCTTTGACAGTTGTGTTAAACAGATTTATTGCTTCGTTCACGTCAGCAGAAATAAGATTTTCAGCGACATTTAGCTTTTCTAGGACATTTGGTGAATTCATTGATGAATAAAATTGTTGACTTAAGTCTTGTTTCCAGCAATATCTAACAATAAACTGAACACCATCTATATTACGAACAAAACTGACATGTGACTGATCATTTTGCATTCCAATACGCAGTGCTAGTGGTAAGGGGTCAGACTCATATCTTTCCATCACATTCAGAGTCATTTGATTACACATTCTTTTCAAAAAATTCTACTGATGCTAGAAAATAGTCATTTACACTGCTCCCTGTATCCGAAACGTATGTAAATCGACCTTCGAGATCGCCATTACATAATCCATTTAAAATTGTCAATCCCAATACAGTGCACCTTCGGGTGTTTCTTTTTCTCCTTGTCTTGAGAGCATCTTTGATATTTAATATCTTCTTCCTTAAAGTTAGTATATAAGTCACCATCGTATACAGTTACTGGAGAAATATTTAAAGTTCTTGCATTCATGTCACCACAGAACAGTAACTCAGTATCATCAAAGGACAACAACTTATTAACAATACAATCTTCCAACATTCCAATTCCATTATCAAACCCATTTAAAGTATAGAAGGGTGCATTCTCTGGAGGTACATATGTACAAACAAGTAGGACAGTCTTATCAAAGCAAAAAAGGTCTTTATCAAATCTGAATAACATGGTATACAGACTGTCACAATCCACCTGGTGCACGTAAGGGACAAGACTTTTGCGTATCATGCAAACCAGTCCTCCTGAGCAACGTCCTTGCTTAGTAAATTTTACGGCCGGTTTTACAAGTACTTCATGGTCATGAAAAAGGTTTGACTTAAACGACTCAGCAAAGGTTTCCACTAAACAAACAAAATCAAAGGTAGAAATAAACTGAATAAAATCAATATTATCTATTTTTTTAAATAAGCCACATATATTCCAGTGAAGGAATGACACACTATTTACAAGCTTGTTGATATTTTTTACACCACGTGCACTTTGACCGACATGGCTTAATCGTTTGTTTCGCTGCACGAACTGCTGTCACATTGAACACGATGACACACATTATCAGCTTCATGATCATTGAAGCTCGATGTAAAGGAGGTGTGTGAATAATTCATACAGTCAGTCATACTTTTCATTTCATCTAAATATCTTGTCATACATTCACCGCCATGCATTGCCCAGTCGTTGTCGTTGTATCAACACTAGTCACAGGGATAGTCACTGTCGTTATGTCAGTTCTAGTCGTGGAGTTTGTTACTGACGCAGAGTCTCTGTTGACATCTAGTACATTCGTTGTCAAACAGTCAACTATTCTGGAAGTTTCTTTCACATAACTATTGTCACCGATCTTATTCACACACTCATCAACATTGAAATCTCATTCAAATTTGCAAACTCATCGCCACTGTTTCTTTCATTCACACTGTCACATTCAGCCCTTTTCTTTAATTCATCGACATGTGTACTCTCACCACCACGCTCATCCGCATAATCACACATTTTCTCTCTATATCACTTTTTCTTTCTAAATCACTATGTATGTCTACAGACTTATCAAATTGCACAACAGATAACAAAACATTTCTGTGTACAATCGAAGCGGAATCATTCTCCACATTTAACACGTTAGCTGAAAGTGTGTCACTGTGATCTGGCACGCCTTCACCCCCACCGATGTCAGTGACAACCTGCACGGGATTTTCCTCGCCTGTCCGCTTCAAGTCAACATCGTTCCCTGCCCCAGCTGAAATAACTTCACGTGAATTTGGAACAGGCACTCTATACGGTGATGGCTTAAATTTCCCCTCCCCATGACTCTGACAGCAGAACATTATCTGATGACAGGGCCGGCCTGAATCCTATTTCAGTTCTACCAGATTGTCACTGATGTCCAGAACGAACTTCTTACTGTTGATCACCAGGTGATCATAGACATGGACACTTTCATGCCCTGTGACCTGGCGGACTTAAGGTGTGGCACAAGCTTTTTTCTGGTCTCCCTAACCCGAAAAGAAAAGTCCTCACTCACAAATATATCCGTTCCTTTTAGTTTTTGTTTTGCACGCAGAATCTTATCTTTGTCTTTGAAGAATATGCATCGTGCTATTACTGGCGAGTTCGGCTTTGAATTCAGACGGTGCACACGGTCGAAAGGAATGTCGTTTGAAAGTTCCAGCGTATCCGTTATCATGTCTTGCACCAGCTCTTCACATTCTTGCCAAGACTCACGGCCTTACGAGGAATGCCATGGATGATTATGTTGTGTCTCTTCGATCTCCCTTCTAGGTCGTCTATTTTCCTGTCCAAGGATTCCACCCTACCGGCGAGTCTCATGTTTTCATTCCTCAACTCGTCATTTTCCTGTTTCAAGGCGGACATTTCCTGTTTTAGACCGGACATTTCGTCCTGCAGATTTGCACACATTGTCTTTACGTCCCTCACGTCCAATCCAAGCCGATCAAATTTACCAGTTAGATCATTCAAAATGGCCATCACGTCTTTCAAAGTGGGATCGGACGGTAACGCAGAGGCAGCAGGGACAGAGCCCGGTCCATGACCACTGTCTCTACGGGAACTTGCTGCGCTCTCCAGACGGGTTTGCCGTTTGCTATCAGACTTCACAGTGGTAGGTCCTGGATTCAGCTCCGCGTCACCACATCGTTGAAGCAAATGTCCGTAGCAGAATAGAGACAGTAACAGGCCTACAGTAACACCGTCCATGCGCGATCTCAACTTCAGCACAGACATTTTCATGGCGGATTTAAACTTCATACGTTTCAACATGAAAGCTGCGAAAATGTGCGCAAATACACCACACACATACCTAAAAGTCAGCGATGCAGCAGGCATAGTCCACCACAAAAGTCACTGCCAACTGACAAGACACAGCACTACACACAACTAGCAGAAAAACGAGAAAAAGCACAGAGCTCAAAAAAGCGTGTCACTCAACTCCGTGTACCACAAGCGTCCCCCCGTGTATGGGAGAGAGAGAGAGAGAGAGAGAGAGAGAGAGAGGAAGAGAGAGAGAGAGAGAGGGGAGAGAGAGAGAGAGAGAGAGAGACAGAGAGATGAGAGAGAGGAGAGAGAAGAGAGAGAGAGAGAGAGAGAGAGAGAGAGAGAGAGAGAGAGAGAGACCGAGAGACAGAGAGAGACGAGAGAGAGAGAGAGAGAGAGAGGAGAGAGAGAGAGGAGAGGAGAGAGAGAGAGAGAGAGCGAGAGAGAGAGATGATTGATTGATTGATTGATTGATTGATTGATTGATTGATTGATTGATTGATTGATTGATTGATTGATTGAGAGCTCTCCCTTACAATCTCTTCACGAGATGATCTATTAATGTATATGTGTATATCTACACATGATCTATTTCTGTTGATTGCCTTGTTATATGTTAAAAATGCCCAAAAATGTCAGGGTTATGAATGTACAATTACTTTTTTTTCTTTCCACATATACGTTTATTTAATCATGTAAAAAACGTGATAAAATATGTATGAAAATGCATCTGCGCACGTAAGCGTTTGTGTGTGTGTGCATGTGCGCTGGCGCGTTTGTGTGTGTGTGTGTGTGTGTGTGTGTGTGTGTGTGTGTGTGTGTGTGTGTGTGTGTGTGTGTGTGTGTGTGTGTGCGTGTGCGTTTGCGTGTGTGTGTGTGTGTGTGCTTTACGCTTTGACCTAATTTGATCCACAGCGTTTGGAGGATTATGACAAGACAAGTTAGCCCCGCCTCACCGTCACAGTCAACTCACAGGATTCTGGCCCACAGCATCCGACACTGAGCCAGATATCTTTTTTTCAGTGTTTCACTTCTTGTAGATGTTCAAGCATCCTCGTCATGGCTGTGGCTGGCAATACCGTGACACTTTCTGTGAGGGGTAGGCGACGGGATCATTGACAGGTGCCCCCGGAGCTTACCGTGACACTTTCTGTGAGGAGTAGGCGACGGGATCATTGACAGGTGCCCCCGGAGCTTAGCGTGACACTTTCTGTGAGGGGTAGGCGACGGGATCATTGACAGGTGCCCCGGAGCTTAGCGCTGCTCCTGTTCAGGGGTTGGGGTGCTGCCAGTGCAAAACCAGTGTGCATACGACGCCTGGCTGTATCAGTCAGAATGGGGCTTAGACAAAGGGCGCTTCTCTCAGAAGAAAGAAACACACCCCAGAGTGCCAGTGGAACCCAGTGAAGTACTGTGCTCACCTACCCACCAACCAGCCTGGAGCAATCCTGCATCCTGCTGCGCCGTGTTCACATAGACAGGGCATGCCATTAAAATGACAAGGGACATAACTGCTCCCTGACAGATAGTGTGTAATGGCCACTGGACGCGATACACCCCCACCCTATCCCACCACCCTCCCGTGGAAGCCTTTCTCATGGGTGCACCAGCCCGTATTTTATGACTGCAGAGTCCGCCGGCCAAAGACACCACCACCATCATGCCAACAGCTGTGCGCATCTCGCAGCTCCACTCGTTGCTGTTCCGCTGCCAGGTGAGATCAGTGCAAATCCCCACACAGCCTCGCTTTCCCCACATGGCCTTACGTGCCCTCTGTAGAGGACCCCGGGCTGCAGTCTTCCTTGCTGTCAACACGACACAGCCTCTCTTTTCCCACAAGGCCTTACGTGCCTTCTGAGAGGATCCCGGGTTGCAGTCTTCCTTGGTGTCAACACGACTTTCCCTGTGGTCCGTGGTTCTTTCCTCGCCGTCACTGGACCTTTCCCTATGGTCCGTGGTTCTTTCCTCGCCGTCACTGGACCTTCCCTATGGTCGTGGTTCTTTCCTCGCCGTCACTGGACCTTTCCCTATTGGCCCCGCGGGTCTTTCCTCCGTAAAACGGCCCTTTCCCTATGGCCGTGGGCCCTTTCCCCTATGGTCCTGGGTCTTTCCTCGCCGTCAAGGGGCCTTTTCAAGAGCGAAAAAAAGCACAGAAATGCGGGGGGATCCAGAAAAGTATGTCCTCACAAAAAACCAACCGGGGGACAATCCACAGCCCTTGGCAGCCAAAAACAAACACAGGACGTAGTCTCATAATGGCAGCCATCGGGGAAATCCGCGAATTAACGAAAAACCAAAAGTTGGGCTTTCAAAAGAAAAAACCCACATCTGTAAACCACTTTTTTTCCCTGTAAATTTTACAGAGACAACCAAATTTCCGTCCCATCGTTTAGGGCAAGATTTTCCCAAACATGGAATACGCGCAGGTAAGAGCCGTGAAAACTGTCACACATGGTGGTGCACGAGAGCAGAGAACGTACAAAGAACTGCTGCACCCGAATCCGCCTGCGTTGTTTTGGAAAATCTGACGCCGCGCCCGAGCAACCTTTAGAAGCATGCCGCCCAAAGCGGGCTATTTTCATGTGTACAGCCACACACACACACCCCACCACACACCCCACACACACGGAAAAGAAACAGCCTGGATTGTTAAAATACAGATTATCCTTTAAAACAAGAGCGTAATGATTTTTAAAATATAGCTAACTGTAAGACGTATTTGGGTGCAAATCCCGCTGGGCTCCTTTAAACCCTTTGTTCTTTTTCCCCCCCTTACCACCCCTCCTCCCCCCCCCCCCCCCCCCCCCAACCCCCTCCTCTCTTTTCTTTCCCAGACGTGTTTTTTCCCGGGGGGCCCTTAACGGCAAATGTGAGTGACCGCAGGCTGCAGCTCGCCGTCGTGTCCCCGATCTTGTGAAGAATAGATGCTTGTTTTTTCCCTGACCAAATTTCGCCATTTTCCCCCCCCTTTGCTTTTTGCTCTAGCGCCTGGGCCCCCAAAAATAAAACCCAGCATTCAGCTCGTTGTTTATTTCGTTTTGATCGATATCGGTAAAAAGAGTTTATTTCAGTTTTGATCAAACCGGAGAAAGAGGAGAGGAAAAGGGGGAGAGAGAGAGAGAAGAGAGAGAGAGAGGGGGGGGGGGGGGGGGGGGTAGTCAAGGGAAGACCGAAAACGGCCAGGGGGGGAGGGAGGGCCCCAAAACGGTCAGGCGACCAGACGACACTTACGCGCGCCATTTTGGGCCTAGGGGGGCAAACGAACCACCCCGCCCCTAAGGGGCCCAGGGGGAACAAAACGGTGGGGAAACAAAATGCGGTTACGGGCGCCCAGGCAGCCCTTTAGGGGGGCAAATAAATCGCTTGTGTACTACGTCCATTTTACTAACAAAACAAAAAAAAATTAAAATTTCAATCTCATGCCCACTCCGATAAACACACAACACACACACACAAACACCACACACACACACACACCACAACACACACACAAATTAAAAATCATTCAGAAAGCTGTTAGCGTCAAAACCCAAAAAAAAAAAAAAAAAGGGGTTTAATTAATTAAAAGGACCTGTAGGTAAGACACTGAAGGGTAAACCCTGTGCCCCACCGGGGACAGTGTTTTTAACTGCTGGTGCCCCTGTACAGAGGAAAGTCGTCCGTAGAAAAAGGTCAATTTAAAAAAGAAAAAAAGGGTCAAGACTTCTTAAACAATGACAACTAAAGGATGAAAAAAGAACAGTTCGCCCAGTTAAAATAAAACTCAACAACAGTGAAAGAAAAAAAAAAAAGAAAAAAAAAAAATTTTTAAAAGCAAAAGGTGAAAAAATAAATTATTATATCATGCTGAATCCCCCTCCCCACATTGTAAAAATATCATTATTGTGTCTATGCAAATTCCTCCTCCCCACATTGTAATAATATTATTTTAAGTCCTATGCGAATCCTCCCCCCCCAAATTGAAATATTTTTTATGTCTTGCTGTCCTCCGCCGCCCTTGAATAATATCTTATTGTGTCATGCTGAATCCCCTCCCCTCTTTGTTGGGGGGACGGATAAAGTATATTGTCTCAGCCCGCCGCCCCCAAGGCCGCATTTTGGGGTGTAAGCAGGTTCTTTAACCCATGTAAATGAGGAAAAGTCTGAAAATGCACAACAACTCATGCCCGAAAACTGAAAGACAAAAAAAAGGAAAAAAAAACCTTTTTAAAAAAAGAAAAAAAAAGGGAAAAAAAACCCAAACAACCCAAACATGTTGGAACCTAAAAGTTAAAAAATTTCAAACCAAGTCAAACTTAAAAAAAAAAAACGGCCAAAAAAACCCCAAAAATGTCGGGTTCTGAACAAAAACGACATAAAAAAAATTCCCAACAAGGTCATT
>CM031614.1:78368313-78370813 GCA_018398815.1 Conus ventricosus
TCTTGTGTAATGTTGGTAGTTTTTGGGTTAGAGGCCCTTTTTGAAAAGGGGGTTTCCATGGGTTAAATCGGTTGAATACTATGTTTGTTAACTGCATGTTGGATATTAAGGGAAATTGAAGGGCCTTCTTTGCGGCAAAAGATGGTTCTTGCTAAATTTGTTTTTTTGCCTGAGAGAGAGGAGAGAGAGAGAGAGGAAGAGAGAGGAGAGGAGAGAGAGAGAGAGAGGAGAGAAGGAGAAGGTCGTGGTTTTGGGGCGGGGAGGGCTGGTGAGGGGGGGGGGGAAAATTAGGTGGGGGTGGGGGGGGGGGGACTTTTAGATCCCCCTTTTTGTTACTACTAAGCTTTTGGTATTGTGGGGGGGGGGCCGGGTTCTTTTTTTCTCTCTCTTTCTCTCTCTCTCCTCTCTCCCTCCCCCCTCCCCCTCTTTTTTCTCTTCCTCTCTTCTTGGCAGGGCCCCGTCCCACAAGTTTTTTGGAGGGGAAAGACAGGGGGGGCGCCCCCCCCCTCCCCCCCCCTCTCCCCCCCCCCCCCCCCCCCCTTTCCCCCCTTTCCCCCCCTCCCAAACCCCCCTTTCCCTCCCTCCCTCCCCCCCACCCTCCCTCTCTCCCCCCCTCTTCCTCTCCCCCTCTCTCCCCCTCCCCCCCTCTTCTCCCCTCCTCTCTCTCTCTCTCTTTTTCCCCCTCCCCTCCCCCCCTCTTCCCTTTTTTTTCCTCTCTTCCCTATTTTTTCTTCTCATCCCCCCTCTCTTCTCTCTTCCTCTTTCCCCCTCTCCCTTTCTCTTTTCTTTTTCTCATTTCCTTCTTTTCCCTTAAAACCCCCCCTCCTCTGTCTCCCCTTCTCTTAAAAAAAAGGCCCTTTCCCTCCCTTTTTCTTTTTCTTTAATTTTTTTTCCTTGCTTTCATTGTTTCTTGCTTTTCTATTTGACTTTTCTTGCTTTCTTTTTATTTTTTTTCATAAACTTTGTCTATGATGGGCAAAAACATTTAATAACAGGGGTTCAAAGTGAGGGTCCCCGCAGGCGGAGAATGAAGTGAGGCAAAGGGAAAAAAACGTCACTGAGCCGTCGAATGAAGCAACTTATGAAACAAATATTATGTTTTTTCATTCACCACTTTGGCTTCACAAGGGGAGTATTGTGCATGTTTATGTCTGTATTTTTTTGTCGCTGAGGAAGGCATATTGCCGAAAATTTCTTGTCCTGTTTTGTGTCGTGCATTAAATCTGCGTTACTTCACACTTTGTTTTGTGTGCTCTTCTGCTTTTTTTGTCGTGTTCCAGTAACGCCGCAGTTTGTTTCATTTGCCGCATGTTTTGGATAGTTAAAACAACCAACACTGTGCTATTACAAATTTTGGGTTCATTCAAAACCTTCTTCAAGCTAGGACGCAGAAGACCAAACATTATGTTTTGTGGAATTGAGTACTTCGACTCATAGAGTCTTCAAAACAATCTTCATTGCTTTGAAGACTCTCGAGTCGAAGTACTCAATTCCTCATCTCAAGTGGGTTCGAAAAAGTTTGTTTTCCCCGTTGTTTTGTTATCCGTTTGGGAAGGACCCAGGCACAGACTAACTTCCTCTTTTATATTTATGTTTTGTGTTTCTGTTTGTGGTTCCTTTGGACGCGTACAGTGATTCCGTTTTTTGCTTCTTGTCATATAGTATCGCAGGACACTGTTTTTCATTTCAGCCCCCCCCCAACGTAGATAAGCGGTCTGTCAATCTCTATGGTTGTCAGAGAGTTCCATTGGTCTTCTGGTTTTGATTTCTGGTCGCTTTTTATTCCTCGCCTCCCCCCCCCCCTTTCCCCATATTCCCCTCCCCATACCCTTCTACCCCCTTCCCAATTCACCCTATCATATCCACCGCAAATTCTACCTCGTTTCTACTTTCCACTTCAGGAGTTTCTCCAGTCCCTTTTTTTAACCACACCCAGCAATACTTAAAGATGCGATAAATATTCAGAGGAGGTCATCTTTTAGAAATTAATGAACGTATTTAAACATTAGTGTATACTTAGATAATCGATGAATTTCCCCTAAAAAGTAAGATGAGAGAGAGAGAGAGACGAGAGAGAGAGAGGAGACGAGAGATTGATCGTGTGTTGAGAGATCGATGAGAGAGAGAGACGAGAGTGACAGACAGACAGACAGGACAGACAGACGACAGAAGGACAGACAGAGAGAGAGTTGGGTTTAGAGGGGAGGGGGAGTTGAAAAGGATGCAAAGTGATGCTTAATAAGGGTGCAGTTTAAACAGGAAATGTCTCCATCTTTCAACACGTGTAATCACTGAATTGGAAAATAGAAAAAATGTTTATATATACCCTGTTAAAGTATTAGTGTTGCCTAATGTGATATTATCTGACTGTGTCATAAGCATTTCTGGCGGACAGAGTATGTTCGACACAAACGGAAACTCGGTTTAATAAACAACAAAAGTCAGTTCATAACAAACAAAAGTCAGTTTTATACATCAAGCGTCAGTTTAAAATCACAAC
>CM031614.1:78398313-78403313 GCA_018398815.1 Conus ventricosus
TCCTGCCGTGATTTCAGTCGGGCACACAGATCGATAGGTTCTGCGGGGTTGCATGGTGGGATGAACAAGGCAGCGGGGGTTGGTGCCAGAGAACAGGTGGATGGTAGGAGAGAAGGGTGGAGACGGAAGGGGAGCGTAAAAGGCAACGTGATACCTGTTGGGGCCCGGAAAGCTCAGTGGTAGAGCCCCGGGACTCGCATATGGGATCCGGGGGTGCCGGTTCGAATCCCCGGGGGACCGTTTTGGTAAAGGGGGATTTTTCCCTCGAGTTGATTTTGGGTTTTGACTCCATTTCCCATACAGTCCTTCGAGTGAGACTATAAACCGAGGTTCCGTTGTGTGAACCCACGCATAACATCTTGCACACACGTAAAATCCCACACCAACTTTGGGAAGAGAAGGCCATTTGGCCGTTGGTATGGATGACACGTTACACATAGCAGGCACCCTGCGTGAGAAATGGAAAGAAAGAAGGAAGTAGGGAAATTGATTGAACGACATTGAACGATACTGAGTGGATGACACTGGAAACGACCGAATAAAGCGCGAGCTGCAGCTCTTCATCGGCACTACCCAGGTAGGCACCCCCGTTGTGTAAACGAGTGTGGTTTGTAAAGAGCTAAGAGCTTGATCTCTAGCCGGGGATAGGCGCTATGTAAGTATTCATAATAATAAAAAATAAACACTGAGAGAGAGAGAGAGAACAAGGAGAGAGAGAGGACTCACACACACGCGCGCGCGCGCACAAAAACCCCACACACACACACGCACACACCACACACACACACACCACACACACACACACACACACACACACACACGCAACGCAGCACGCACGCACGCACGCACGCACGCACGCACGCCCCACACACACACACACCACACACACACACATGCACGCACACATGCACGCACACATGAAACGCACACTCACTCTCAAAACACACGCACGCGCCGCGCACGCGCGCGCACACACAGACACACACAAACACACACACACACACACCACACACACACAAAACACACACACAACACACACACACACACACACACACACACACACACAACACACACACACACGCACGCACGCACGCACGCACACACATAAACACACACATAAACACACATACACATAAACACTAAAGTGTAACTGTTTTAGCAACTGCCCTTGTACGCTCAAGACTTACATATCTCAGGAAGTATTTTTAATGCCCCCAAAACCCACTTTAAAAAACTTCAGAGCACGGGATTGCAAAGCCTTCAAATTGCCTTGGGGGTTTCCCCACACATACTCAAACTTAGGGACATACAACGAAGTGGGAGTTCTACCTCTATCTGAAATTAGAAAGGCTTCTACTTTAAAATTCATCTTTAAAAAGTTTCTCAAAAAAGAATTTTGCTCAGAAGGGGATGTTTTAGATTCGGAAAAGGATTTTGGAAAACGTGCAAAATATATACAATCCACAAAATCTATTATTCATTTTCCTCAGAATCTTCTAAAAGATACAAAAATAGATAAAAAAATATCGCCCAAAAACCTATGTTTTCACCCCTTTCCCAAAAAAGGGACAATCAAAGCTTCCTTTGACATTGACTACAATAATTTAACAAAAAGGATTCTCCCAACATTTTGAGAAATTTTTCTACACCCACTTAGAAAAAAAATAGATAGTAACCCTGTGGTAGTGTGTCCATATTTCAGATACATACCGTCATCCTATGACTCCGAGGAAGGTGACTACAATCATCTTTTATGACGGCTACTGTATAGCAAGGAGCACTCTGAAGTCTTCTTTTTTTAAATGTTGAAACAAATTCGCTTTCACAACTTTCCCATGTTCCGTTTCGTTTTTTTCTTCTCTAGAGGCAAGTAACTCCGTCGCAATGAATCGTTGAAGTAATGACACCGTTTGACTAAATGTGAGTCGCAGTGGGGCGAGATGTAAACCCAGCATGTGTATCGGAACTACTTAAAAAAAAGGTGCGCTTAGGCTCCTTTAACGTGGGTTTACCCCAATACCCCTGTTACTTGGTGCTCACGGATGGTTGTGACTGCCAAAGCGGATGGGGCCCCCACGGCGCACAGTGGACCTCCAACCCCAAACCGTCAGTCTGTCGGCAAAAATCATCATGTTCCTACCCCATTAATCTCGCCGACCGCGTCCACAAGGCACCATAAAGACTGTCACAGATGCATGAATGGGGACCACTCAATTTCCCCATTCGGGCAGAGGACCGCCATATCACCACCTTCATCACCCATGGGGTCGTTTCCGTTACAAAGTTGCACCCCAAGGCTTCCTTGCCAGCGGGGATGGCTACACGCAGCGTTTTGATGCCATCATAGCCGACTTCCCTACAAGGTCAAAAAGTGGATGAACCTGCATTGGTCACCGGACATTGAGTCTGCTTTCATCCAAGCTTGCAGCTGGCTAGACCTGTGTGCTCGCAATGGGATCACACTCAATCCCAAGAAAATTTTAGTTCGCCCAAGACACTGTGCAATTTGCAGGGCTCACTATCACCTCCACAAACATCTGCCCAAGCCCCAAGTTCCTTGACGCCATTCGCAACTACCCCACCCCTCAGACATTTCAGGCGCCAGAGGTGGTTTGGCTTGGGAACCAGGGACTTATGCCTTCTCCATGGCGAAACAGATGAAACCCTTTCGCCACTTGCTGAGGCCTTCCCAAACCCCCTTTCGATGGACAGAGGAACTGGATCGGCTCTTCCAGCAGTCCAAGGAGGTCATCATCAACGAGATGAAGGAGGAGTGAGACTCTTTGACCCCTCACGCCCACCTGCCTCGCCACAGACTGGGCCAATGATGGCATTGGCTTCTTCCTACTCCCAAAAAAAAACTGCTCTTTTGCGCCCACCACCCCGAAATGCGTCGTGATGGATGGAAGCTGTGTCTGGTCGGCAGCAGATTTACCACACCGCTGAGAGCCGCTATGCTCCCATTGAAGGCGAGGCGCTAGCAGTCGCAAAATGCCCCCCCACCAGACACGTTACTACATCTAGGGTGCACTGACCTCTTTGTTGCCACGGACCACAAACCACTTCTGCAAATCTTGAATGATCGATCTCATTGCAGACATCCACAACAGACTCTCTTAAACCTTAAGGAGAAAACCCTACCATACCGATTTGAAGTGTGTGTACGGGGTCAGGCAAGAAGAACCTGGGCCCCGATGCCGCTTCCAGACACCCACTGATCAGCCTGAGGCACCCGGCTGGGCGGTGACCCTTTGGAGCTGAACTCGGTTTCCTTTCACCAGGAAGCCCAGAAACACCTCAGAGACGGCGACAGCTTGGATGAAGCAAATGACCCCTCGACAATCACAGCTGCACTGCGCCCTGTGTGCTGGACAGTCCCAAGTTGTTACATGGACATGGGCAGGAGGGCCCCAGCTTCCGACCCCACCTTCCGGCAGCTCGTCCAGCTCATTGAAGAGGGCTTTCCATCCAACTGCAGACAGTCCCAGCTACCTGCGCCCCCTTTCCCCAGGTTCAGTAGCAGCCTCTGTGTTGTGACGGCGTTGTCCTGATGGGCCAGAGGGTCATCATTCCACCCTCTCTCCGCCCTACCATCCTGCAGTCCCTCCATGCGGGACACCAGGGCGTCAACATCAATGTGTACCCGACACAGACTCTGTTTATGGCCGAACATCACTGTTGATATCACCCGTGTCCGAGAGGAGTGCACCCACTGTCACCGCATGGCAAAGTCCAACCCCATGCAGCCACCATCAGACAACAGGCTACCAGATTACCCATTCCAGATGGGTTTTTCAGTGACTACTTCACAATACAACAACACAGACTAACGTTGTCATTGTGGGCAGGTACTCCCATTGGCCAATGGGCTACAGGTCCGAATCGGGGGCTGATGGCCTCATCCGACCCTTCGAAAACATTTGCCACTTTTGGCATCCCAGAGGAACTCACCACGACGGAGGACCCCAGTTCACTTTCAGGCAAAACACAAGTTCCTGAAGTCCTGGGAGTCCCATCACAGGATCACTCTGTTGGCTTTCCTCATGCTAACTGCCGGGCTGAGTTTGGGTGTGAAAACTGTAAAACGCATGCTGTGGACAACATCGGCCCCAACTGGTTCTTTTGGGTGTGGACAAATTCCCAAAAGGGGCCCTTCTTATTTACAGAAACACTATCGAACCCGAGACCAAGGACATCCCCCGCAATGGTTCTTTTTGGGGACCCATGCGTGATGCAAACCCCATCCCGCTGGGCAGATACACACCCCATGAAGCCTGGAGGGACCTCATGACCCAGAGGGAAGCGCCCTGCGAAGAGACACTCTCGGGAGCATGAACGCTGGAGTGAACACCACATCGCCTCCCTCCTCTCATGGTAGGCATCACGTATACCTGCAAAACCTGCGTGGCAACTACCCTAGACGGTGGAACGCACTGGCATTGTGGGAAAGTTCGCCAACAACCATCAGTACGTTATCCGTGTTGATGGGTCAGGGCGAGTCACCATCCGGAATCGCCAACACCTGCGGAAAATTCATCCCGTTTCACCACAACGTGCATCCATTCCCCACACCCCTTACACCCCACCTCCCCTCACCTGATGTCCGACCCACATCCCCCGAGAACCCATTGCCACCGCCAGTGGCACCTTTCCCCGTGTGGCCTCCGCTCCGACGCCCTGCCAACATCCGACACATGGCAGCCACCGACACCTGTTCCGGCCTCACCGTCCCAGCCTCTCCCGATCCACACACCCTGCAGCCTTGGACTGGGACATCCCCCAACAGATGGCAGCCTGACCCCTAAGGACTCTGGGGTGGCACCATCTTTACCGACAAAGAGACAAGTACCCCGGGGCCCCCGCCCCTATTACCCTTCAACCAGCCAGGCATGAAGGGGCTCCTGCACCTGTACCTTCCAGGCGTGGGGTGCCTCTCGCAGAATAACATTTTCCAAGACGCTGGGAAAACTGGGCGACAGTGACATTAATCTTTTAGTTTT
>CM031614.1:78408313-78413634 GCA_018398815.1 Conus ventricosus
AAATATCGTTACAACAAAGTATAATGATGTCTTTAGAATGGTGCAAACCAAAACCGAAGGGTCCTTAAATCCGCACAAAACAAAATGTATGGTCCTAGCATCGAGACAGAAACATCAACGACAGCATCTTATGTTGAGCCTAAAAATGAGTGAAACCTTGATCGAGCAGGTTACCGAACACCGTGTCTTAGGCGTGATTATTGATGATAATTTTAAAATGGCAATCACATATTAAATCATGTTTGCAAACAGTTGGCTCGCAATTTGTTTTTGCTCAATAAACTCAGTTATTATGTTGAACCACACATCCGGAAATTATTTTTTGAAGCCCATTGCCTTTCTCACATCAACTATGCGTCCACTGTCTGGAGGTGGTGACGGTGAAAATCACATAAAAAAGATCAACCCCTATGCATAGGCGGGAATTAAGCTGATTCTTCCCGACAAGTTTCTATCAACACGGGCAAATTCGCAAAACTAATGATGCTACCACTGCAGAGCCAACTGATCTAAAATAAGGCAGTACTAATGTTTAAAGTCCATGCAAACATGGCGCCAACATATCTTGCTGAGTTTATCCAAATGGCAACAACGCGATATGATTCAAATAATTACTTTTTACCACGTGTCCGCATTGATTTGTTCAAATCTAGTTTTGCATTTTTTGGTCCATCTGTGTGGAACTCTCTTCCTCCGTCTGCCAAAACATGTCAATCACTGCCGTCCTTCAAATCAGCAATACATAAACATTTACTTGAACAATAAATCTAACCTTTTGATCATAGTCTCAACGCCCTACTTTTATGTTTGCCTCTATATTAGCTGATGAAAATGTGTATGTATGTATGTGTGGGTGGGTGGTGGGTGGTGTGTGGTGTGTGGGTGTGGGTGTACGCGTGCGTGCGTGTATGTGTGGGCGTGTGCGTGCTGTGAGCGCGCACGTACGTCTCTGATTATGTTTGTGTAATTTTGTAATGGAATTTTTTTTTTTTTTTTTAATCATTATTATTCTTATTACTATTGTTATTGTTATTATTTATAATGTTGCTTATATCTTCATGTTTCTGCCATTTTAATAGTGCAGGTGTTTAGTTGAATGTTGTAGAATAGCAGGACAGATTGGAAGAATAGGCACTGCCTAAAATCTCTATCCTTGAGTAATAAAGATTTTGAGTCTGAGTCTTGAGTCTTTGAGTCGAAGCTGGACCGGGTTTCCTCCTCTTTCTCTCACCATCCCCAACAGTAGATCATTATCTGCCGTTCATATGTTTAGTGGCTTTATCCCAAACAATAGATCATTATCTGCCGTTCATATTTTAGTGGCTTTATCCCAACAATAGATCATTATCTGCCGTTCATATGTTAGTGGCTTTATCCCAAACAATAGATCATTATCTGCCGTTCATATGTTAGTGGCTTATCATTATCTGCCGTTCATATGTTAGTGGCTTTATCATTATCTGCCGTTCATATGTTAGTGGCTTTATCATTATCTGCCGTTCATATGTTAGTGGCTTATTCCCCAACAATGGATCATTATCTGCCGTTCATATGTTAGTGGCTTTATCCCCAACAATGGATCATTATCTGCCGTTCATATGTTAGTGGTTTTATCCCAAACAATAGATCATTATCTGCCGTTCATATGTTAGTGGCTTTATCCCAAACAATAGATCATTATCTGCCGTTCATATGTTAGTGGCTTATATCCCAAACAATAGATCATTATCTGCCGTTCATATGTTAGTGGCTTTATCCCAAACAATAGATCATTATCTGTCGTTCATATGTTAGTGGCTTTATCCCAAACAATAGATCATTATCTGCCGTTCATATGTTAGTGGCTTTAATCCCAAACAATAGATCATTATCTGCCGTTCATATGTTAGTGGCTTTATCCCAAACAATAGATCAGTATCTCTGTTCTGTTCTGGGTAGGCAGCCCGTTGAATGAGTGAGGTAGTGTGTTGATTGTAAAGCGTTTAGAGCTTGGTTTGTGACTGAGGATAGGCGCTATATAAAACCCAATATAATATAATAATAATGTTAGTGGCTTTATCCCAAACAATAGATCATTATCTGCCGTTCATATGTTAGTGGCTTTATCCAAAACAATAGATCATTAAACTCCGTTCATATGTTAGTGGCTTATCCCAAACAATAGATCATTATCTGCCGTTCATATGTTAGTGGCTTTATCCAAACAATAGATCATTATCTGCCGTTCATATGTTAGTGGCTTTATCCCAAACAATGATCATTATCTCCGTTAAATATTTAGTGGCTTTCTCCCAAAACAATAGATCATTATCTGCCAATTATCTGTTATGGCTTCCCCCAAAAACAATAGATCATTATCTGCCATTTATTGTTTAGGGGCTTTCTCCCAAAACAATAGATCATTATCTGCCATTTATCTTTAGTGGCTTTCCCCCAAAACAATAATCATTATCTGCCATTTACGTTAGTGGCTCTAGAATCTCAATGTCTGTCTATCATCTTCTTTCTGTCTCCCTCTTTTTTTGCTTTTAACCCCCTCTCCTCTCTCTGTTCTTTTCTGTCTGTCTGTCTGTCTGTCTGTCTGTCTGTCTGTCTGTCTGTCTTCTGTCTGCTTCTCTCTCTCTCCTCTCTCTCTCCTCTCTCTCTCTCTCTCTCTCTTAGTCTTTCCGCCCCTTTTTCCTTTCGCCTTTTTTAAACCCTGTGTTTGAACCCCTCCACTAAGAAGATTGTCAGACAGCTTTAAAGAGCCCTGCTTTGATTTGGAGGCCCAGTGATCTCTCAGAGTGAGCTTTGTAAAATGGTCAATACAGTTAGGAATAGTACAGCCAACAGTGCAGGGAAAGGGTTTTGAGAATTCGAAGTACTACAGCCTACAGTGCAGAGAAGGTCACAAAAGTTAGAACTACTATGAAGAGTTAGAACTATTACATTGTACAGTGCAGAGAAGGTCATGGTTACGATCCGAGCTCTATGGTCAGATAGCTGGTCAGCTGAGCTGCGTGAGGTGTGGACTTCAAAGGAGCATAATGATGAGCCGGCTTCTTGCATTGTGGGCCAGCACTGCTCAGCCAGCTTCATGCATTGTGGGCCAGAACAGCTCAGCTGGCTTCATGCATTGTGGGCCAGAACAGCTCAGCCAGCTTCTTGCATTGTGGGACAGAACAGCTAAGCCAGCTTCTTGCATTGTGGGCCATAACAGCTCAGCTGGCGTCTTGCATTATGGGCCAGAACAGCTCAGCCAGCTTCTTGCATTGTGGGCCAGAACAGCTCAGCCAGCTTCATGCATTGTTGGCCAGAACAGCTCAGCCAGCTTCCTGCATTGTGGGCCAGAACAGCTCAGCTGGCTTCATGCATTGTGGGCCAGAACAGCTCAGCTGGCTTCTTGCATTGTTGGCCAGAACAGCTCAGCCAGCTTTCTTGCATTGTGGGACAGAACAGCTCAGCTGGCCTCTTGCATTGTGGGCCAGAACAGCTCAGCCAGCTTCATGCATTGTAAGCCAGAACAGATCAGCTGGCTTCATGCATTGTGGGCCAGAACAGCTCAGCTGGCTTCATGCATTGTAAGCCAGAACAGCTCAGCCAGCTTCATGCATTGTGGCCAGAATAGCTCAGCCAGCTTCATGCATTGTGGGCCAGAACAGCTCAGCCAGCTTCATGCATTGTGGGCCAGAACAGCTCAGCCAGCTTCATGCATTGTGGGCCAGAACAGCTCAGCTGGCTTCTTGCATTGTTGGCCAGAACAGCTCAGCTGGCTTCATGCATTGTGGGACAGAACAGCTCAGCTGGCTTCATGCATTGTAGGCCAGAACAGGTCACCCAGCTTCATGCATTGTGGGCCAGAACAGCTCAGCCAGCTTCATGCATTGTGGGCCAGAACAGCTCAGCTGGCTTCTTGCATTGTGGGCCAGAACAGCTCAGCCGGCTTCATGCATTGTGGGACAGAACAGCTCAGCTGGCTTCATGCATTGTGGGCCAGAACAGCTCAGCTGGCTTCATGCATTGTGGGCCATAACAGCGCAGCTGGGTTCATGCATTGTGGGGCCCTAACAGCTCAGCTGGCTTCATGCATTGTGGGCCATAACACTCAGCTGGCTTCATGCATTGTGGGCCATAACAGCTCAGCTGGCTTCATGCATTGTGGGCCATAACAGCTCAGCTGGCGTCTTGCATTATGGGCCAGAACAGCTCAGCCAGCTTCATGCATTGTGGGCCAGAATAGCTCAGCCAGCTTCTTGCATTGTGGGGCAGAACAGCTCAGCCGGCTTCATGCATTGTAGGCCAGAACAGCTCAGCTGGCTTCTTGCATTGTTGGCCAGAACAGCTCAGCCAGCTTCTTGCATTGTGGGACAGAACAGCTCAGCTGGCCTCTTGCATTGTGGGCCAGAACAGCTCAGCCAGCTTCATGCATTATGGGCCAGAACAGCTCAGCTGGCTTCATGCATTGTAAGCCAGAACAGCTCAGCTGGCTTCATGCATTGTGGGCCAGAACAGCTCAGCTGGCTTCATGCATTGTGGGCCAGAACAGCTCAGCTGGCTTCATGCATTGTGGGTCAGAACAGGTCAGCCTGGCTTCATGCATTGTGGCCAGAACAGGTCAGCTGGCTTCATGCATTATGGGCCAGAACATGTCAGCTGGCTTCATGCATTGTGGGTCAGAACAGGTCAGCTGGCTTCATGCATTGTGGGCCAGAACAGGTCAGCTGGCTTCATGCATTGTGGGCCATAACAGCTCAGATGGCTTCATGCATTGTGGGCCAGAACAGCTCAGCTGGCTTTATGCATTGTGGGCCGGATAGCTCAGTGGGTAGAACACCCGACTCGTGATCCTGGCAATCCTGAGGTTGCGGGTTCAAAGCTCTTTCTCCATTTCCCGAAAGGTCCTCTGAAGGAGATTGTAAACTGAGGTTCCATGTGTGAGTGCAACATACTCTGGCATACGCATAAAATCCCATCACAAACTGTCAGAAGAGAAGGTCAGTTTTGGGTATGGATGACATGTGAGGGAAAAAAAAAGAAAGAATGACTGAAAAGCTGAATGACTGATATTACAGCTGCACGAAAAGGACAATGCCTAAATGCACAGCCACCAGACAACTCTTCAGTCGACTCTACCCAGGTAGGCAGGCTGTCGTGTCATTGAAAGCGTGGACTGAAAATCACTTTGAGCTAGCACTCTAACTGAAAATAGGCACTATATGAACACTCCAATAATAAGAAATAATAATAATAATAATAATAATAATAATAATAATAACATGATAATATGATAGAGATGATGAGATGATGAAGATGATGAGATATGATGATGAGATGATAGTACT
>CM031614.1:78422592-78440092 GCA_018398815.1 Conus ventricosus
GACAGACACGGAGCTCCCTCACCATACAACCTGGCCAGTCCTAAGCTTCGGTTGAGGTGGCAGTGAGCACACAGACCAAACCATCAGTTCAGGATCATAAACCCACAGAATGGACAAAGACCGGACTCGACTGCATCAAACCCATCAGATACAGCAGAACAGAATCTTAAGTGCCCACACAGAAAGTAAATTACTGAAAGGCACAGAGAGAGAGAGAGAGAGAGAGAGAGAGAGGAGAGAGAGAGAGAGAGAGACTCAATTGACCCAATGAAAATTTTAATGTCAATAGCTGTACAGCCGATAATGACATGGGGGCTTGCAACTTATTACCACATAAAAAGAAACAATTTCTGAAACAAAATTTAACCAACGTATCAAATTTTAGACATCTGTGTACACACTCACACACTCAAAGTCGCAACGTTCTAAAGTTGTGTTGGACAAAAGCAAAACACAAAACACAGCATCTCGTAAAACATTACCATTGATTGTCACGAGAATCAATGACCACCAGGCACCGGAAAAACAAAAAAAAAAACAAAAAAAAAAAATGTTTACAAGAGGAACATTAATTTGGAAGTGATTCTTTTCCTGATTTTACTAGCTACAGGCAATATAACTTGCAAAGGATTTGATCAGCGATTCGTTTCAAGTGTCAATGTAATGAAGCAGATTGTAATTTTTGTACCATAGGCACCTTGAAACAAGCTAAATTTTCCGCGAATAAGTCAGGTAAGTCATCACAATGGTATAAAAAGTGATTTCCCATCTTCATAGGCGTTTGCTTGCAGACTGGACAAGTCTTACTGTTGTTGTATCAACCATAAACATTTTTTGTGGCAAAAAGACCTGAATGTTCTTGTTCGAAATCTTGACCAGTGGCGCTCTGTGCCATCTATCTGTTAACAGGGACCGATAAATCTTTTCAGGTTGGCAGGAGAGTACTGTTAAATGAAACGCAAACCATCTGTATTTTTCATTTCCTTCCAAGTGGAGAGTGGCCAGTTTTGTTGAAACATACAGATCAAATCTGTCCTTTAAATCTGAGATAAACAATTTATCGTTTCCTACTTCTTGGCTTAGCCAGACAATGCCAACCCATTTCAGTAACAGTTATTCTTACATTGGATACCCAGTTAAACTTTTCATTCTCATGGCTGTTGTAACAACATTTTGTACGCCTGTTTACATAACCGTTTGTGTAAGGTCGTTATAACAGTTCTCAATCCATATTATGATACATTTTCTTATAGTATGGTAATATAGGGGATATCTCCAGTTTCGCGCATAACCATTTGTTGAGAAGAATGTAAGGAACACTTAGGAAACGCTCTTGCGTTGCAAATGTATGGACACTTTCTATTTCGTTTGTAGACCCGCCCCCCCACACCTCTGCTGGATTTGTTAATATGGGTGTTATCCTGAGTGTCGACAAATTCCAAAAATCGATGGTTCAACTGAATCTATTTTCTTCAATGATTCTAAGAATTTTCAATCAAACCCCTCTCTTCCTTTCTACACATTTCTGTCAAACCTGCATTAAGACTGAGCTTGGTTGTGAATATAGGACCGAGGTATTTATAACTGTTTGTCGACTTGATTACGTCTGTGTTACCGTACCACCATTTTCGTGTCTAGAAATGATGACCGCCCCATTAGCTAAAAATCCACAAAAATTTGTTTTTGTCAATTAACAACAAATGCTACCGATTCTGCTTCTCCTTTTAATCTGTCAACTGGTTTGTAAAACACAATATCGTATCAGAAAGCAAAACAACATCATCTGCAAACAACAACAGGCGCGATTTCCAATAGCATCTTCAGGGTATCATGTTTGAATAGCCGTGTCTGCCCTCGTTTGTTGATCTCTATCGCTAATTCGTTGATGAAAAATGAGAAAAGCACAGGGCTTAGTAGCACCCCTGCTTTACACCAACAACCACGCGGACAGTCAAGTAACTCAGATAATTAACCGCATTTATCAACAACGCAGCCACTACAATCGTACACAAGAATCCTCTAAGTGCCATAACATTTTCCCGTTGCGAAGCCATTAATTTTCTCAAATATTCCAAAGATGTTCCGATCAATGAATCGAAGGCTTTTCTAAAGTCACAAAAGCTACATATAATTTAGCATTTCGGAGTAGATACTTCTGGAGCAAGGCGTAAAAGTAAAGATGGTGATCAATCCGTGCATAGTCTTTCCTAAAACCTGCTTGTTCTTCTATGATTGTTCTATCGAATCTAACCATTTAGTCAGTCGTTTGTTTAAAATATTTGTGTAAATTTTACTTTACCCACGTTTAAGATTAGAGCCACCCCTCTACAGTTGTCAGGGTTATTGTGTCTCCCTTTTTATGAATTGGTATGATTATAGATTTAGACCATTCTCTGGGGAACATTCCAGCTATCAAAAATAGCATTGATTAGTTCAACCAAAGTCCACTACCACTGCGCTATGAATCGTTTAAACAATGTCAGCTAAGACTTTGTCCGAGACTCTCAGGACATCTTTTCCATTTTTTTCTATTCCAAGGTTTTATTACCATTTACGACCTCTTGTTTAGTGGATTGGATCATTAAAGTAGTGGCTCTTTCGTTTCCCCTGCTCCGCTCGCTCAACGTATTCAGTAACTTGCGCGTGTAATAAACAGCGTACTTCGAAGTCACTGAAAACACTGGAGAGATGGTCGTACACTGTTGGCCTGCTACTCATTAAAAACCATGCTTGACGCTGCCAACAGTCTTATTGTTGACCAGAAAAGTTTTGCTCGTGATTTGAGTCCTTTAAGCTTCCTAATTTTCGTTCATTAGACAACCTCTTTTCTCAATTTCTTATCATTGGCACCATACTCTTTCTTTCCTTTTAGAAAGACTTCTATTTGGGCAGTGCTTTGTATTCAGGTAATTTTGCTCTCCGTAAAGATCTCAGAAGACGTAGAAGACAGTCCTTTTCTTCTGTTCGCACTCAAAGTCAAAACCAATCATTCGACAGGCAAAAACACCATATTATTTTTTCTTTCTCTCCAAACCCTCCTAACCATAGTACCCCTGCAGCCTCACATACATGCACATATTAAATTGTTCGGTCGCCCTGTTAACAGCCGTGGCAAGAATCAGTCTCGTGCGGTATTGTAAACACTCTTAAAACACATCAGATTCCATTTCCTCTTCTTGTACCACCCACAATACTCTTCAGACCAAATTACCTTTAGGGGGATTCTATGTGTTCATACTGCGCTAACGTGGCACACACCTTCACACAAACAACTTCTCCAGACAACTCTACTGGTGAGATGCCAAGAGTATAAACTCTCCCCAACTTTGTAAATTACACATATCTCGATAACGCTTTTCTGAAACAATAAAATAGTCGATAACACTGAGAGAGAGCTGGTGTTACACAAACGTAAATTCACCAAATCTGATCATTGGCACAAGAACCCATTAATAATACTCAAATCAAAACAAGAAACAAAAAATTGCGCACAGCGATTTACCGAAATTATTCCACCACCAATCCATTGAAACACGCCTACCACTTTCAGGGAGGTGGGGGGGGGGGGGGGGGGCATCCTCGCTTCATCACTGGCAAAACACTGCGTCCAGGCTCCATCCAGACGTACTTGCTCTGATCCCCGTTTTCTCGGCATTCATATCTCCCACACCATCGACAATACCTCAACCTTATCTATACTCGGTAACAAGTTCTTTTCTCTTCTATATATGTATGGGCCATTTTTTAGTTCATCGCTGATCAGAGTGCCCGGCCCCCCCTTCTCAGAAACAAGTGTAGCAGGCCAGACCGCATTCAGTAGAATGCTTTATCAAGTGTTACAGCAGAACTTTCTTATGCGGATGCGGGAAGCAATAGCATTATCGAGCAGACCGGCATAGCAATGCGACATGAACTGAGGCGGAGAGAGCGGTTGCAAAAGCCGCGGATTGTAGTCGACTAGAAAGAGTGAGATGTGAATGCGCGTCGACACTCTGCATGTGCGTGCCGCGGACGCGTAGTTGACTCAGTAGGGATAGTTTTATTATAATCTAGGTGCGACAGTGACAATGAGGAGGAATATTTATAAGTATTATTGCTTGAGAGGATTTGACAGGTATGTAAGGATAGTCTCACATTTTAGTATAACAGATCTGAGGAGAGCAGATTTCTATATAAACATTTGACTCTTAGAAGAGGTTCGGAGAGTCAAGAGAGAGCATTAGCTTGACAAATAAAACGTGGCTGTAATATAGGTCGTATTAGTTTCATTGGTGGGAAGTGGTATGTTTGATTTAGTTTGGTTATGTGAAGATGGTATGAATAATTGATTTTTTTGTTATGGGGGTAGGGGGTTATTGAATTGTAACTATTAAGTGTAATGTAATGGGATATAAGTAAGTGTGTTAAAATTTGGAGGTAGAAAAATGAAGGAACGCACAAGATGTGGCACGTGCATCACGATTGCGCCGCCTCTGTCCCTGCCAACACGGTCTGCCAGCCAGCGAGTCGTGGCCCCTGTGGTTCGCTGCGCGCCTAGGAACGATGGCTGGTTGGTCGTACCGGTCACGTGGGTTCAAGCGAGGGGAAATCCCCTCCCCTCTCCGGCGTGTTGCCTCCGTGTTGTTTCAGTTCGCTGTGTGATACTGGGGCGTGGTCACACGTTGATCCCTGTGCCACAGTCCTTTCCTTGCCGTTTCGCCGTCTTTGTCGTACTTGCTGTCGTTGATGGCGTCGCCCCGCTGTCTCCTTCGGCGTATGTTCCGTTCCGGTCTTCTGGACCGACTGTCACCTGCCCTTTGAAAAGTAGCCGACATGCCGTCTTCTGGCCTGTGTCACGTACCCGCCTGTCTCGTGTCCAGTCGTTGGCCACTCTCTCACTCCACTCTTACTCCAACCTCCCCCTGAACTCCCTGTCCTGTCAGCACTGCATTTTTGTCTGTCCAGTCCGGAACTTAACGAACATGGGTCGTGGTTCTCCACTGATCTGGCGTACCCACACGTGTGCACGCACAAAGTCTTCCCGACCACTGCTTGGGCCCCCTCCACACTGTTGAGGCTTGATGTCACTGCTCTGGCACACAGACTGTATTCTTCACTGTCACTGACCTGGGATACAAACTATCGAGGTTACTCGACGAGAAAACTCTTTTCTAAACACGATCAATTTCATTGATCATGCCCTTCATCTCCTCTCTCATGACCTCGACAGTCTCCTGCCATTATTGCTCCCTTGTTCTCTGGTTTTTGCCGCTCAGTTCGTCACGCTGTTCAGCTGTGATTGCAGAACTGACACTGTCTCTTTTTAACTCACTGTCTCTCCCTCTATCCCATTACACCTCTGTTCGATCACTATCACATCTTGCCTTACTATGCCCGAGTTCACTCATGATCCACTCAAATCTCTCAAATCTCCTCCCCCCCCCCTAAAAAATTGGCAGCATTCTGTTTCTTTAATCTCTAACTCTTGGCTGTCGAATGGCAACGAGATTACAACCTCGTCGCCACTTGATGACATGGGCCCATCGCTTCCGCTGTAACGTCGATTGAAAGATGAACGTCTACTGATTTTGGGGCCTTGTTTTACCTCGATGTCCTCCACTGAGAAGGAGACGTCGAACACACAGCACACACACTGAACTGCATGCACGGACAGGAGGGCGGGCACAAAGAGGAAAAGCAGGGTGCTGAGCCACATCACTGACACAACTGAACACAACCACACCTGTTGCAGTTTCCTCAGATATTTCTGAGGAAATAAACCACCAATGTATTAATGAGTCCAGTGCCAAGAGATGCGTGGCGATTTATTCACTGTCTGTGAGAACAGCCCCGCGAAGCAAAGAGAGCACACGCTGTGAGAACGTCACACAGTGTCACCTCTGCCGTGCTTCAGTTGAACAATGTCGCCGTGACCCAGATTTCACAGGTCTGTGCTGCACAGTTGAAAGTCCGATGCGCGCTCTCCACAAGTTCCGTCGAACCATATTTAACTCGTTTTCGTTGAGTGTATTTGCTTATTGATACACAGGAGCAGAATTGTTCCGTAACAAGTCCCTTGTAATACCTGTGAACATAAACTTTTGACGGAGCTTTCACAAAACTGTTACCTTGCCGCCATCTGATTACGTCCCTCGAAGAGAGAGAGAGAGAGAGAGAGAGAGGGGGGGGGAGAAGGAGACAGAGAGAAAGAGAAGGAGACAGAGAGAAAGACAGAACCTGGGACAGACAGACAGACGAGATCAGACAGAGACAGAGAGATAGAGAAGACACGTTTTATTGTTCTTTAAGTAGAGTCATCACCCAACTACTCTGGAGAAGTTGAACAGTTGAAATAAATGAGTGAGAGAACTTAACGGAAACAACACAAACCAGAGTGCGAAATAGGGGGAGGTAGGGAGAGATAGAGAGAGAGAGGAGAAGAGAGAAGAAAGAGGAGAGAGAGAGAGAGAGAGAGAGAGAGAGAATGAGAGAGAGAGAGACAATGACAATGACAATGACAGAATATATTGCAATAGCTATTTCGGCTCTAAATGCAAGAGGCGCAATCATAAATCAAAATGCAAAAATTACAACTGGCGAAAACCGAAGATAAATGCAAAATCAAACAGCTTTGTCAAAAAACATCGCATTAGTAACTGGGTCGTAATCTTCGATCAAACCGACCTATGAATCAACAGTTTTTAGTGACAGCAATTAACTTTCCTACAGCACAACAATAACACACAATAAATAACTTGGCAGAGTTACATTACATAGATAAATAATCTGATAACTAACAATGTAATATTTTCTTCCTAATATTATTTGCATTCGCATGAACGCCAGCAAGTGATCTAATAATGTCTTCATTTTCTGATGTCCAGTATTTTGTCTTATGTTATGCCTTGCGCGTAGTATTTAGTAAGACAGACTAACTTGTTTTCGTAATCATTAATTCACAACAATCGAAAAAGAATCATCACATCTTTCGAAAAACATTCGAACATAACGGGCAAAACCGAACTCATGTCCGACATCTGATGTAAACAACCTTTTGTGTGAATATAAACCTAAGGTTCTTGTTCCTAAATCTGACAAGTGAGTCCCTATGCCATTTAGTTAGTTATTACACCAAGATCTTTTTCAGATATAATGAATCTTTGAAGGAGTAGTACAGCTGTATTTATCATTTCAACCACAGTGGATGCCAATTTTGCTTAAAACAATCAAACAGTCGCTGCTTTAAATCAAACAAAAACAATTTCTCCACTACCTACCCCTTGTGCAAACCAAACAATGCCAACCATTTTCTGTAAAAACCTTTTAAACGTCCGACACCCAATTGTACTCTCCTATTTTCCATTTGGCTAAAAGCATTTCATATGCCTGTCTGCATATAACGATTTACTGAAGTCGAGTTAGTATTTAGCCAGAAATCTCACACAATTAATATAATTTCTAATAAATAAAGATATCCGGCCTGACTCGCCGTAACACATTTTATTGATGAAGTGTAAGGTAATGTTTAGAATCTTTTTTAAATGCAAATGTGTGAATATTCTCCATTTGTTTATTTTCATTAAGTCCCCAAACTTCAGCACCGTATGATAAACATGTGTTCCGATTTGTGCATCAAACTTTTCCAGAATAAATTAGAATCCAATCGAATTCAATCTTCTCATGGTGCGAAGAATTTCAATAAACCCTTTTCTACCTTCTAGCGACCTTCTGTCCAGCCAGACATCAAGCTTAATTTATTTGTAAAAACGATGCCTAAATATCTATATTTATTTTTACCTTTATCTCCTCATCTCATACCACCCATAATTTCCTTTGCAGAGAGATACCCTCCCTTACGGAAAACTATAATATTAGTTTGTCTAGATTTACAACCAATTGCATTCTATCAGCTTCAGATTTCAGTACATTAATTTTGATTTTGCAACCCTATAACATGACTGACGAGCAATATCACATCATCGCAAATAACAACAGAAACATTTCAATTCTCGGAGATTAAGCTGAATGCCATGTCTTCCACGTTTTGATAACTCCACGGCAAGTGTCGTTGATGAAAAATGAAAATAGTAGGGGGCTTAAGCACACAACCTTGCTTGAACACCTCTTGACAATTAGAAATATTGTGAAAATAGGCATTTATCACGTACACATGCTTGAACGTATTATAGATTCTCTCAGCGAATTATATAGTTTTAGACCATCCACACAGATTTTCCTCCAGCACATCCCATTATAGGTTTCTGTTAACAGAGTCAAAAGAGGCCTTCCGGAGTCACAAAAGCCACGTATAATTTTGAATTTCTGGGAGATAATTTTGAACTAAACAATACAAAGAGAAAAAATGGTCAATGGTGCTATATCCCATCTAAAACCGCCTGCCTCTGCAATAATTTGTTCTTCTCTTTCCGCCCATCTGAGTAAGTCTGTGAATTCAAAATACTGGTATAGATCTTGCCTAATACACTGGACAGACTACGCCTCGATAATGATCTGGGATATTGATGTCACCTTTTTTTATGTAATGGTATTATGATGGATTTTGACCACTGAGTTGGAAATGTCCCAACTTCGAAAAGTTTGATAAAAAGACGCACCAGAAACTCAATAACCCAATTATTTGCTTTTTTTAGCATTCAAATACATTCCGTCTGGCCAGCACTTTTACCGCTTTTTAATCTTTTAATGCTATCTTTCTACTTCACTTTTGTGATTGGTCATTAAAACAGGGGTTCTTGCATATTTACATTATTGGGTCAGTATGACAATCCTCATCGTAATATTATCATGAAGTTAAAAACTACCGTAAAAATGATCATGCCATTGTTTTATTGAAAATTTCATATATACAATTGACATTCTTATAATCGTCTAAGAGTTGACCAAAACGTTTTCGGGTCTCTAACTAATCTTTTAATTTTTTCTAGTCTGGAACGAAGCAACATATCCCTTGTCTCTCTCTTACTGCTATATTCTTTCCGTGCGTTTACATAAATTTGCCTGCGATAATTAACGTCATCATAGAACGCTGATAATTTCTCAGAAGCCCTTAAACTCGTCTTTTTCCATTACTTCACATTCCTCCCATCAAAAACCAGTGGTCACTTTTTGTTTTTTCTTCTTCCCCACTGTACGAACCATACATGCAGCAGCACCATACATCGCACCGGTAACCACATAACAGACCATTCATCAACTCACCATCCAATCCATCGTCGCTGCTTCAAAGCATTCCTTAAACATGTCAGAATCAATTCATCCTGTAAGTCTGAGCATTCTCATCATTCCATACAATCTTCTCTTCTCATCTCATTCATTTTCTTTCTTTCTCTTCCCGTCATCCTTTCTTACCATCTCAGTTCAACCGGTAGTGCCAAGAGTGTAGATTATCACTAACACACAAATCAAAATCAAATTGCAATTCTTCAGACACAAAAAATAATCAATACACTACACCGTTTGGTGATACATATTAAATCGCCGCGTGGCTCACCCTCACAAAATCCAATCAATATACTAATCAAACATGAAACAGAAATCCTCAAAAGCGTTTGACCAAAATCATCACATTTCCATTTTTGGAATGTCTTATATACATCTCTTCATTTTCCTCTGTCATCCAGTGGATTTTAAATTACTATCAAGGTTTTTCAATGGTGGGCTGCTCACACTTATCTTCCCTTTCTGGCGGTCAAATCACCACATAAGATTATGTTAACATTTCCAGTCTGGATTAGATGCCTGCACTTTTTCATTCTAAAAATAAGAATAACCATTTTCACATTCAAGTGTAGTTAAAAAAAGGACAACCTTCAGGGTGAATATAGACTTGCAATCAATAATAACATCTTTATCCATATCAATATACTTTTTTCTCAATTTCAAACAACCAAGTTTGTCACATGTAAGTTCCATTCGTTTAACCAAGTGAGAAGAATAGTTTTTAACAAGTTATAAAACTCTACCCTAGTTGCTACCAAATAATACAAACTTTTGCTGAGAGCTAAATTTTACATATCCATTAAAAATGTAACTGAAGTCAAAAGCCTGATTAGCAAAGGTTTCATTAGACACACGAAATCAAATGAACACACATAATTTACAAAGAATGCATCATTTAACTTACTACAGAACAGTTTTCAACATCAAATTAAGGAACGAAAACTGCGTCGGTTTGATCAAGCCTGCCTATTTATTGGAGGTTGACCAGAACGCAAAGAACGCCTGTCGCAGACACTGTCACTGTCGCACGCGCCGTGTGCTGGCCACTCCTTTGACAAGAAACTCGACAACCACATTGCTGTGTCCCGTCTAACCCGCACTGCCCCCAGATTCACGTGTTGCAGAGCCCGCCCACTCTGACCCTCTCCTTCCCTTGCAACAGTCCCTCTCTCCCCCCTGCGGAAGGTGTTTTACCCCACCTCATAACCACCCCTACTAATCCCACCACCAACCCTCACGAACGTCACTGGCGCCGCTTTGAACTGGTTGCTTGATAGGGCTTGTCTCGGGGCTCATTCCCGCGTTGACCACTGTGTGATGACTACCGATGACCTTGACCTGACAGCCGACAGCTGTTGTGTGCTGCTGCTCTCCGCCATCGCACGGGCTGTCTGCTGTTCCGCCTGATGTGCAATGGACGAAATGTGTCCACATCGGGGGGGGGGGGGTGATCGCCCCTCACTGCAGCGGGCGTACGACCTCGGTGCTCGCTCGGTCCGATCTTCAACACCACCTCGGTCAAGTAAGCTGACATCCCTTCACGTTTGCCTGTGCCACACATTGCAGCTTGCCGTCTGGTCAAGTCTTGGCCACCCGCACACCTTGCCCTTCAAGCTGACTCCGGAATTCTTTATTTTTCAGGATCTCCAACTTGTCCCACCAACTACGTACTTGACGATCATGGGATTTGGGTCACCCTTTCCGATTCTATGTGCTCTGATTGATGTCGTCTTCACTTCCACTGCTTTGGCCCTTTACACTATTTCAGTGCTTGACCACCACAGCTGACGCACACTGGTCGTAGTTTTCTCTGTCAGAGCACATAGGGATACCGTAGAACCTTAGATTATCCCTACGGAAAACTCCTCTCAGCGGTCAATTTTCAATCATTCTCTCATGAACAATGCGTATCGTCCACATGCTGGGCGAGTTTGTGGTGTGACCTCGTTCTGCTCTGTTGATCCTGTGTTGAAGGGCTGTGATGTCATCGTGATTTCCGACACGGCTCTGACAGACGGGTGTTTTCCTGTTCAGTCTGTTACAACGATCATTAATTACATCACACTTTTCACTGACACGAATCATTTCGGACTGATGACAGACATATCACATCGAATCAAGTTAATTTTTCTTCGCAATGTGTTTACTATGTCTGTCGAAGGCCTGAAGAATTTGCTGTGCAAAGTCAGGGGATGTGTCGTTGCGTTTGCAGATTCTATCGTGTGCAGCAGTGTTTTTGCTAACATCACCTCAGTGACACTGCATCCTTCTGCCAGGGCCGGGTTCGTCTCCACGTCATGAGACAGGAGAAGGGCGTCGCACTGACCACGAGGCAAAATCAAGCACAGTGTTACGAGGGCCTGGCTGTGTACTGGCACCACGTGTACTACATACACGCTGTCATAACACCCTGTGTTTGCACTTTTGTAGTTTGCCACCATGGTGTGACCAGCCGAAAGGCCCATGGTGTGAGGTGCGTCGCTTACCAACTGAAGGCAGCGATGATTCTCAGCGAGTTTTATTCCGATGAGACATACAACTGATAACAACGCAAAAAGATGTCAACACCACCCGGTCGCCCGACACTGCCTCGCTCCGCTCACCTGGCTGGCCTCGTGAACTTTGTGTGACCTTGTCACTGAGCAACAAAAATGTCCAATTCTGCTTCACCACAGGTTAATGACAATCATTGTGTCTGCTACTGTTCTTCACTGACTATTCACAGCACCTTACGTCACTTCATTTCACACACTATCATGCTTCATAAACGCCACTCTCGAAGCTAAAGGTAGAGCAAACCACTGACACTGTTTGACTCGTCGCCAACTTTTTCCCGCCCCCGAGAGAGAGAGAGAGAGAGAGAAGAGAGAGAGAGAGAAAGAGAGAGAGAGAGAGACAGAAGAGCGAGAGAGAGAGATGAATACGAGCTTCAAGAGTGTGGCCACAGACCAACAGATGAACAGGCAAGTGACCCAAGGAGAAAAGTGAAAGGAACAACCGAACAGAAGGGGTAAGCAGAACAAGAAAACCAAACCAATTCAGGAAGTTATCCGAGGGATTCATAGTTTAGGGACCAAGCCCAAAGACTTCTCCTGTATCTCCTGGTATAGACAGACTGCAAAGAACCTACGACACCAGGAAATGACCAGCAGTGGGACCTTGCCTGACCTGACTTCAGCTGGGTGATTGGACCCCACAATCACATGGGCCCTGCAAAGGGATCTTCCAAAGAATTCTGGAAAGAAGAAAGTACACAATCACTCTTCATGCATCTGCCCAACGGAACGAAACTTGTGAACACAATTTGAAGGATTTCACTGTGAACAATCTGATGATTCACTTTTTTAACACATCTGATGATTTCACTTGTGAACACATTTTGATTATTCACTGTGACCACATATGATGATTTCACATTGAACACATATGATGATATCACTTGTGAACACATCTGATGATTTCACATTGTGAACACTTTGATGAATTCACTTACGAACACATTTTGATGAATTCACATGTGAACACATATGACGAGTTTTCACTTGTGAACACATCTGATGATTTACTTGTGAACACCTATGAATGATTTCACATTGAGAACACAAATGATGATTTCACTTATACAACAATTGATGATTTCACTTGTGAACACATCCTGAAGATTTTTCACTTGTAAACACATTTGAATGATATCACATGTGAACACATTTGATGAAATTCACTTTGTGAACACAATTGATGATTTCACTGTGAACCACATCTGATGATTTCACATTGTGAACACATTTATGATTTCACTTGTGAACACAAATGATGATTATCCACTTTGTGGGAACCACCTACTGACGATTTCACTTGAGAACACATCTGATGATATCACTTGTAAACACAAAGGATGATCTTACACAGTGAAACACATCTGATGATTTCACTTTGTAAACACAATTGATATTTCACTGTGAAAACACATCTGATGATTTCACTTGTAAGCACATCTGATGATTTAACTTGTAAACACATCTGAATGAATTCACTTGTGAAGGCATCTGATGGTTTCATTGTGAACATATTTGATGAATGCACTTGTAAACCCATCTGAATGACTTTGAAAACATGTGAACACATCTGATGATTTCACTTGTGAACACATCTATGATTTCACTTGTGAACACAATTGATGATTACACTTTGTTAAACACATCTGATGATTTTCCTTGTGAACACATCTGATGATTCACTTGTGAACACATCGATTATTTCACTTGTGAACACATCTGATGATAACACACCATGATGATTTCACTTGAGAACACATTTGATGATTTCACTTGTGAACACACCTGATGATTTCACTTGTGAACACAGCTAAACGCTGGACTCGTCTAGCACCATAGCGACTTTCAGGCGACAACAACTGGGCAGAAGGAGCCTTGGTCAGAATGTGTTAGGCGGTAATGTGGGACGAGGGTGGCGGGGGGGGGGGGGGGGGGGGGGGGGGGGGGGTCTAGCGGCATGCAGGTATATGGTTCACGATCAACGTTGGTAAAAACAAGACAAGACCGTATGAAAATGAGGCACAAAGGGGTGTGAATATAGCGCAATTTAGGCGCTCCCACTATGCACAAACATGCACGTGCACGCGCACACACACACACACACACACACACACACACACACACACACACACACACACACACACACACACACACAGACGCACAAGCATACATATAAGTAGTCACTATGTCTAGCCAAGCAGGACAGTAGCCATTTGCTCCACACGTCTGTCAGCCCAGACACACAAATCACAGCAAGACAGCAACTTAGAACTTCAACAATTCCCCAGTCTCCACTCCCATCGTCTGAAGATTGCTCGTCCACCATCCTTCAGTCTTTCACGTGCACCACCCAGTCTGCTCTTTGTCTGTCATCGTACAGGGCTAATACCAGTTTTCTGTACCAGTGGTCATTTGGTTGGCATCGTTCTGGGGCTGACTGCCTCTCCCTTCTGTAAGATACACAAAGATCGATAAAAATGACGTCGGAGATATTCTGGAAATGTCGGGGAAGGAGACGGCGTAGAGAGTTGGACGAGGTAGGGAAAAAATGAACCGAGTTCCAATCATTTCTTTAAACTGAGTGTCATCGTCTTCGACTCTTCTCTCTCAGTCTTCGAACAGATAGATTTTCGTCTGCCACGTAAATAGCAGTTGATTTGGGACTCCATCTTCCCCCTCCCTCCCCCCTCTCTCTCTCTCTCTCTCTAACACAAAAACATTTTAATGACGTCTGCGGTTTTGAGGCTCAGGTGGGGGACATCAGGGGGGCAGAATGATAGCAGTGTGGAAGTAGAGCCAGAGTTTTGTGTTCACAGCGTCTCTTCAAACTGCCAACCTTCAAACGTCTTCTCTCTCAACCTCCTGACAGATAAACCATCGTCTGCCATGTAAATGACAGCCAATTTAGGACTCTCTCTCTCTCTCTCTTTCCCTCTCTCTCTCTCTCTCTCTCTCACACACACACACACACACACACACACACACACACACACACACACACACACACACACACACAACACACACACACACACACTCACACACACACACACACACACACACACACAATTCTTAAGCTCAGATGGGGGACAGAAGGGAGAAGGTGGTGGCAGCAGGAAATGGGAAGCAGTTTGTACTCAATCGTTTCTTTGAACTGAGCGTCAAGCAAGATATTTGGCGTCTTTTCTCACAAACTCCAAACAGACAGATCTTCATCTGCCACATAATAAGGTAGTCAGTTTAGAACCACCATTCCACCTCTCTCTCTCTCTCTCTCTCTCTCTTTTCTCTCTCTTCTCTCTCTCTCTCTCTCTCTCTCTCCTCTCACACACACACACACACACACACACACACATACACACACACACACACACACACACACACACACACACACACACACAGAGAGAGACAGAGAGAGAGAGAGAGAGAGAGAGAGAGAGAGAGAGAGAGAGAGAGAGAGAGGAGAGAGAGAGAGAAGTGTACATTAAAGTAATTACTATGTCTAGCAAGCAGGAGAGTAGCCATTTCCTCCACACGTCTGTCAACCCAGACACACAAATCACAGCAAGACAGCAACTTAGAACTTCCCAGTCTCCACTCCCCATCGTCTGAAGATTGCTCGTCCACCATCCTTCAGTCTTTCACCTGCACCACCCAGTCTGCTCTTTGTCTGTCATCGTACAGGGCTAATACCAGCTTTCTGTACCAGTGGGCATTTGGTTGGCATCGTCCCGGGGCTGACTGCCTCTCCCTTCTGTAAGATACACAAAGATCGATAAAAGAAAAAAAAGAAATAAAAAGACGTCTGAGATATTTTGGAAATGTTGACGATGGAGTGAGCACCAGAAGCCTGCGTATGAGCGCCGTGGGAAATCCATAGAACAGGCCCGACCATTGAACTCAGTGGATGTACTTATATTGTAACGTTGAAAACTTGTATAGCAAACTGCATGACCTTTCTTTTCTGTATTATTACTTAATTTGTTACCCTCACTAAAACGTTCCTTGACACATCGTTTGGTTACAGTAATGTATTTTCTGATTACTTAAAGTTTCATGTACCAGCCAAAAAATCTCTTTTCACGGGAGGAATTCGGATGATGTGTTGTTGTTAATTAGAAAGACATAACAGAAAGGTGTGACAGAAATAAAACTTGACTGTGACAGCGCTGTTGCTGTAAAAATAGACAAGCATGTGTTTGGCATTGACAAAGATGTTACATCAGTTGCTTGCTATGTTGTCCCGGAAGGAGGCCCTACAGTAGAAAGAAACTCGTGGAGAGCGTGGCAGCAGAGAGTCCTCAGAAGAGAAGCCCCCTTCAAGCAGGTGTTTCGACCCTTATCTCCTGACACTCTAGGGGGGTTGGGCCACACCGGTTCATGACTCCGGATGTCCCTCTGCTGCCCCCTTTTTTTTCCCCATCTTAGGACGAGCCATGGCTGGGATTCGAACCCATGACCCTCTGGACATGCTCATTTTCTACTTAATGACTCGCGCTTTAACCACTGAGCCACAGGGACACCTGATATTTGTAGGGAAATTAAGCCTTATGAAGTTCACTTTTGTTCCTCCTTGACCAGATCCAGCTTGAACCCTCTCTGCCGCTTCTGCCATTGCTTTCAGGGCTCTGGTTTTTTCCTTCCCTGCAACTGAGAGCTGTTTCATGAGGCTGTATGCAGACGTTCCTACAAATCCCCTAGCTCCAATTTCTGCAGTGAGGACTTTGACCTGATAGCCTTCTCTCCTCAGGCTGTTTGCCAGATCAGCATACTTTTCAGTCTTGTAGATTTGAGCTGCCTCCATTCTGTTCTCATATGGCACCGTGAGCTCGATCATGATCAGCTGCTTGGTTGACTTAGAGTGGACTACTATGTCTGGTCTCATGCCACTCTTGCTGATGATCTCTGGGTGTCTCTTCCATTCTGGGAGGTCTGCAGTGCACTCCCAGTCATCTGCCCATCCAGCAGACTCTGCCTGCATGTTTCGAGTGGCACTGTTGTTCTTGGCCATGATTTGCTGCCTCCTGCCGTGAAGAATGTTGCGGGTGCTTTTGGAGTCCTGATTCTCCCTTTTGTGGTGTTGGTACTAGCCCAGACTACTTGTACAATCTCTTTGAGCACTTGGTTGTGCCTCCATGTGTACCTTCCTTGAGCCAGGGCTACTTTACATGAGCTTAGAACATGCTCCACTGTTTGTTTTTCATGGCAGAGGGGGCATGCAGGATCGTCTGTTTTCCCCACTTCACCAGGTTTGCATTTGAGGGCAGAAGGTCATATGCAGATCTGAGAATGAAGCTGATCCTGAGAGGGGCCATGTGCCAAATGTCATTCCAAGTTAGACTTCTTTGGAGTGCATTCTCCCACGTTGTCCATTGCCCTTGCTGGCTCTGCTGGACTGCTTTTGGAGTCTTTTTTGGTCTTCTTCTTTTCTCATCTCCTGAATCATCATGTCTCTTTTGGCTTTTCCTTTGGCCTTTGACCACCATTCAGTTTTGGTCACCCCCAGTCCTTGTCTGTTGGTCTGTGTGTGTCCTGTTATTTCTCTGATCTTGAGACTTTCTTTTGCAGAATCCATCGCCTCTTGAACTTTCCATTTTCTGCCTGTCTTCAGCTGGGGCTTGATTGCTTCTACCACCTTGTCTCCTGAGTCCTCCAGCATGCTTTGAAGTCTGATCTTCCTGCTTTGTATTGCTTTACATCAGTTGCTTGCTATGTTGTCCCGGAAGGAG
>CM031614.1:78450092-78457592 GCA_018398815.1 Conus ventricosus
GGAACTATTCAACTTCTACCAGGCTGACAGGAAATATCCAACTTCTACCAGGCTGACAGGAAATATTCAACTTCTACCAGGCTGACAAGAAATATTCAACTTCTACCAGGCTGACAGGAAATATTCAACTTCTACAGGCTGACAGGAACTATTCAACTTCTACCAGGCTGACAGTAACTATTCAACTTCTACCAGGCTGACAGGAAATATCCACTTCTACCAGGCTGACAGGAAATATTCAACTTCTACCAGGCTGACAGGAACTATTCAACTTCTACCAGGCTGACAGGAAATATCCAACTTCTACCAGGCTGACAGGAAATATTCAACTTCTACCAGGCTGACAGGAACTATTCAACTTTACCAGGCTGACAGGAAATATTCAACTTCTACCAGGTGACAGGAACTATTCAACTTCTACCAGGCTGACAGGAACTATTCAACTTCTACAGGCTGACAGGAAATATCCAACTTCTACCAGGCTGACAGGAACTATTCAACTTCTACCAGGCTGACAGGAAATATTCAACTTCTACCAGGCTGACAGGAACTATTCAACTTCTACCAGGCTGACAGGAAATATTCAACTTCTACCAGGCTGACAGGAAATATTCAACTTCTACCAGGCTGACAGGAACTATTCAACTTCTACCAGGCTGACAGGAAATATCCAACTTCTACCAGGCTGACAGGAACTATTCAACTTCTACCAGGCTGACAGGAACTATTCAACTTCTACCAGGGCTGACAGGAATATTCAACTTCTACCAGGCTGACAGGAACTATTCAACTTCTACCAGGCTGACAGGAACTATTCAACTTCTACAGGTGACAGGAAATATTCAACTTCTACCAGGCTGACAGGAACTATTCAACTTTACCAGGCTGACAGGAACTATTCAACTTCTACCAGGCTGACAGGAAATATTCAACTTCTACCAGGCTGACAGGAAATATTCAACTTCTACCAGGCTGACAGGAACTATTCAACTTCTACCAGGCTGACAGGAAATATTCAACTTCTACCAGGCTGACAGGAAATATTCAACTTCTACCAGGCTGACAGGAACTATTCAACTTCTACCAGGCTGACAGGAACTATTCAACTTCTACCAGGCTGACAGGAACTATTCAACTTCTACCAGGCTGACAGGAAATATTCAACTTCTACCAGGCTGACAGGAAATATTCAACTTCTACCAGGCTGACAGGGAACTATTCAACTTCTACCAGGCTGACAGGAAATATCCAACTTCTACCAGGCTGACAGGAAATATTCAACTTCTACCAGGCTGACAGGAACTATTCAACTTCTACCAGGCTGACAGGAAATATTCAACTTCTACCAGGCTGACAGGAACTATTCAACTTCTACCAGGCTGACAGGAAATATTCAACTTCTACCAGGCTGACAGGAATATTCAACTTCTACCAGGCTGACAGGAACTATTCAACTTCTACGAGGCTGACAGGAAATATTCAACTTCTACCAGGCTGACAGGAAATATTCAACTTCTACCAGGCTGACAGGAAATATTCAACTTCTACCAGGCTGACAGGAAATATTCAACTTCTACCAGGCTGACAGGAACTATCCAACTTCTACCAGGCTGACAGGAAATATTCAACTTCTACAGGCTGACAGGAAATATTCAACTTCTACCAGGCTGACAGGAACTATCCAACTTCTACCAGGCTGACAGGAAATATTCAACTTCTACCAGGCTTACAGGAAATATTCAACTTCTACCAGGCTGACAGGAAATATTCAACTTCTACCAGGCTTACAGGAACTATTCAACTTCTACCAGGCTGACAGGAAATATTCAACTTCTACCAGGCTTACAGGAAATGTTCAACTTCTACAGGCTGACAGGAAACTATTCAACTTCTACCAGGCTGACAGGAAATGTTCAACTTCTACCAGGCTGACAGGAACTATTCAACTTCTACCAGGCTGACAGGAAATGTTCAACTTCTACCAGGCTGACAGGAACTATTCAACTTCTTACCAGGCTGACAGGAAATGTTCAACTTCTACCAGGCTGACAGGAACTATTCAACTTCTACCAGGCTTACAGGAAATATCCAAACTTCTACCAGGCTGACAGGAAATATTCAACTTCTACCAGGCTGACAGGAAATGCTCAACTTCTACCAGGCTGACAGGAAATATTCAAATTCTACCCGGCTGACAGGAAATGTTCAACTTCTACCAGGCTTACAGGAAATATTCAACTTCTACCAGGCTTACAGGAAATGTTCAACTTCTACCAGGCTTACAGGAAATATTCAACGTCTACCAGGCTGACAGGAAATATTCAACTTCTACCAGGCTGACAGGAAATATTCAACTTCTACCAGGCTGACAGGAAATTTTCAACTTCTACCAGGCTGACAGGAAATATTCAACTTCTACCAGGCTGACAGGAAATATTCAACTTCTACCAGGCTGACAGGAACTATTCAACTTCTACCAGGCTGACAGGAAATATTCAACTTCTACCAGGCTGACAGGAAATATTCAACTTCTACCAGGCTGACAGGAAATATTCAACTTCTACCAGGCTGACAGGAAATATTCAACTTCTACCAGGCTGACAGGAAATATTCAACTTCTACCAGGCTGACAGGAAATATTCAACTTCTACCAGGCTGACAGGAACTATTCAACTTCTACAGGCTGACAGGAAATATTCAACTTCTACCAGGCTGACAGGAAATATTCAACTTCTACCATTGCTGACAGGAAATATTCAACTTCTATCCAGGCTGACAGGAAATATTCAACTTCTACCAGGCTGACAGGAAATATTCAACTTCTACAGGCTGACAGGAAATATTCAACTTCTACCAGGCTGACAGGAACTATTCAACTTCTACCAGGCTGACAGGAACTATTCAACTTCTACCAGGCTGACAGGAAATATTCAACTTCTACCAGGCTGACAGGAAATATTCAACTTCTACCAGGCTTACAGGAAATATTCAACTTCTACCAGGCTGACAGGAAATATTCAACTTCTACCAGGCTGACAGGAAATATTCAACTTCTACCAGGCTTACAGGAAATATTCAACTTTTGCCAGGCTGACAGGAAATATTCAACTTCTACCAGGCTGACAGGAACTATTCAAACTTCTACCAGGCTGACAGGAAATATTCAACTTCTACCAGGCTGACAGGAAATATTCCAACTTCTACCAGGCTGACAGGAAATATTCAACTTCTACCAGGCTGACAGGAAGTATTCAACTTCTACCAGGCTGACAGGAAATATTCAACTTCTACCAGGCTGACAGGAAATATTCAACTTCTACCAGGCTTACAGGAAATATTCAACTTCTACCAGGCTTACAGGAAATATCTTTGCTGTTATTTGCGATGATATCTGCTTGTTCTCGACAACTCCAGTTGGGCTTCAAAACAGATAAATAATCTCGAAAGGGCTTCAACTTCTTTAGGGCTCAAAGTGAACTTGAACAAGACGAAAGTAATGGTTTTTAGGAAGGGCGGGGTTTCTAACAAAGTCAGAAAAATGGTTTTATCAGGATAAAGAAATCGAAATAGTAAACAGCTATAAATACTTAGGATTTACATGACCACAAAATTGTCGTACGACATTGCACTCGAAGAATTCTCAGGACGAGCTAAAGGAAAGGTTGTACAGATCATGAAAACGATGTGGAGATTGGGGACTTTAGATCGACCTGTCTTTTTAAATTGTTTGATGCTCAAGTGAAGCCAATGTTGTTGTATGCAGCAGAAATCTGGGGTCTGTTTCGTTTCCATTGCATTGAATTACCTCATCTGTTTGCGTGTATACGTGTTTTGAATGTGTCTCCAAATACCCCAAACACAATGACATACGGAGAGCTGGGTAGATATCCTTTGTATATAGACAGCACAATAAGAGCAATGCGATACTGGTTGAAGTTACAGAACTTACCTCTCTCAAGGCTGCCGAAATAAGCATACGAAATGGATAAAATGTTATTACTACAAAATATAGAAAATGTTAGCTTGCAAACGAATTGGGTGCTTTCTATAAAACATTGTCTAGATGTATTTGGATTTTCTTTTGTTTGGCTAAATGGTGAGGTGGGTTGCGAGAAAACTTTTTCTGCATGAATTGAAACAAACGTATGATGATTGTTATAAACAAGAATGGGATGATAAGTTATCAAACAGCGATAGATTATTCTACTTACCGCTTGTTTAAATCGTTGCTGCAGCCTGAAAAATATCTACATGATATTACTATTCCGAGATTTCGAAATATTTTTGTCAAGTTTCGGCTGGGAGTAAGCGATTTATGTGTCCATAAAAGATACAAACCCAACTCTAAAAACTGTCCATTCTGCGATCAGATCGAAAACGAATTAAATTTTTTTGCTTCATTGTCCATCTTATCATGACTTAAGAGAAAAGTATATTACCCTTCTTCAAAAACGTGTATCAGTCACCGCTAACCTTTTTATTGCAGAATGAGAATAGAGATGTAACCCGCTCTGTAGCCATGATTTTTTTATGCAATGCAAAAAAGAGAACTACTAGAAATGTCTAAAAATGAACATTGTTAGCGGGAAATGTTACACCTGCTTTTTCGTTTTTTCCCCGCCTCTTCTACACAGGAAATGTTTTCTGTTTATTTTGCTTTGTTCTTCCCACTCTTCAAAAGTGGTGTGTGTGTGTGTGTGTGTGTACGCACGCGTGCGTGCGTGCGTGTGTGTGTGTGTGTGTGTATGTGTGTGTGTATGTGTGGCTATGATTGTGTGTGTGTGTGGATGCGACGTGCGCTAGGTTTCACTTGAATTCTATTTTGTTCATTATTGACCTCCTTGCAGATAGGTCGGTGGCCTTTGCAATTAAAACTTTGAGTCTTGAGTCTTTGAATCTCTCTCTCTCTCTCTCTCTCTCTCTCTCTCTCTCTCTCTCTCTCTCTCTCTCTCTCTCTCTCTCTCTCTCTCTCTCTCTCTCTCATTCACTTTTACGATTGCTGATCATGCTTTTTCTTCATAGAGTGCCAGATGCAAAAACGCCTAGGTTACTGCATCTTATTTTCTCTCATTAAAGAAAATAATTCATTTCTTCATTCACTGTTTCACACCGATGCGTTCACATGCCCAAGCACATGAAACATGAAAGAGGGAGAGAGAGAGAGAGAGAGAGAGAGAGAGAGAGAGAGAGAGAGAGAGAGAGAGAGAGAGAGAGAGAGAGAGACAGACAGAGAGACAGAGACAGACAGACAGAGAGACAGACAGACAGACAGACAGAGAGAGACTCAATATCCCCTTTTGCTCCTTTTTTCTATTTCCAATGTACCACATTTTCCTGCCTTTTATCTTCTTGCCACCCTTACCTCATTTCCATGCCTTTTATCTTCTTGCCACACTTACCTCATTTCCATGCCTTTTATCTTCTTGCCACACTTACCTCATTTCCTTGCCTTTTATCTTCTTGCCACACTTACCTCATTTCAATGCCTTTTATCTTCTTGCCACACTTACCTCATTTCCATGCCTTTTATCTTCTTGCCACACTTACCTCATTCCCCTGCCTTTTATCTTCTTGCCACACTTACCTCATTTCCATGCCTTTTATCTTCTTGCCACCCTTACCTCAGTTCCATGCCTTTTATCTTCTTGCCACACATACCTCATTTCCCTGCCTTATATCTTCTTGTCACACTTACCTCATTTCCCTGCCTTTTATCTTCTTGCCACCCTTACCTCATTTCCATGCCTTTTATCTTCTTGCCACCCTTACCTCATGTCCCTGCCTTTTATCTTCTTGCCACACTTACCTCATTTCCATGCCTTTTATCTTCTTGCCACCCTTACCTCATTTCCATGCCTTTTATCTTCTTGCCACACTTACCTCATTTCCCTGCCTTTTATCTTCTTGCCACACTTACCTCAGTTCCCTGCCTTTTATCTTCTTGCCACACTTACCTCATGTCCCTGCCTTTTATCTTCTTGCCACACTTACCTCATGTCCCTGCCTTTTATCTTCTTGCCCCACTTACCTCATTTCCCTGTCTTTTATCTTCTTGCCACCCTTACCTCATTTCCATGCCTTTTATCTTCTTGCCACACTTACCTCATGTCCCTGTCTTTTATCTTCTTGCCACACTTACCTCATTTCCCTGTCTTTTATCTTCTTGCCACACTTACCTCAGTTGCTGTCTTTTCAGTCTGAAAACCCTGGACACAAAAGACTCCAGCCAGGTTGGAAAGAATCTTGTCAAGATTTCACGGCAATGGTTTCAAAGAAGCTGGCAGGCAGATCGATAGGAATCTCTGGTTGGGCTGTTAATTCTGAACAATGCCACTCTGCTGTGAACGGGCCTTGAATGGTCTGGATCTTTGCAATTCATTGACAGATCAGCAACATCACGCTGCCCCGGACTACTGGAAGCTTGATTGCCCTTATCAGCGTGGAACAAGCTTTCAACAGACGGATATCAACCCCCACCCCCCACCCCACTCCGCATCTTCACCCATCCCGCCCAACGTCGCCCTGCGTGCCGTACGCTGACCAAAACTTCGACCAACAAAACTGCAACTGGTAACTGTAGAGATTGCTCTGAAAGTGGACTGACAGCCTGACAGGCTGAAAGGACTACTGGACAGACTGACAACGGTACTGTAGGTTTACCAATTACCAAACAAGCAAACCTAAGATCGATTCAAATCATTTGCCTTCTGTGGCAAACTGGACATTAACACAAGGGAGCAAGAAAAAGCATGAGAACAGCCTGACATCTCTGTCCCTCCACACAGGGCGGGGTTCACTCCGAAGACTTCAGTAAATAATCACTGGGGGATTCCAGAGCGACTCACAGCTGTATTACAGTCAACTCTCCTAAGGGAACAGAGAGGAAATGGTGGACCATTGTCCACAAACGGACCATTGTCCACAAACGGACCAGACACAGGCGCATGTCAGAGTCTAGTATGCGCAGACTAAAGCGAAGTAGCTTTTTGCACTGTGCACAAAGGCTTGGGATGTAGGATCCTGAACTAATGCAGCAATGGAAAAAAAAGAAATTCACACAGCATAGTACCAGCTTGGAACATTGACCACTTCTCTGAAAAATACAGCATTCCAAGCATTCCTGCCACGGTACTTAATCAGAGCCTGGGAGGAAGGCAGGCTGCCTAGAGCACATGAATCACGTCTCACCAGAAGAGCTTTGGACACACGCACGCCCAGACGACCTAGCAGAGGAAGTACCAAGGATGTATGTGGTGACATTTTCTCACAGTCCACCAAGCTATCAGATGTGGAAAATATTCCATGAAGGACAAGACAGCAAATGCACGGAAAACATCAGCATGAACGCTCTTTGACAACAGGGAGGCAGACCACACTGGAGTTATCATCTTCTTGGATGCACTCTGTGTTGAAAGGCACCCAGAACTAAAACAAAAAGTGATTACAATGCCTTTGCATTTTCGCTGGGCTTCAACTTCTACTGAGCCCAAAGTCATCCAG
>CM031614.1:78465092-78482592 GCA_018398815.1 Conus ventricosus
TTCGTTTGTATACAGTGGAGACCTTACTACATCTGTGTCGTAAAATTCTCCGGAAAGCCGTGCTATTTTAAGCATCTTTTGTTTACCACGTTTACGCATGCGCCCTCTACCGTGCAAAGGAAAGGAAAACCCCGAATCTTGGGTCTGCCATGCTAACCTTTGACACTCAGTGTGTGTACTTCTGTGGTCCTGTTCATGTAATGCTGTACTTGTGTTGTTCGTGTTCGTTGAATTTAGCAGCCCCATGAATAAATTACTAAAGCCTTACCGCTTTCCATGTATCAGGTTAGTACTTTCCTTCAATTATTTTCACTTTAATTGTAGTTTTCCCTATTTCTTCAGCCTGTTGTATCATGTCCCGTGGGACTTGTCGCCACTTGCCCCGTACACATGTGCCTAAATTGCCTGTTGGCCAGAGGAGTCTCTTAATGGTCGAATCCCTAGAATTCCAACTTGAATAATTCAAAGCAGCCGTCGGAAAATAACCAAAATGCATATAATAACTATCATTGAACAAAAAGTTCAAAACCACACATATATCTATGGGCAGCCATTTCTTAGCAGACGATCCATCCTCCGTCCCGTCCCAGTCGCCCCGTCCACCTCACGCTCCGCTCCCCCCCCCCTCCCCTTCTCTAAGCAGAGAGAGAGAGAGAGAGAGAGAGAGAGAGAGAGAGAGAGAGAGACGGTGTGTGTGTGTGTGTGTGTGTGTGTGTGTGTGTGTGTGTGTGTGTGTGTGTGTGTGTGTGTGTGTGTGTTGTGTGTGTCATCATCATCATCATTCTCTTGCCCATGATGGGCAGTGAATTGTGGCGTATGACATGCCCGAACCACGACAGCTTCCTCTTCTTGACTGTTGCCAAGAGGGGTTCTTGGGGGCCTGCAAGTGATGTTATTTGGCTCCTCACAACGTCGTTTGTCTTCCGGTCTTGCCAAGAGATCCCGAGCAAGCGCCTGAAGCATTTAGTTTCAAACGTCTGGATTCTCTTGGTGGTCTCTGCTGTCATGGTCCAGCTTTCGCAGCCATACAGCAGGATGGACAGCACCAGGGACTTGTACAGCTTCAACTTTGTAGGAAAGCTGATCTCCCTGATCTTCCAGATCTTGTTTAGCTTTGCCATTGCTGCTGTTGCGATCGCTAGTCTGGTCTTGATTTCTGTTGTAGAGCGACCGTCTTTCGTGAGAGTGGCGCCAAGGTATTTGAAAGCGCCCACTTCTTCAAGCTGTTGTCCGTTCATGTAGATTTCAGCATGGGTGTTGGTTGTGCTGTTGACCAGGACTTTGCTTTTTTCTGTGCTCACTTCCATTCCATATGCACCTGCCCTTTCTTCCAGTCTCTTTGTCAGGTCTTGTAGTTCTTCGTTGCTGCCTCCATCAGGTCGATGTCATCTGCGAACCTCAGATTATTGTGATTCTTCCTCCGATGGAGACAGTGGAGTGGAAGTCATGACTTCCACTCCACTGTGTGGTGTGTAGGAAGTGAGAGAAGGAACATCTGCATGTCATTTCTTGAACTGAGTGTAGATGTTGTTTTTTTTAACATCTTCTTTCTCAATCTCGCAACAGATAAATCTTCATCTGCCATTGCAAGGGCAGTCGATTTAGGACCCCCCCCCCCAATTATCTCTCTTTCTCTCTCTCTCCTCTCTCTCCCTCTCTCCTCTCTCTCTCTCTCCTCACTCTCTCTCTCTCTCCTTCTCTCACTCCGCCCCCCCTCTCTCTCTCTCTATCTTAGTCTTCTCCCTTTCCTTTCTTCATCCCTCTTTCCTCCCTAAGAGGAACCTGAACTGTTTTAAAGAACTTTCCTTTGGTGTTTACAGTAACTATAAAAAAAGACAGGGGCTCGTAAACTGGGCACTACAGTGAAGGGTGAGAAGACTACAGACAGACAGCACTAAGAGAGAATCATGCTTCATTCCTGAGCTTTGGGCTGGCAGCTGTTCCGTTAAACGGGCGCCCATAGGTTTCATTGAAAGGGGCAGACTCTGCTGTCTACACCGTGCCCACAGGCTACGTTCCTGAGTTACAACATCATCCACAGGAAGGGAAGAGGTAACGTAAAGCAAATGCACAGTTCTTTCTCACAGCAGATCATGTCAATGTTTGCCACCATCAGTTATCACCTCACCACCACACTCAACCTGCTGGAGGATGAGAAAGACATCAATTATCCTTTGTGTCTTGAGGATGAAAAGACATCAAACATCCTGTGTGTCTTGAGGATGAGAAAGACATCAAACATCTTGTGTGTCTTGAGGATGAAAAGACATCAAACATCATGTGTGTATTGAGGATGAGAAAGACATCAAACATCCTGTGTGTATTGAGGATGAGAAAGACATCAAACATCCTGTGTGTATTGAGGATGAGAAAGACAACATATCCTGTCTGTTTTGAGGATGAGAAAGACATCAAACATCCGGTGTGTCTTGAGATAAATAGACATCAAACATCCTGTGTGTCTTGAGGATGAGAAAGACATCAAACATCCTGCCCTGCTTTGAGGATGAGAAACACATCAAACATCCTGTGTGTCTTGAGGATGAGAAAGACATCAAACATCCTGTGTGTCTTGAGGAGGGAGAAAGACATCTAACATCCTGTGTGTCTTCAGGATGAGAAAGACATCAAACATCCTGTGTGTATTGAGGATGAGAAAAAAATCAAACATCCTGTGTGTATTGAGGATGAGAAAGACATCAAACATCCTGTCTGTATTGAGGATGAGAAAGACATTAAACATCCTGTGTGCCTTTAGGATGAGAAAGACATCAAACATCCTGTGTGTATTGAGGATGAGAAAGACATCAAACATCCTGTGTGTACTGAGGATGAGAAAGACATCAAACATCCTGTGTGTATTGAGGATCAGAAAGAGATCAAACATCCTGTGTGTCTTGAGATGAGAAATACATCAAACATCCTGTGTGTCTTCAGGATGAGAAAAACATCTAACATCCTGTGTGTATTGAGGATGAGAAAGACATCAATTATCCTTTGTGTCTTGAGGATGAGAAAGAAAGCAAACATCCTGTGTGTCTTGAGGATGAGAAAGACATCTAGCATCCTGTGTGTATTGAGGATGAGAAAGACATCAAATATCTTGTGTGTACTGAGGATGAAAAGACATCACACATCCTGTGTATCTTGAGGATGAGAAAGAGATCAAACATCCTCTGTGTCTTGAGGATAGAAAGATATCAAACACCATGTGTGTATTGAGGATGAGAAAGCCCATCAAACATCCTGTGTATTTTGAGATGAGAAAGATATCAAACATCCTGTGTGTTTTCAGGATGAGAAAGACATCAAACATCCTGTGTGTCTTGAGGATGAGAAAACGTCAAACATTCTGTGTGTCTTGGGGATGAGAAAGACATCAAACATCCTGTGTGTCTTGAGGATGAGAAAGACATCTAACATCCTGTGTGTCTTCAGATGAAAAGACATCAAACATCCTGTGTGTATTGAGGATGAGAAAAAAATCAAGCATCCTGTGTGTATTCAGGATGAGAAAGACATCAAACATCCTGTGTGTATTGAGGATGAGAAAGACATCAAACATCCTGTGTGTATTGAGGATGAGAAAAACATCTAACATCCTGTGTGTATTGAGGATAAGAAAGACATCAAACATCCTGTGTGCCTTTAGGATGAGAAAGACATAAAAACATCTTGTGTGAAATTGAGATGAGAAAGACGTCAAACATCCTGTGCGTACTGAGGATGAGAAAGACATAAAACATCCTGGGTCTCTTCAGATGAGAAAGACATCAAACATCCTGTGTGTCTTCAGGATGAAAAAGACATCAAACATCCTGTTTTTTTGAGGATGAGAAAAACATCTAACATCATGCGTGTATTGAGGATGAGAAAGACATCAACATCCTGTGTGTACTGAGGATGAGAAAGACATCAAACATCCTGTGTGTATTGAGGATCAGAAAGAGATCAAACATCCTGTGTATCTTGAGGATGAGAAACACATCAATTAAACTTTTGTGTCTTGAGATGAGAAAGACATCAAACATCCTGTGTGTCTTGAGATGAGAAAGACATCTAACATCTTGTGTGTAATTGAGGATGAGAAAGACATCAAACATCCTGTGTGTATTGAGGATGAGAAAGACATCAAACATCCTGTGTGTATTGAGGATCAGAAAGAGATCAAAAAATCCTGTGTGTTTTGAGGATGAGAAATACATCAAACATCCTGTGTGTCTTCAGGATGAGAAAAACATCAAACATCCTGTGTGTATTGAGGATGAGAAAGACATCTAGCATCCAGTGTGTCTTGAGGATGAGAAAGACATCAATTATCCTTTGTGTCTTGAGGATGAGAAAGACATCAAACATCCTGTGTGTCTTGAGGAAGAAAAGACATCTAGCACCCCTGTGTGTAATTGAGATGAGAAAGACATCAAACATCCTGTGTGTACTGAGGATGAGAAAGACATCAAACATCCTGTGTGTCTTTAGGATGAGAAAAAGATCAAACATCCTGTGTGTCTTGGGGATGAAAAGATATCAAACATCCTGTGTGTCTTGAGGATGAGAAAAACATCAAACATCCTGTGCGTCTTAAAGATGAAAAGACATCTAACATCCTGTATGTCTTAGGATGAGAAAGACATCAAACATCCTGTGTGTATTGAGGATGAGAAAGACATCAAACATCCTGTGTGTATTGAGGATAAGAAAAACATCAAACATCCTGTGTGTCTTGAGGATGAGAAAGACATCAACATCCTGTGTGTCTTCAGGATGAGAAAGACATCAAACATCCTCTCTGTCTTCAGGATGAGAAAGACATCAAACAACCTGTGTGTCTGAGGATGAGAAAGATGTCAAACATCCTGTGTGCATTGAGGATGAGAAACACATCTGACATCCTGTGTGTCTTGAGGATGAGAAAGACATCAAACCATCCTATGTGTATTGAGGATGAGAAAGACATCAAACATCCTGTTGTCTTGAGGATGAGAAAGACATCAAACATCCTGTGTGTCTTGAGATGAAATAGACATCAAACGTCCTGTGTGTATTGAGGATGAAAAGACATCAAACATCCCGTGTGTATTGAGGAGAGAAAGACATCAAACATCCTGTGTGTCTTGAGATGAAATAGACATCAAACATCCTGTGTGTCTTCAGGATGAGAAAAACATCAAACACCCTGTTGTATTGAGGATGAGAAAGACATCAAACCTCCTGTGTGTCTTGAGGATGAAATAGACATCAAACATCCTGTGTGAAATTGAGGATGAAAAGACATCAAACATCCTGTGTGTTTTGAGGATGAGAAAGACATCAGACATCCTGTGTGTTTTGAGGATGAGAAAGACATCAAACATCCTCTCTGTCTTCAGGATGAGAAAGACATCTAACATCCTGTTGTTTTGGGGATGAGAAAGACATCAAACATCCTGTTTCTTGGGGATGAGAAAAGACATCAAACATCCTGTGTGTATTGAAGATGAGAAAGACATCAAACATCCTGTGTGTATTGAGGGTGAGAAAGACATCAAACATCCTGTGTGTATTGAGGATGAGAAAGACATCAAACATCCTGTGTGTACTGAGGATAAGAAAGACATCAAACATCCTGTCTGTACTGAGGATGAGAAAGACATCAAACATCCTGTGTGTATTGAGGATGAGAAAGACATCTAGCATCCTGTGTGTACTGAGGATGAGAAAGACATCAAACATCCTGTCTATACTGAGGATGAGAAAGACATCTAGCATCCTTTTGTTACTGAGGATGAAAAGACATCAAACATCCTGTCTGTTTTGAGGATGAGGTGCCTCAGAAACGGAAAGCAGCGGAATCGAAAAAGGATTATGACGGTTTGTTCTAAATGTCTGTCGCTTAATATATCCGCTGGCCGCCCTTACCCCTCCTCAGCTTCCCCTTCCTGCTACCTTTCCCTTTACTCCCTCCCCAGCTCCCTCCTCCCACTACCTTTCCCCATCCCTCTCACCCATATTCCCATGTTCCTTCCCCATTTTCCCATTCTCCGTTTTTCATGTCCCCACCCATCCCAACCCCATCCTCCTTCCTCTCTTTCCTCTGTTCTACCCCCCTACTCCCCCCCCCCCTCCCCCCTCCCAACTCCCCTCCTCCTTCATCTCTTTCCTCTGTTCTACCTCCCCTACACCCCCATCCTCCCTCCTTTTTCCTCTCTTTCCTCTGTTCTACCTCCCCTACTCCCCCCTCACCCCCCACCCCCCGTCCCAACTCCCCTCCTCCTTCTCTCTTTCCTCTGTTCTACCTCCCCTACTCCCCCCCCCTCCCCCGTCCCAACACCCCTCCTCCTTCCTCTCTTTCCTCTGTTCTAAACCCCCCTACTCCCCCCCCCCCCCGTCCCAACTCCCCCTCCTCCTTCCTCTCTTTCCTCTGTTCTAAACCCCCCTACTCCCCCACCCCCTCCTCCTTCCTCTCTTTCCTCTGTTTTACCTCCCCTACTCCCCCCCCCTCCCCCCTCCCAACTCCCCTCCTCCTTCCTCTCTTTCCTCTGTTCTACCTCCCCTACTCCCCCCCCCCTCCCCCGTCCCAACTCCCCTCCTCCTTCATCTCTTTCCTCTGTTCTACCTCCCTACACCCCCATCCCAACCCCCTCCTCCTTCCTCTCTTTCCTCTGTTCTACCTCCCCTACTCCCCCCCCCACCCCCTCCTCCTTCCTCTCTTTCCTCTGTTCTACCTCCCCTACTCCCCACTACCTTTCCCCATCCCTCTCACCCATATTCCCATGTTCCTTCCCCCATTTTCCCATTCTCCGTTTTCATGTCCTCCCCCCATCCCAACCCCATCCTCCTTCCTCTCTTCCTCTGTTCTACCTCCCCTACTCCCCCCCCCCCTCCCCGTCCCAACTCCCCTCCTCCTTCCTCTCTTTCCTCTGTTCTACCTCCCCTACTCCCCCCCCCTCCCCGTCCCAACTCCCCTCCTCCTTCATCTCTTTCCTCTGTTCTAAACCTCCCCTACTCCCCTCCCCCCATCCCAACCCCCTCCTCCTTCCTCTCTTTCCTCTGTTCTACCTCCCCTACTCCCCCCCAACCCCTTCCTCCTTCCTCTCTTTCCTCTGTTCTACCTCCCCTACCCCACCCTACCCCCCATCCCAACCCCCTCCTCCTTCTCTTTCCTCTGTCTCTACCTCCCCTACTCCCCATCCCAACCCCCTCCTCCTTCCTCTCTTTCCTCTGTTCTACCTCCCCTACTCCCCCATCTCAATCCTCCACGTGCCTGCGTGCGTGAGTGCGTGCGTGCATGCGTGCGTGCGTGTGTGTGTGAATCCGTAATTGAATCGGGAGCCTTTAAATCTTCACACTAACGCTCTCCTATCTGACCCAAACATGGTGATTTTAATTTGTACGAATGCCAGCGGTGGCGCGCATTTTTATCCGCTTCGAATCCCTACATCGTTTTGCGTCTCCATATAGTCGAGTTAGGAGCGCAACGAGTGAGAGTTCATAGCACAAAAATCATTCCCGTTTGATCTGCCCAGTATGGCAATAGGCCTTGATGTCAAACTTGCAGAAGGACAGATGAAGGCTGTTGATTTTAAAGGGACAACAAAGACAGACTTCACACTGACACATAGGTAAACAAACAAATAGACAGACAGTGAGACTGCACTCAATACATTAAATAGATTCATGCATACACACATACATCACATCCATCCATCCATCCATACATATATACAGATATATATTATACATGTACATGGATACATACATACATAATATATATATATATATATATATATAAAAAAATATATATATATATATATATATAAAATATATATATAAATATATATATACATACATTGCAAACGATCTTCCCTCAATTTTTCTTTTCAAAGGATGAGACTTCAGACATAAATCAGCCTCGACACCATTGCACTGAATTCGTGTGTAACACATTTCTTCCCGTTTTCCATATCCAGCAATTTCAGTGACCAAGGACCTTTTTCTCAGGGCCTGATCGTATCTAAGAATCCTCTTTCCCTCTTAAATTGGCTGAGCTGTACTTGCACAATACAAGAAAACCTATGAAAGACAGGTCTTTTGAAATATAACTTCGCAAAAGTAGTAAATGTTCCAGAGACAGACAGACAGACAGACAGTTAGACAGACAAAGACAGAGAGAAAGACATAGGGAAGAGGGGTGGGGGGCGAGAGACAGACGGACGGACAGACAGAGAGACAGACGCAGACAGACAGAGAGAGGCAGAGAGAGAGAGAGAGAGAAGAGAGAGAGAGAGAGAGAGAGAGAGAGAGAGAGAGAGAGAGAGAGAGAGAGAGAGAGAAAAGAGAGACAGAGAGAGAGATGACAAATAAAAGAGGCAGGAAACAAGCACAGAGAAACAATTCTTCTGTCATTATAACAAAGGCTTGGCAAAGCAAAGAGCAGATAAACAATTCTTCTGTCATCGTAACAAAGGCTTGGCAAAGCAAAGAGATGATAAACAATTCTTCTGTCATCGTAACAAAGGATTGGCAAAGCAAAGAGCAGATAAACAATTCTTCTGTCATCGTAACAAAGGCTTGGCAAAGCAAAGAGCAGATAAACAATTCTTCTGTCATCGTAACAAAGGCTTGGCAAAGCAAAGAGATGATAAACAATTCTTCTGTCATCGTAACAAAGGATTGGCAAAGCAAAGAGAATGAGGGGTGGGATGGGGAACAGAACAGGGGGCAGGGAGGGGGATGTGGGGGGGGGGGTCAGTGGGGGATAGAAGAGGATGTGATATATCAGGTCCATCACTGACAGCACCGAAACCGTTAGTCACGCCTGTCTATAGTCTTTTTTTCGCCTCATGAAGGAGACTTATCAGTAGAACGGCGCGGCTGTGTCGGTTCACCCGCAGTATCTGTCAGACACACTGTATGTAAATCACTGGATTCTCATCACAAGGCAGCCATCGAAGGGGAAGAATAAGGCTGTGGCGTTCTACCCCCTGTCTACAGAACAGTAATGAACGATTAGAAGGAATACTGATCGCATGATTAGCAGCTAAATGACTGATGGAAGGTCTGAATGGCATTTCTGTAATGTAACAAAAATCGTGATTGTCTCGATATGCCTTTTCTTATTAAATAGGCCTGACTTTTGATATCGAAGAATGAAATCTTTTCCAGATTAAAAAAAATTGTAGTCGAAACGGGATGCAGCTGATGTGAATCTTGATGCTTGTGCACTCTATGTCCTCAACTGTCTTTCTGATAATCAACTGCTTCCTGAACTAGCAGTTTTAGCTGAAACCCCTTCTGCATCGAACAAAAACTCTTTAAGAGCCCAAGATCTGATTTCTGTTGTAGGGTTAAGATATTTCTGAAATGTGATTCAAAGACATAGAGAACAACACAGCCACAACCTTGAAGCATTCATCAACAAGTGCCTCAGGTCCATCCCCTACAACAGATGACCAAAAAGTCATTTCAACCAAAATCTGTAAGAGAGAACCAAACAGATGTTTTGCCAACCTAAACATGAAGGATTGGAGATGATGATGGTTGAGCAGGCTCTGTTAAAGCCTCGTATCAGCATCAGAAGCCAGCAGTCGACTGGAACCCACAGAAGAAAACTTGGAGTGGGATGATCGAAAGGTGAAGACAGGTGAAATGACACAAATCCATCTGAAGAGACACCCCACAACTGATTTCGACGGAGCGTTGCTGCATCCTTCTGTTACTCTAGAAATTAAAATGCACAAAAAATAGAGCCAGGATCCGGTGGATTGACTGTATGACTGTAAGATTTTTTCACATTTTTCTTGGTTAATTGTAGTCGTTATATCACCGAGGTTTCAATAAGGGTGAGTTGTCTATTATGTAAAACTACATGTTATCGTTTCAAACAGAGTGACTAAGGGCGGAAAATGAAGCATAATTTAGAAAGAGAGGGGTTAGTTACTGCTAAGAACACAGACAGAGTACAGGACAAGACTTGTCCTGTACTCTGTTTGTCTGTGTCCTTGGTGGTAACTTACCCCCTCTCTTTCTAAATTTTACATGTTATCGTGTTTGTTCCCCAGAGAGCAAACAAGTCTTGCCAAAGTGGAGGCCCTTCTCTTTAGTTAATATCATATCAAAAAAGTTAAAATCTTTCTTCTTCCTCAGCCTCTTGACCTAGATTTGTGTTGCCAATAATAGATCATGTCGAAAAGGATTAAATAAAGCAAGATTCGTTTTGGACAACATTTGCAAAATATACAACGTGTTGTTAAGAACGAAAAGGACTGCTAATTCGGAAATGGTATTCTTAGTAGGTTTTGAACATACTTTAACTTCGTTGTCATGAACATTTTTACTACAGGCTTCGGTCTTCTTTAATTTTGGTCCTTGAACAGATTGATAAAAGTATTATACGTAAACACCACATTTTTTTGTGTATGGCCATTTTCTCTTTGATTTGTTGTTGAAAGAGGCACTGGACGTGGGGACCCTTGCTAGCTTTACTTACAATACCAATAAATTGTCAGTCATAATTCGCCGAAACAAAAATCTAAAGGAATTAAACAAAATTGTTTTGAAATGCTACAGTTGCAACTCGCTGGTGGTGCATCTTTTTGTCTGGATGACTGAACATTCAGCTGAAAAAGTATTTGTACACTTGATGCCTTCGTGAATAATTGTGGCTTGGTGGCATTTGAAAAGAAAAGAAAATATGTAAGATCTGGAATCAGGAGTAATCATGGTCTACTACAAGTTCTTCGAGACATAATATTATTTGGGATTAAGCCTTGCCATAAAGTTTACTGCTAGTACAGAACATTTAACTTTTGATGGTAAGCTCTTAGAACTAAGACTGCTGCCACGCATGGATAGAAAATATTGGCACCTTTGAACAGAATGTGGTATAAACAAAACTGCTCTTTCAAAGCTGGCGCATTTGTTTATTAATTTACCTAATCTCAACGAACGAATTAATTCTGGAATTTGAAAGTTCATTTCCCAGATTTTTATATTAATGACGATGGGGATTACAGGATTACAAGGTAATCTTGACTGTTTTGATAGCTCACATGAAATTAACTGGCTTAGAAAAACAGTTTGATTTGGTTTTGAACAATATATGCCCCAGAATTATATAATTTGAACAATGTATGCCCCAGACTTATATATTTACAATAGTAATACGGTGAATGTTATCCCTGGTCATAGAACACAGAGATGCTCTGTTTGGGAAAGGTGTTCTAAGGCACAACAAGAAACAGTATACGAATGTATTCCAGAAAACGTTTACAAATTCTTACATGAATATATGAATTACAATATAAGTTCTATTAGGAAAAAAATATACAGTTGCGTTCAAGAATGGATAGACTGTGAAACTTCTTTTTATATTAAACAGCTTGTGAGCATCGATGGGAAATTTCAGTTTTATAGAACTGGGGCAAAATGATCACGGAAGTTGCAGGGCGGCTCTTCCTTTGTGTAATGACATAATCCAAGTAATCAGATCTTGCCTAAACAAGCAAAACAAAAATTCAACTGCCTCATAGCTGTTAGACTTTGTATGCATTCTAAACGGCAGTAGATCTGTACAATGTTCACTCTTCGGGTGTGATTCTGCTCCAGCCGAGGAGTAAATGGAACGAAAATTGGAAAGAAAACCAATCTGGCTGTTGTTAAACATTAACTGTGATGTTCAGCTGCAATGGTTCCAGACTAACATTTTCGCATTCTATCTTTCCCACGAGAAAAATTTACGTGGACGCTGTAATGGTGAAGACTTTGTACCTTTTAAAACTCGCAGGATGATACATATACTGATAGTGTGTTTTAGTTGTTATTATCAAATTTTCCGGCTAAGCTCTGTGCATGCACATTGAAGATCCCTTGATGTTAACCACCTCTGGAAGGTGTTGTCAGTGTATATATTAGAACCATACATTTGAAAAGCATCCATCATTTATACAAAATGATCTGTCCAGCTTTATATCAATAAAGCTAGGCAGAAAGTTTTTAAACATTGTGCATGCTTTTCAAATGTACACATCTACTTAAAAAACACTAAGAGCACTTTCCAGAGCTGATGTGAGACAGATAAACCATGCATCTGCATGTTTGGAGAATCTTTTTATGCCTACTTATTAATATTTCTTACTGATGTTAAATAATATCCATTGATCGCTTCTCCTAACATATACATCGCTGTGAATATATTCTACCTGAGCAAAGGGCAAGATGTCCTAAACATACGTACAGTACCCACTGTTTCAATCTGACTCGTCTCTCTCTCTCTCTCTCCTCTCTCTCTCTCTCGCTCCTCTACTCTCTCTCTCTCTCCACCCCTCTCTCTCATCCTCTCTCTCTCTCTCTCTCTCTCTCCTTTTCTCTCTCTCTTCTCTCTCTCTCTCCTCCTCCTACTTACCCCCAGAATCAAACACAGTACTGAATACACGGGCAGTTACTCCCAAAATAATATCAATCAATACCTTTACTTATTAAACATGATACGTCTTACATGTTAAATCTGCAGCAGAACATTCAAAGATAGAATCATGCATAATTCAGGCTTCTAACCCTTTATGTCAGAGCATAATATACGTCTATGTTTGCATGTTGGTATATATGCGTGGATATGTATGAGTGAGAACATTAGTGTGTTATGCTGCAGATTTGCCGTACTCGTTGACATAATGCATTACATTTGCAACTGAAACTTGAAGGCGGCTATTTTGATCTCGGTGTATACATAAACACGTGGGTTAGTTTTGTAGATATTTTCAGAATATTTTGATAGCATACTTTGTATCATTCTTATTTTCTTGATCTTTTTTACGTGTTCTATGCATGATTGCTTGCTTTGTGGTAATTAGTGAGGTTGCTGTCTGATAATTTGATTTCATTAAGGTCTTTTGTTATTGGATTTTTTTTTCTCTTTATCTTCTTTTGTCTGTGAGTCTAATTGTGTCTTGCAACTGTGCTACCCAGTTTTTGCGTTACATTGCTATCTTCCTTTTCGCGCATTCCTATCAAGATTCTCGGGTTAGTTGCATACATTGCACGTGTTTCCATTTACGCTGGCTGAATCAGATACTAGTTGTCCTTGAAGCTGCAACCTGTATCATTTAGCTGTGATAACCACTCAGTCGTAATGCCCACGGTGAATGCGTGGCCTTCTAGGACGGCCTCCGAGTGGGGTTTTTTTAAATATCAACCATGTTCTCAACAAATTAGATCAGTTATCGTCCATATATATAACTCAGGCCGACAGTTTCACGTATTTTGTTGTGCCGAATCACGTCTATCGAAGAATATATCTGATGCAGACGTATCTATTCCAGGTTTACAACACCGTGAGAACTTGATCCCATTCTACCAAAACAAACTGGTTAATCCTATATATCAGTCAGTCTGTTACGTATAAACGTAATCATAATCGTTTGAAAAACACAATGTAGAATGTATATGGTCGAAATCAATCTAAAAAGAAACAAGCCATTATTCATTGGATTCATTTACAGAAACCCCGCCGAACATATAGAAGGGGTCAACAAATTTAATGATATGCTTGAAGATGTAACACTCAATGACAATGAAAATCATCCTTCTCGTGATTTTAACATTGATCTTTTAAAGCCCAATCATCGATGGATCCAAACAGTTGAGAATTTTGGACTTCATCAATTAATTGAAACGCCCACTAGAATTACTCCGCTTTCTGAAACACTGATTGATCACATTTATAGCAACACACAACAAAACATTGTAGAAGTGTGTTCTCCACCTTGTGGCTGCAGTGATCACCTACCTGTTTGCCTTACTTGGGTTCAGGAAAGGCACAAAAATTCCCAAGCCCGGACACAAAGTTATTACCTATAGATCTTTTGCTAACTTTGATAAAGACGCATTTCTTTTCGACTTAGCTCATTCATCTTTACCAAACGTGTATCAGGTCACTGATCCTGATGAAGCATTTCAATTCTGGCACAAGTCATTTACTTATATCAATGACAAACATGCTCCCTATATAACAAAAAGAGTTAAACATTCCCCCAAGCCTCCTTGGTTGACTGATTCATCCAAGATGCGATGCGTGAAAGAGACATGCTGTTAAAAGCAAAACAATTTCAAGATTTCAAAAAACAACGAAATAAAGTTACGGCAATGTTACGTTCAGCGAAAAAGAAATACTTCCGAGATCTTGTATTGGAAGGTATAATAATTCTAAGTCGATTGGAAAGCTATTAACATTCTCACACAAAAAAGAAAGTCCATAAAATGTCTGGGCCCCTATTAAAGGGCTTTCAACTGATGATTTAAATCACCATTTTCTAATATATCTTCCTCAACTATAACAAATGATAGGTCCAATTAAATAATCTCGAGCTACTAAAAGAATTTTGTTATTCTAAAAATATAACATCAGACGCTGTCGTTCCTCCTATTACGGTGTTTGACGTTTACGTTCATCTTACACAACTCAAGCAGACAGGCACACGTGGCCTTGATAATTTAGATGGTAAGATTCTTAAATCATGTGCTCCTATCATCACAGACTCTTTAACTTATTTGTACAATCTCTGCAAATTTACAAAAGCTATTTTCCTTGTATTCTTAAACAAGCCAAAATTGTTCCTATCTATAAATCTGGAGATGAAACTAACCCATCAAATTACAGACCTATTTCAATATTATCGGTCCTGTCGAAACCTTTGGATAAACATGTCTATAAACATCTAATGTCACATGTTTTCGGAAACAATTTGCTTCATCCCAATCAATCAGGATTTAGAGAAAACCATTCATGCCACACTGCTTTAACTAAAACCCCGTCGAGGATTGGCTCGTTAATATCAATGACAACAAATTCACAGGAGTATTGTTCGTTGACTTTGCAAAGGCTTTCGACGTCATTGACCATAATTTGCTGCTACGTAAGCTAGCCTTATATAGACTTTCTGACCAAACTCTTTCTCTTCTTACATCTTTTCTTTTTAACCGTCATCACAAGTTTTCTTGGGTAACCAACAATCCAAATTCCAGACACAAACATTTGGTGTTCCCCAAAGATCCGTTCTTGGTCCACTACTTTTTTCTCTCTATATAATGATCTTCCCTTATACGTTACAGGAGGCGTATGTGAACTGTTTGCAGATGATACGTCCCATTCATTCGAGCCATTCTAATTTGAAGCAATTATCTACAACTCTGCAGAACAATGTTAGTAACTTAATTGATTAGACTGAGCTGAACCACATGTCTTTGAACGACCAAAAAACTAAATACATGATAATAACTTCGCGACAAAAACGGCAAAAAATAACCTTTAGTCTGCCTTCTATACACATAGGTAGTACAGTCATTCATGAAGTTGATACTCACAAAGTTTCTAGGTGTTACTATTGACAATAATCTTTCCTGGTCACCCCATATCGATAGTTTATGCAAACGTATTTCCCAAAGGTTATTTCAACTTTCAAAAATTAAGAATTTCCTCGATGTTACAGCTCGAAAGAAATTCTTTCTTGCATTTATTTCATCATCTATCGATAATGCGTCAACACTCTATGATCAATGCAGTGCAAACACATTAAGATATCTAAACAGGATTTATAAACGCTCTCTGAAGTTAGTACTTTTAAAAACTACCAGTTTGACGACTGAAGACTACTTAGCGCTGGAGATCCTTCCATTATCGTATAAACTACAGTTTAACAAAGCCGTTGTAATGTATCGAATAATGAACGGATTTACTCCTTGTACACTAACCACACGATTTCCGCGAAATCAATCAAGATACACGAACAATATTGTAATGAGAAAACCCCGAATTGATCTTTTTAAAACAAGTCTCGCCTATTCAGGAGGGCCCTTGGAACTCCTTACCAAATTACGTGAAAGATAAAGAAAGCATTAGCTCGTTTAAATCAGCTTACAAAGCATTTCTCTTTCAGGCACTAAAAACTTTTTAAAAAGTACACTCATATTTTAGACATGATATTTCTCTTCATGCCATAAATGCGAAAGAAAGAATATAACAGACATTGTGACCATTGTTAGTTTAAACAGTACTGTACAGATTGCTGATGTTGTCATTAGATCAATTCCTTCACATGTGTGTGTGTGGTGATGTGGGGTGTGTGTGTGTGTGTGTGTGTGTGTGTGTGTGTGAGTGTGTGTGTGTGTGTGTGTGTGTGTGTGTGTGTGTGTGTGTGTGTGTGTGTGTGGTGTGTGTGTGTGTGTGTGTGTGTGTGTGTGTGTGTGTGTGTGTGTGTGTGTGTGTGTGGTGTGTGTGGTGTGTGGTGTGTGTGTGTGTGTGTGTGTGTGTGTGTGTGTGTGGTGTGGTGTGTGTGTGTGTGTTGTGTGTGTGTGTGTGGTGTGTGTGTGTGGTGTGTGTGTGTGTGTGTGTGGTGTGTGTGTGTGTTGTGTGTGTGTGTGTGTGGTGTGTGTGTGTGTGTGTGTGTGTGTGTGTGTGTGTGTGTGTGTGTGTGTGTGTGTGTGTGTGTGTGTGTGTGTGTGTGTGTGTGTTGTGTGTGTGTGTGTGTTGTGTGTGTGTGTGTGTGTGTGTGTTGTGTGTGTTGTGTGTGTGTGTGTGTGTGTGTGTTGTGTGTGTGTGTGTGTGTTGTGTGTTGTGTGGTGTGTTGTGGTGTTGTGTGTGTTGTGTGTGTGTGTGTGTGTGGTTGTGTTGTGTGTGTGTGTGTGTGTGTGGTGTGTGTGTTGTTGTGTGTGTGTGTGTGTGTGTGTGTGTGTGTGTGTGTGTGTGTTGTGTGTGTTTGTGTGTGTGTGTGTGTGTGTGTTGTGTGAGCGCGCGCACGCGCATATGGATGCTTGCATGATTTGTCGTTTGCTTTTGTAGTATTATCTGTTACTTCTTACAGTTTGCAAGTTGACTTAGTGTATTCACTTTTTCCTCTTTGTTGCCATATTGACTTGTGTGTTGTCTATGTGTTTGTTTGTTTTTTTCCCCCAGGGCTGGGTGAAAAAAAGCATGCGCAATTTGCTTATCTCATTACCCTGGTAAAATAAAATTTCGTTCGTTCGTTCGTTCGTTCGTTCGTTCTCTCTCTCTCTTTCTCTGTAGTACTTCCTTCTTCGGTCATTCTTTTTTCGTGGGACTTTCTGTACAGTATGTTTAAAAATATCCAGTTAATTGTGTAATTCCATGCCGAATACTATACAGCTCTATTACTATGATCCTTCACAAGTCTGGTCCAGGTAGATTGAGATCCGTCTGTGGGAGTTTATCTCATGTCCACCCACACTCCCCCATCCGCATGAAAATATGGGAATGTTGTAACTGTTAACCGAAAGCAGACTATTCCTGTGTTCGAGTCATTCAAAATAAGCCGTCATTTGTCCCACCAAGACTGATGGCATGTATAAAGTCAAGACTATCGTGCTGAACATCCTCTAGGTCCACAATGAAGGAGAAAGACCGAGACAAGAACAGAGGCGCAACATGAATATTGTGAAAGGCGAGTGGTCGCAGCACCTCTATCATGTTGCACACGACTTGGAGGAAGATTCTCTGAGGACCCTAGTC
>CM031614.1:78487592-78490092 GCA_018398815.1 Conus ventricosus
CCCCCCCCCCCCCCCACCTCGGCAACACACGTCTTCCTCACCTTCTCCCCAATCACCTTTCCACCCCCCCCCCCCCTCCTCGGCACCACACGTCTTTGTCACCTTCTCCCTAATCACCACCCCCCTTCCCCGCACCACACGTCTTCGTCACCTTCTCCCTAATCACCACCCCCCTTCTCGCACCACACGTCTTCCTCACCTTCTCCCTAATCACCTTCCCCCCCCCCCCCCCTCCTCGGGACAACACGTCTTCCTCTCCCTCTCCCTAATCACCTTTCCCCCACTCTCCTCGGCACCACACGTCTTCCTCTCCCTCTCCCTAATCACCGCTCCCCCCACCACTCTCCTCGGGACCACAAAGTCTTCCTCTCCCCTCCCCTAATCACCGCTCCCCCACTCCTCCTCGGGACCTCACGTCTTCCTCTCCCTCTCCCTAATCACCTTTCCCCCACGTCCTCGGCACCCACACGTCTCCTCACCTTCTCCCTAATCACCTCCCCCCCCCCCCCCCTCCTCGGCACAACACGTCTTCCTCTCCCTCTCCCTAATCACCTTTCCCCCACTGTCCTCGGCACCTCACGTCTTCCTCTCCCTCTCCCTCATCACCTTTCCCCCACTCTCCTCGGCACCTCACGTCTTCCTCTCCCTCTCCCTAATCACCGCTCCCCCACTCTCCTCGGCACCACACGTCTTCCTCTCCTCTCCCTAATCACCCTCCCCCACTCTCCTCGGCACCACACGTCTTCCTCTCTTTCTCCCTAATCACTGCCCCCACCCCCACCCCCACTCTCTCCTGGGCACCACACATCTTCCTCTCCCTAATCACTGCACACACACACACACACACACACACACACACACACACACACACACACACACACACACACACACACACACACCCCTCCACTCTCTTCGGCACCACCCCGTCTTCCTCTCCCTAATCACTGCACACACACACCCCTCCACTCTCCTTGGCACCACACGTCTTCCTCTCCTAATCATGCACACACACACACACACACACACACACACACACACACACACACACACACACACACACACACACCCTCCACTCTCCTCGCACCACACGTCTTCCTCTCCCTAATCACTGCACACACACACACACACACACACACACACACACACACACACACACACACACACACACACACACACACACACACACAACAGGTTGATCACAGGGATGTTGTTACACAGAGTCAAAAAATGACATGGCCCTTACAAGAGCGCTGTGATACCATTCACAGTGGCTGGGGCTGTAATCATACAAAAAGAATCACTGAAGTGTTGAGAGGGCCGGAACGGGAGGGGTGGGGGTGGTGGATGGCTTTACTTCAATGGTAACGTCTTATATCGCAGCTATTCTAACACTGTGATCATGCATTATTGTGACACCACAAGAAAACGAGACAAACTCCGGCTCTTTTCTCTATGTGATCATCCCATGCACACCACGCGCCTTCCTCTCCCTCTCCCTAATCACCGCCCCCCCCCCCCCCCCCCACCACCACCACCACTCTCCTCGGCACCACACGTCTTCCTCTCCCTCTCCCTAATCACCGCTCCCCCCCTCCCCCCCCCACTCTCCTCGCACCACAGGTCTTCCCTCCCTCTCCCTAATCACCCCCCCCCCTCCTCGGCACCACACGTCTTCCTCTCCCTCTCCCTAATCACCCCCCCCGCACCCCCCTCCCGGCAACACACGTCTTCCTCACCTTCTCCCTAATCACCTCCCCCCCCCCCCTCGGCACAACACGTCTTCCTCTCCCTCTCCCTAATCACCTTTCCCCCACTCTCCTCGCACCTCACGTCTTCCTCTCCCTCTCCCTAATCACCTTTCCCCACTCTCCTCGGCACCACACGTCTTCCTCTCCCTCTCCCTCATCACACCTCCCCCCCCCCCCCTCCTCGGCACAACACGTCTTCCTCTCCCTAATCACCCCCCCCCCTCCTCGCACCACACGTCTTCCTCACCTTCTCCCTAAATCACCCCCCCCCCCCTCCCTCCTCGGCACAACACGTCTTCCTCTCCCTCTCCCTAATCACCGCTCCCCACCTCTCCTCGGCACCCACGTTTTCCTCTCCCTCTCCCTAATCACCGCTCCCCCCCACTCTCCTCGGCACCACACGTTTTCCTCTCCCTCTCCCTAATCACCGCTCCCCCACACTCCTCGGCACCACACGTCTTCCTCTCCCTCTCCCTAATCACACTCCCCCCCCACTCTCCTCGGCACCACACGTCTTCCTCTCTTTCTCCCTAATCACTGCCCCCACCCCCACCCCCCACTCTCTCCTCGGCACCACACGTCTTCCTCTCCCTAATCACTGCACACACACACCCCCTCCACTCTCCTTGGCACCACACGTCTTCCTCTCCCTAATCACTGCACACACACACACACACACACACACCACACACACACACACACACACACACACACACACACACACACACACACACACCCCTCCACTCTCTTCG
>CM031614.1:78495092-78502592 GCA_018398815.1 Conus ventricosus
AACCATATAGCCAGCTCTAACGTAGTAACGCACGGATGCTAACCATATAACCAGCTCTAACATAGTAACGCACGGATGCTAACCACATAGCCAGCTCAGCGACAGTGCGCCTCACTGGTGAAGAAGTCGCTAGTGGTCAGGAAGTCAACCACACGATCACCCGGCAGTGCCACAACTAAGCTCACGAGAGATCAGTTCAGTGGCTGCAATTTAACATCTCTTCGTCATAGATGATATCAGAAGATAAACGAGTATGAGACGTCTCTTCAATAATTCTCAAATACGTACACAGATCTTATTATACACATCCTAGCACTTCAGTTTTGGGATTCTTGTAACAACCTGGCTACTTCAGATTGAGCAGCAACAGTTGCAAAATCAGTAATCCTCGAATCATAAAAAAAGAAAAATTTTCATTTTGATATTTTAACAAATTCATACCTTTCTCCCTACTATACAGGACAGTCCAACAAAATCGATGATCTGAAATAGGTCTCCCACAGATGCACGTAACATCAAAGAGATTTGGTGTTCCATGTGTTCAACCTTAACTTTGTAGTTATCATAGCTAAGTGATGTGAGAAAATTGCAACGAAAGAATGGAACCATCTTCTAGTTATTCCCATGCTGCGAGTTTTGCAAGACTTTCTGCTGTCTCATTCCACTTAAGAGTTCGTTCTCCTTAATTCTAGCTGGAACATGAGCCGTGCTCACAGAGCCGGGGCAGACCAACACCTCCAGTCACAGGCCACAGTCTGGCCTTGGTTACTGTGACACGACGGCACAGATGGCATTGCCAGGGACTCAAACCAAGGCTCTGACCTCAGGTCGTCCACTGGTGACTGTGGGAACCTAACACTAAGCTTGCCAGAATCCCTGACAGGACCTCCAGTCCAACGTCTAGATTGACCTGGTGAGGTAGGGTGCAAGTATGTAAATGTGTAAGGATCCTCAAGTACAGGCGCACGCGTCAAAATGTAGGTCAACAACTTTATTTCTGTGAAACTTTGCTTTTCTTTAACCCCCTCTCTCTCTCTCTCTCTCTCTCTCTCTCTCTCTCTCTCTCTCTCTCTCTCTCTCGCAACACACACACACACACACACACACACAACACACACACACACACACACACACACACACACATACACACACACACACACACACACACACACACACACACACACACACACACACACACACACACACACACACAAACACACGGCCATGCGCCGAGCGCTGTATACTTTTTTCGTAAACCGACACCCACCGTGCGTGGCGTGTACCTGCCGTACGGTTTCTTCCCACTATGACGAGAGGTGGCATCATTCTCCAACCCGTTCATTCCGGGTTCTTCCCACTCAGACACATCCTTTTGCAGCCGCCACCTTGAGAGCCCACAGGGCACTGTCACTATCAGGTCGTCAAGCGGCAACCGACCAGCAAAACCTGCACTGATACTGCATCGCTGTGGGTGGCGTTCAGTGGTGCTGGCTGGAATCCATAACACGTAGGCCAAAGTCTTCTAAGCCCCTGCTCACGACAGTCACTGCAAAGTCGTGGAATAACAACGTTAATGATCCCCCCAACCCCCCTCTCCCGGAAGGCATCACCATGTCTATCCAACGGCTGTCGCGACTTGGACGGCGGGGAGAGGTTTCTGTGTATTTATCAGCTTGAAAGACGCTGTCTTGCCATTTGACATCAATGCGTGTCTTGGTCCCTCCCTGTGAGAGCTGCTGAGAATCTGTCTGAAGTAGGTAGTCCGGAACAGTAGGATTTCTTCTTCTTCTTCTTCTTCTTCTTCTTCTTTCTTTCTTTCTTTCTTTCTTTCTTTCTTTCTTTCTTTTCTTTTTCTTTTTTTCTGTTGTTGCAACATCTGCTGTCCACGTCCAGGGAGTCAGCACAGAAGGACAAATACAATTGTTTATGTAAAGACTCACAGAACTAAGTACAAATACTTTTGTTAATGTAAGACTCGCAGAACTCTCGCTGTTGTGTGTGTGTGTGTGTGTGTGGTGTGTGTGTGTGTGTGTGTGTGTGTGTGTGTGTGTGTGTGTGTGTGTGTGTGTGTGTGTAGGGGGGGGGTCTTTTCATGCGGGTGCAAAGTTTCAACAATCACCTGCGTCAATCTTTTTGTTGTTGAGTGAGCTCCTTTTATTTAGTTTGTAGATGTAGCAAAGAAAACTGTAGCTGTGCTGTTCAAACTGCTGCCGAGCCTGGTGCCGAAGGGCCTGCCTAAGGATGAGTGTCTCTCCCAGACTCAGAGAGAAAAGAGTCAGAGAGTGAGGATGTGCCAGACGGTCGGGCTGGAGGAAGCGTCGAGGGGGGAAAGATAGCGGGGAAAAGAATGACTGAAGCGGTGACGGGTCAAAGAAGAGACCAGGTGAAGCTGACGTCCAGACGGACACTTTGAAAGGGAAGGGCAGTGCACTGTCTCCAGTAACGTCTAGACAGACTGTCAGCATTTCTTTTGTGCAGTGTATTTTCATCTCCAGATAGACTGCTTCAGGTGGTGGGGTTTTTTTCCTCCAGTTTTCTGTGACCTTAGACACTATTAAGGACTCTCCCGGGAAAATGGACGCGCGTGTTTGTGAGGAATAAAGTATGTGAGAGGAACAATACCAGATACATTTTCAAACGTCTGGTATAAAATCTGAATTTCAGTTACAACTGACTTTTCAAAGTTAATCTTCTCTGGGAAGAAGCAACAAGGGGTGCGAGGACGAAGGGATCAAATCAGGACGGGGCAGAACCGTGCTCGGCCAGCACACATAAGGTGCCAAAAAACACACCTGAAGGTGCCACCAACACACAGAAGGTGCCACAGACACACACCAGAAGGTGTCACAGACACACACCAGAAGGTGCCACAGACACACACCAGACGGTGCCACAGACACACACCTGAAGGTGCCACAGACACACACCAGAAGGTGCCACAACACCAGAAGGTGCCACAGACCACACCAGAAGGTGTCACAGACACACACCAGAAGGTGCCACAGACACACACCAGAAGGTGCCACAGATACACACCAGAAGGTGCCACAGACACACACCAGAGATGCCACAGACACACCAGAGGGTGCCACAAACACACACCAACAGATGGCACAGACACACACCAGAAGGTGCCACAAACACACACCAGAAGATGCCACAGACACACACCAGAAGGTGCCACAGACACACACCAGAGATGCCATAGACACACACCAGAAGGTGCCACAGACACACACCACATGATGCCACAGACACACACCAGATGGTGCCACAGACACACACCAGAAGATGCCACAGACACACACCAGACGGTGCCACAGACACACACCAGATATGCCATAGACACACACCAGAAGGTGCCACAGAAACACACCAGAAGGTGCCACAAACACACACCAGAAGGTGCCACAGAAGATGCCACAGACACAGACACCAGAAGATGCCACAGACAAAGACACCAGAAGGTGCCACAGACAAACACCAGAAGGTGCCACAGACACACACCAGAAGGTGCCACAGACACAGACAGAAGGTACCACAGACACACACCAGAAGGTGCCACAGACACACACCAGAAGGTGCCACAGACACAGACAGAAGGTACCACAGACACACACCAGAAGGTGCCACAAACACACACCAGAAGGTGCCACAGACACAGACAGAAGGTACCACAGACACACACCAGAAGATTCCACAGGACACACACCACAAGATGCCACAGACACACACCAGGATGTGTCAGACACAGAACAAAAGGTCTTTAGATGGGTTGTAATTTGTATTCCTCACTGCTGACCAGGTGAGTGGACCTTTGAACAGATTCCTCACTGCTGACCAGGTGAGTGGACCTTTGAACAGATTCCTCACTGCTGACCAGGTGAGTGGACCTTTGAACAGATTCCTCACTGCTGACCAGGTGAGTGGACCTTTGAACAGATTCCTCACTGCTGACCAGGTGAGTGGACCTATGAACAGATTCCTCACTGCTGACCAGGTGAGTGGACCTTTGAACAGATTCCTCACTGCTGACCAGGTGAGTGAACCTTTGAACAGATTCCTCACTGCTGACCAGGTGAGTGGACCTTTGAACAGATTCCTCACTGCTGACCAGGTGAGTGGACCTCTGAACAGATTCCAGCTTCTGACCGTGGACAAGTATGTCAGTGGTGACAGTGTTGTTGTGGGGGGTTGAGGGGGGGGGGGGGGGGACATCCGCTTGGATTTCCTGGCGCTGACTTTCAGGGCCATATCGTATTAATGTTTCATCCAGTCGCTCAAACAAGCTTTGGTTATTGCCCCCGACTGATATAGCAACTGTCTGGGTGCGTGATGGCTGTTTTCAGTGAGCGTCATTTTATGGGTCGACTGTCGATCTCTGGGACTGGAATGTCCTAGACATTCACCATTTTACCTGTTTGTCTCCATTTTTTGCTTCTTCTTCTTCTTCTTCTTCTTCTTCTTCTTCTTCTTCTTCTTCTTCTTTCTTTTCTCTCTCCATCTCTCTCTGTCTCTTCTCTCTCTCTCTCTCTCTCTCTCTCTCTCTCTCTCTCTCTCTCTCTCTCTCTCTCTCTCTCTCTCTCTCTCACACACACACACACACACACACACACACACACACACACACACACACACACACACACACACACACACACACACACACACACACAAGCGTGCGCGCACGAAAAAGCAAGCACGTACGCATTCCCGCACCCACAAACACACATCAATGCACAAAAAATAATCAATGGTGTGTATAACAGACAAAGAAAGCAAAAAAACCCACAAGGTCTATTAACACACGCAATTAAGATGTATCTGTTAACATGCCACTACATTTCACAGTTCGTCGCCTGCCATTTCGAGCAAAACTGATAAATCTCTTCCCTCGCGTCATTATCGCTGCATGACCCAACATCACTCCCCGTCATTCATTCTGATCTTTAAAAAAAGGTGTGATACATCACACATAAAACCATTTGCATGTTCCCTCCCGGTGAGCTGCTACCCAGACCTGAGTGTGCCAATGGCTGACATGGGGAATGGAACCACAGAGCTGAATTTCATCCACAACACCGCTGCGTTTCGGACAACGTTGTTTACCTTTCCTGACCAACGCTGCAGGTGTCTGTATCTCTCGGGCCCGGTTAACGCCGCGCCCGGATATGTTGCGAAAAGAGGCCTTGAACGTGGAGCTCTGCCGCGCAGTGTGAGACCAGAATGGAATTCCATAGCACAACCTTGATCATCCTTATCCCCCTTGATCACTGTTGGAATAACTCCATGGCACTAACTGATCATCCTTATCCCCCTTGACATGTTTGGAATAATTAAGCGTCAAAACGTTTCAGCCGTTCGGGTTCTGCTGTCAAACTCATCTCAGCTTTGATTTCCTCTCCATGTTCATGCCATCGCCAGTTCGTGACAAAGTCGTCTCTCCATGTTCATGCCCCTCTCCATGTTCATGCCCCTCTCCATGTTCATGCCCCTCTCCATGTCATGCCCTCTCCATGTTCATGCCCATCGCCAGTTCGTGACAAAGTCGTCTCTCCATGTTCATGCCCATCGCCAGTTTGTAACAAAGTCCGTCCTCTCCATGTTCATGATCATCGCCAGTTCGTGACAAAGTCGTCTCTCCGTGTTCATGATCATCGCCATTCGTGACAAAGTCGTCTCTCCATGTTCATGATCATCGCCAGTTCGTGACAAAGTCGTCTCTCCATGTTCATGCCCATCGTCATTCGTGACAAAGTAATCTCTCCATGTTCATGATCATCGCCAGTTCGTGACAAAGTCGTCTCTCCGTGTTCATGATCATCGCCAGTTCGTGACAAAGTCGTCTCTCCATGTTCATGATCATCGCCAGTTCGTGACAAAGTCGTCTCTCCATGTTCATGCCCATCGTCAGTTCGTGACAAAGTAATCTCTCCATGTTCATGATCATCGCCAGTTCGTGACAAAGTCGTCTCTCCGTGTTCATGCCCATCGCCAGTTCGTGACAAAGTCGTCTCTCCATGTTCATGAACTCTCCATGTTCATGCCCCTCTCTATGTTCGTGCCCCTCTCCATGTTCATGCCCATCGCCAGTTTGCAACAAAGTCGTCCCTCCATGTTCATGCCCCTCTCCATGTTCATGCCCCTCTCCATGTTCATGCCCCTCTCCATGTTCATGCCCATCGCCAGTTCGTGACAAAGTCGTCTCTCCATGTTCATGCCCATCGCCAGTTTGTAACAAAGTCGTCTCTCCATGTTCATGATCATCGGCATTTCGTGACAAAGTCGTCTTTCCGTGTTCATGATCATCGCCAGTTCGTGACAAAGTCGTCTCTCCGTGTTCATGATCATCGCCAGTTCGTGACAAAGTCGTCTCTCCATATTCATGCCCATCGTCAGTTCGTGACAAAGTAATCTCTCCATGTTCATGATCATCGCCAGTTCGTGACAAAGTCGTCTCTCCATGTTCATGCGCATCGCCAGTTCGTGACAAAATCGTCTCTCCATGTTCATGCCCATCGTCAGTTCGTGACAAAGTCGTCTCTCCGTGTTCATGATCATCGCCAGTTCGTGACAAAGTCGTCTCTCCGTGTTCATGCGCATCGCCAGTTCGTGACAAAGTCGTCTCTCCGTGTTCATGCCCATCGCCAGTTCGTGATAAAGACGTCTCTCCGTGTTCATTATCATCGCTAGTTCGTGACAAAATCGTCTCTCCGTGTTCATGATCATCGCCAGTTCGTGACAAAGTCGTCTCTCCGTGTTCATGCCCATCGCCAGTTCGTGACAAAGTCGTCTCTCCATGTTCATGCCCATCGCCAGTTCGTGACAAAGTCGTCTCTCCATGTTCATGCCCATCGCCAGTTCGTGACAAAGTCGTCTCACCGTGTTCATGATCATCGCCAGTTTCGTGACAAAGTCGTCTCTCCATGTTCATGCCCATCGTCAGTTCGTGACAAAGTAATCTCTCCATGTTCATGATCATCGCCAGTTCGTGACAAAGTCGTCTCTCCATGTTCATGCCCATCGCCAGTTCGTGACAAAGTCGTCTCTCCGTGTTTATGCCCATCGCCCATCGCCAGTTCGTGACAAAGTCGTCTCTCCGTGTTCATGATCATCGCCAGTTCGTGACAAAGTCGTCTCTCCGTGTTCATGATCATCGCCAGTTCGTGACAAAGTCGTCTCTCCATGTTCATGCCCATCGTCAGTTCGTGACAAAGTAATCTCTCCATGTTCATGATCATCGCCAGTTCGTGACAAAGTCGTCTCTCCATGTTCATGCCCATCGTCAGTTCGTGACAAAGTCGTCTCTCCATGTTCATGCCCATCGCCAGTTCGTGACAAAGTCGTCTCTCCATGTTCATGCCCATCGCCAGTTCGTGACAAAGTCGTCGCTTCAATATCGGCACGTTTGCAGGAACTGTCGCTGGCTGGACGTGATGATCTCTACCGGAGGCTGACGCTCAGTCCCAATGGCACCACGACTGAGCAGTTGTCTTCAGTGGG
>CM031614.1:78507592-78522592 GCA_018398815.1 Conus ventricosus
TCCCCTCATGACCTTCATAGGCTCTGAGACCAGTGAGCGTGTACAAAACGATCAAACGGGAGTTCTCACCAAGTGGGAGCGTGGTCACAACTGATACGATCCTCAACCAGCAGTGTTTAGCGGTCTCCCTCCTCTTCCACCACCTGCCCTCCCCTACCCCTCCACCCTCCCTTCTTTTCATCCGTCTCTCCCCTTCTGCATCCCTTTATCTCCCCCACCCCTTCCAACATGATTGAACGGGTATTTTAACCTCCCCCACCCCTTCCAACATGATTCAACGGGTATTTAAAGCGACTGGTATGATGCTGGATGGTTCTTAGACAACGTCGTTTGAATCCTGTTCAGTGCGCAGGATGATGAGTCCTCTTTTAGACCATCTCACTTCCATGCTTTGGATCTGCCTTTACAGGTCTGATATCGGGGTCTGAAGATCCATTACAATGCACTGGATCTGCCTTTACAGTTCTGATATCGGGGTCTGAAGATCCGCCTACAGAAAGATGGATAGCGCAGTTTTGGATGTAAAAGTTTTTGCTGAAATCAAAACTGCTTTTCTTCTCACGCAAAAAAAAAAAAAAATGATGTAAGCAATGAAAAAAATGAAATTCTGATTCAGAGTTAAATCGCACAAGTCACTGTTCGTTGTGATTTGTTGTGCACAGAAACAGTTTCAACACACTGTAGGGCCAAGTCTTTTAACATTTGCTTATGGTAACTCGCTTTCATATCATCTAAAAAAAATTGAAACAGGTTTATTTCTGGCAATTAGTCCAGTACCTGGCTATAAGTCCCGTGTACATTATGGTGTTAGGAGAATTTCTCACTTGATTTGAGTCGAGGGGCACCTAGACATGAAAATCACGGAGGTGATCGGGCACCACCCTGGTACATTTTGCGTAATGGCCGATTCAAATATGGCCACCACCCGCCACCATGAAAATTCTAACTTTTGTGTTTGTGACAATATATACACTTGTAACACTTCTAATCCACTGATTGTGTGTGATGAGTTCATTTCTGGTATCATTTGGTCCATTTGGGGTCATCTTAACCTTCAAATGCCATGGTCAAGGTAATTTTCTTGTACCAACGGTCTTGACCGTAACCTGGCGATATTCTCGCAGTAACAACAGGGCTCCTATATATAATGCTACTAATTCTGACATGCATTTTCACTGTATGATTCACTATTAAAGATATAAAGTCATTCTGATCTTGAATTCACAAGTGAACGCCGTTTTTACCTATTCAACTAAAACTGTCTTTGCTGCTTTTCACTTTTTTCTGTATTGCGTGGTCAATGACACATCCCAACAGAAACAGAAAAGTTCTCAAGTATGCAACAAACATGCTCAATGTAACTGTAATTGTCTCTTTCCATCACTGATTGGAACATGGAGAATTATTTGCTTTTCCATGGCAGAATGTGATGCAGCAAACTCCAAAAGAACAGCAACGCACACTGTCGAGTGTCACACTTGCCTGCACACTTACATATTGTGAGCAAAGTGGTTGGCAAGGGCTTCATGCATTTAGATGGCAACAGGGTGTCAAAATGTTGCTCCCACCCATGTTCTAGTGTTCTAGGTAGCCCTCACGTTGTTGACTGGCCGCCCCAAAGAGATGGCATGCTTTATGCACCAGAAAGGCTTCTTGGTGGATGTGGCCTCTGATGACACTGCTTGTGGGTGGGAGAGAGTCAATTCCAGCTGTAGCACTGCTGTAGTTCTCCACTCTGAGCTGGTTGAACGTTTCAGCAGTTGTTGTTGATCTGACACCCACCCAACATGTACACGGTACATTTCCGCCAGAGCTTCATCTTGCTCTGACAAGCTGTCCGTCGCTCAAAAGTTCGTCATATGCTGTACAGGGTCAGCTGCCCTAGCAGCGTTCTTCGTCCCTACCTTAGTCACACAGTCATCTCCAGTCAGTATGTGTGCTTTGATCACTGACTTGGCCAGCGGTGCTCCAAGCCTAGAAACTGCTTGGTGCAGTGGAAGCATCCGCCGCTTCTCACGTGTGCCAAACTGCTGCCAGATTTTCCTTCAACCCCAGCGTTTGGAACTGAGGGTGTAGTGAAGCAGTAGTGCGAAAGTGTCCGTGTCGTTGGAAACTGCTATAACTCTCTTGCACTGTTTGACGCGGACAGCCCACTCCACATGTACTACCAGTCTGGCGTCTGCCTCTTCAATCCAGCTGTGCAGGTCCGGGATTTCTTTCACCGCCAGCTCAAATCAACACAAAGAAAACAGAAACCATGAGAGTCAACAACCAACAACGAGACCCACTACGACTGCAACAGCAAGACATCACTGAAGTTGACAAGTTTGTCTACCTCGGCAGTGCGGTCAGCAAAGATGGACGTACAGATGAGGATATCAAGAGCTGCATCAATAAAGCCAGGCACATCTTTATTACGCTACGGCCTATCTGGAATTCCTCTGCCCTCTCACTCCACAACAAGATCAGAATCTTCATTTCAAATGTAAAATCTGTCCTTCTATATGGTTCTGAAACGTGGCGAACAACAAATACAAACACTCACAAACTCCAAACATTTATCAACAGATGTCTGCGAAACATTGTGAACATCAGATGGACAGATATATTGCCAATACAGAACTGTGGAACAAGACCAAGCAAGTTCCAATAAAATTAGAAATCAGAAAACGGAAGTGGGGATGGATTGGCCACCCCTCAGAAAGTCTCCATCCACATCGCAAGACAAGCCCTGAATGGAACCCCCAGGGCAAAAGAAAGTGGGAAGACCAAGACAGACATGGCGAAGGAGTACCGACGCAGAGGTGAAGGTCGCCAGAATGACGGGGCCGCAGCTGAAGAGGATCTCCCGAAACCGTGTCCGCTGGAAGAATGTGGTTGCGGCCCTATGTTCCCCAGGGAATTCAGAGGACTAAGTCAAGTAAGTCCAGCCACCTCATCATCAGAGACGACAGAGCTGGCGATGAAGACAGATTTACTTCAGCTCGATTGCTCACCATATCTTGAACCAGCAGCTGAAGATTCTGTTTGTTCTTCTCAGATGCCCAGAACTTGTCAAGCTGTCGAGGGATGGGTGTGTCTGCGTTCATGCCAATATTGTCAATGGGCGTCACACCAGCTCGCCTCATGCGCTCTCCTTCTTTCAGGGAAAGTTCAACGTATGAATCTAACAGCAGGTGAACGTAGTCCGACTCATGGCAGAGGCTTGTGGCTGATGTGATGACTGCAGTGACTACATCACCGAGGGTAGAGAATTCTGCTAGTGGCATCTGTCGCATCTTTGACATGAAGTCTACCACAACATGAGTGGGAAGAAGAGACGTCTGATTCCGTTGTGTGAGGTCCAGTTCAGATTCAATTTCACCAACAAGTGTTGACTTGTTGACGTGAGCGGGAAGATCACCATCAAGTATCTGCTTGATGTCCATGCCATGCTCCTTTGCAATGTCCATGGTTCTCTGTGCCTCCACAACGTCCTTGAAGGCCACGTCCAAACACGCCACATTCAACCAGTGCGTCGTCTAAGCCAGAACCTCGAAGCAGTTGCCCTGGCACCCGAACAGAATGCGAGTCCAGTGGAAGGGTCCCAAGCAGATGAGCAGATCCTTGAACTGTTCTGTCTCATGCAGGTAAACATCTGCCGCCACAGCAAACAAGCCTTCATCGCACCAAACTGCTATTGATGCTTGGTTCAGCTGTCTGCGACAACTTTGAAAGTTTGTGAGGCCACTTACCGTGTACAGCATCTGACGAACTTTGGATAGACAGACAGCTTGTCAGTGCAAGATGAAGCTCTGGCAGAAATGTACCGTGTACATGTCTGGGCGGGTGTCAGACCACCAACAACTGCTGAAATGTTCAACCAGCTCAGAGTGGAGAACTACAGCAGTGCTACAGCTGGAATTGACTCTCTCCCACCCACAAGCAGTGTCATCAGAGGCCACATCCACCGAGAAGCCTTTCTGGTGCACAAAGCATGCCATCTGCTTGGGGCGGCCAGTCAACGTGAGGACTACCTAGAACCACTAGAACATGTGTGGGAGCACCATTTTGACACCCAGTTGCCAACTAAATGCACGAAGCCCTTGCCATCCACTTTGCTCACAATATGCAAGTGCGCAGGCAGTGTGACACTCGACAGTGTGGGTGCTGTTCTACTGGAGTTTGCTGCGTCACATTCTGCCCATGGAAAAGCAAATAATTCTCCATGTTCCAATCAGTGATGGAAAGAGACCATTACAGTCACATTGAGCATGTTTGTTGCATACTTGAGAACTTTTTCTGTTTCTGTTGGATGTGTCATTGACCACACAAAACAGAAAAAAGTGAAAAAGCAGCAAAGCAAACGGCGTTCTCTTGTGAATTCAAGATCAGAATGACTTATATCTTTAATAGTGAATCATACAGTGAAAATGCATGTCAGAATTAGTAGCATTATGTATAGGAGCACTGTTGTTACTGCGAGAATATCGCCAGGTTACGGTCAAGACCGTCAGTATAAGAAAATTACCTTGACCATGGCATTTGAAGTTTAAGATGACCCCAAATGGACAAAATAATACCAGAAATGAACTCAGCACACCACAATCAGTTGGATTAGAAGTGTTACAAGTGTATATATTGTCACAAACACAATAGTTAGGATTTTCATGGTTGGCGGGTGGTGGCCATATTTGAATCGGCCATTACGCAAAATGTACCAGGGTGGTGCCCGATCACCTCCGTGATTTTTCATGTCTAGGTGCCCCTTGACTCAAATCAAGTAGAAATTCTCCTAACACCATAATGTACACGGACTTATAGCCAGGTACAGGACTAAATGGGTTGGGGGAAGGGATTTTAATTTTCGCAGTTGTTTGATCTGAAACGGGTTCACAGTATGAGTTGAAATAGGGTTAAAATGGAAGTGTTTCGGAAAAAATGCACAAAAAAAGGATATAAGATACATTTTTACGGAGAACGCTCACATGTTTTTATTCCTATACGCCTATTTTCATTCCCATAACCTACAGATCGCTGGGATACATGTTGTATGCTAGTGATGGTCTTTCATAAAATAACGGTAGTGCTGGGTCACTTTGACTGGTGTTCACTGCCAACAGTTCTGATCCAACATTCACAGGTCATCAGCTACTTGGCAACCTGCCGAATACATCAATCCTCTTTCGCCGGTGTTCAAATCAGAGGAAGCACGGCGGGCGGGAAGGCGGACATCACGTCCCTGCAACAACCGATCCCAAGAATCCGCCCACGTGCAGCACTGGACACGCACTCGTCACAGGCATGGGTAATAGAGGAGAATCTGCCCACGTGCAGGAATTCGACACGCACTCGTCACAGGCATGGGTAATTGGGTAATGGAGAACCCAAAACTAAGTCAATACCAGAGCAAGGCATGAAGGGTCACCCAAATCTGAGATTTTACACACACATGCACACACACACACACACACACACACACACACACACACACACACACACACACACACACACACACACACACATTTTATGATGATGATGAGTGAGAGCGCCAAAATGATAAAATCCATGCACTGAAGCTTCGTTTTAGTCCTGGACTGCACAGCAGAGTGCCATCGACGGTTTCTTCTAAAAGATATGCAAAAGTCAACCAAGCCCGAGAGATACCGACACCTGCAGTGTTGATCAGAAGATATATACGAGGCACACTCCAGGAGATGTATTGATTTCAAGGGGATTAACCCCCTTGTGGTGGTTTCATTCTCTCACAACACGCTGATCAACTGCCAGGGTTCCAAAATAACAGAAACCATTATTTTCTGCTGGCGTTCAAACCAAAGACCTTTCGGCAGTAGCCTGCAACACTGACATCAGCACCATTGTGGCTGAAAATAAAACTGGTAGACTCTTGCAAGGAACAGCACTTCCAGCGAGTATTACTGAAGGTAATTTCGTGGAAATGGTAGCATTTGTTAACTATGGTTTTATTTGACTCGCTGATGACTGTCTTTGTTTGTGCTTTGTCCTGGAGATGTCCAAGAATATTACATGAGGTGTGATTTTCGCTATTTGCCCATAAACAGAAAAAGTTAAGAGAAAAAAAAAAAAAAAGAAGCAGCAGCAACAGAAGAATCCTGATATCTCATCCTCCCCATTGCTATCAAAAGACAAAAAAACATCTACTAGAAGTACTTTAAAAAATATCACAATAACCAAAAAAAAAATGAAGAATTTAGATTGATGACGTAGATTGTTCTTGCGTCACTGAGATGAGGTTGAGACGTGTCTGGACAGAGGTCATCGCGCGTGGGGAGAAGGAAGCGGAGGACGGTTCTGGGAGGAGGCCAGTAGAGGTGAGAGACTGGCCGATATTTGGCCTGTATGTCATCCTGTGGGTCGATTGCTTTGGAACCCGTATCGCCCACAAAATGTCCTCTTTTCTTCACTTTACAGCAATCCTTCTTTGACAAGAGACAAACACAGACAGAGACTTTAAAACATAAGCATCCAAATTCAAAATGACGCTGTTACTTACGTAGCTGCGAACTATCTCCATCTATACCGCAAACAGGAACGTGTAGCGAGCGCTGAATTATATAGATTCATACGAAAACAAAGAAGAAGAAAAAAGTAATTCCTGAGAAAATGACTCGGATACTTGGCAAATTGCAATAACGATATTGTCTTTGTCGTCGACAACTGTAATTCTGCTCATCCGGCTGTATATTACTCGTCCCCAAGCACGAGTCAAGAAATGCTGTGAATTTTCTGTCTTTAAGAACACAGAGAGAGAGAGGGGGGGGGAGAGAGAGAGAGAGAGAGAGAGAGAGAGAGAGGAGAGAGAGAGAGAGAGAGAGAGAGAAGGCAGACGGAGACAGACAGGCAGACAGAGACAATGACAGACAGACAGAGAAAGAGACAGGGACAGACAGACAGACAGACTGAGACACAGACAGACAAACAGACAGAGACAGACAGACAGGTATACAGGCAGAGAGAGAGAGAGAGAGAGAGAGAGAGAGAGAGAGAGAGAGAGAGAGAGGAGAGAGAGAGAGAGAGAGAGGAGAGTAAAGTATCCTCGCCTGCTCGCTTGATTAGACGTTCGAACTGTACACAGAAGACACAAATCATAAACTTCATATATCACCCCACCCCCCACCCTCACCTCTCCCCTTCCACTGAGTTAACCAAACTACCACCCCACCTTTCTTTCCACTTCCCCCACCTATCACCCTCCTCATCCCTCCAGCTTTCCCGCCCCCTCCTTCCCTCTCCCCTCCCCTCAATCCCCTGACCCCTTTCCCACCCTTCTTCCTCATGGCCTCATCCTCCTTTGACTGCGCGTGTGCAGAGAGGCGGACAGAGGGGGTCAACCAGTTTTGACCTTCAGAATCACGGGTAGCGGACAGTGGTCGATCAGTTTTGACCTTCAGAATCACGGGTAGCGGACAGAGGTCGATCAGTTTTGACCTTCAGAATCACGGGTAGCGGACAGAGGTCGATCAGTTTTGACCTTCAGAATCACGGGTAGCGGACAGAGGTCGATCAGATTTGGCCTTCAAAATCACAGGTAGCGGACAGAGGTCGATCAGTTTTGCCCTTAAAGACTGAAGGGCAGTGGACAGAGGAAGATCGATCAGTTCTGACCTTCCAGACTCACGGGCAGGGGACAGAGGAAGATCGATCAGTTCTGACCTTCCAGACTCACGGGCAGGGGACAGAGGTCAATCAGCTTTGACCTTCAGAATCATGGTTAGGGGAGAAAGGGAGATCAATCAGTTTTGACCTTCCAGACTCACGGGCAGGGGACAGAGGAAGATCGATCAGTTCTGACCTTCCAGACTCACGGGCAGGGGGTCGGTCACGTCATCTCCGTGACACTTCACCCAGTCCCTTTCCTTAGCCCTGGTATGGACCCGCGCAGTTGGCTGAGCTTTAAACAGTCAGGAACAACAACAACAACAACAACAACAACTTCAACAACAACAGCAACCACACGCAGTTTCAGTTTCAGTTTCACCAAGGAGGCGTCATTGCGTACGGACTATTCCATATACGCTACACCACATCCGCTAAATTTTGAGACCACAACTACGCATGATTTGAAGCTGATGGATAAATGAATTAACATCAAAGATGAGACAATTGAAGAAGAGGGTCTCGTGGCTACGACTCGGCGGATGTCTGACCTACGCATTAGCCCAACGCGCTGGTCAGACCTTGAGTGCCTACCTACCATGTTTTTGTTTTGTGTGTGTGTGTGTGTGTGTGTGTGTGTGTGTGTGTGTGTGTGTGTGTGTGTGTGTGTGTGTGTGTGTGTGTGTGTGTGTGTAGTGAACGTACACGTGTGTGTATGATGTGTGGGCATGGGACCATGTGTGTGCGTGGGCGCATGTGTGTGTGTGTGTGTGTGTGTGTGTGTGTGTGTGTGGGAGGGGGGGGGCGTGTATGTGTGTGTGCGCGCAGGCATGTGTGTGTGTGTGTGTGTGTGTGTGTGTGTGTGTGTGTGTGTGTGTGTGTGTGTGTGTGTGTGTGTGTGTGTGTTTGTGTGTGTGTGTGTGTGTGCGTGTGTGTGTGTGTGTTTGTATGTGTGTGTGTGGTGTGTGTGTGTGTGTGTGTGTGTGTGTGTGTGTGTGTGTGTGTGTGTGTGTGTGTGTGTGTGTGTGTGTGTGTGTAAGCACTTCACCCAGCACCCATCCTACTCCTGTCCTCTTCACACACATCCCAGCCCTACTGCACCACATGCGCCACCAGGTATGTCATATACCTAAAACAAAACAAAAATGAAACAAAATAAAAACAGAAAACAAACTGTTCAAATATAAAGAGTGTATGGAGCGGGTGTGGCGGAAAGGGGTGTATAAAAGCAAAAACAAACTTTAAAAAAGGAAAAAAAAGTAAATGCAGTAAGAGGTGTGTGATGGGAAAGTAGGAAAGGGGTGAATAAAACCAAAAACAAAGTGTAAAAAAAAAGAAAAAAAGCCTGCAGTTGCAGTAAAGATTGAAGGCAGGATATGGAGGGAAGAGGTATATAAAAACAAAACACAAACTTTAAAGAAAAAAAGAAAATAAACAAGATGCAAAGCATATAAACGTACTCCCAGTTTATCCTGAATACACGTGATATATTCCATAATGAGGAAAAACCGTCTTGGGCTCGTGTAACCGTTAGTAATGGCTACTCTTGTAAACATCGGCCATCATCTGTGACCTATAATGAACATACTTACAAATTTTCAGAAAGATCTGCCAAGAACTTTCAGAGATTTTCCATAAAGAAGAAAACCATTATGGGCCGTTAGTAACGGCTATAACGGTAAACTTAAACATCGGGCATAATCCGTGACCCATAATGAACACGCCTACAAAGTTTCAGAAAGATCGGCCACGTACTTTCTGAGATATTCCATAAAAAAAGAAAATCCGTTATGGATCGTTATAGCTGTTAGTAACGGCTACAACGGTAAACTAAAACGTCTGGTATCATCCGTCGCCCATATGAACATGCCTAAATATTTTCAGAAAGATCGGCCAAGTACTTTCTGAGATATTCCATTAAAAAAAACGTTATGGGCAGTTATAGCCGTCAGTAACGGCTATAACGGTAAACTAAAATATCAGGTATCATTCGTGACCAATAATGAACATACTTGCAAATTTTCAGAAAGATCGACAAAGTGCTTTCTGAGATATTCCATAAAGAAAAAAACCGTTATGGGCCGTTATAGCCATTGGTAACGGCTATAGCGGTAAACTAAAACATCGGGCATCATCCGTAACCCATAGTGAACACGCCTGCTAATTTTTTACAAAGATCGGCCATGTACTTTCTGAGATATTCCAAAAGAAGAAAAACCGTTACATGCCGTTACAGCCGTTAGTAACAGCTATAACAGTAAACTAAAACATCGGGCATCACCAGTGACCCATAATGAACATACCTGCTAATTTTCACAAAGATCGGCCGAGTACTTTCGGAGAGATTTCATGACGGCTATAACGGTATACTAAAACATCGGGCATTATTTGTGACCCATGATGAACATACCTAAAATCTTTAGAAGGATCGGCCAAGTACTTTCTGAGATATTCCATAACGAAGGAAAACCGTTACAGGCCGTTACAGTTGTAGCAACGGTTATAACGGTAAACTAAAAATCAGGCATCATCCCTGACCCATAATGAACATACCTACAAATTTTCAGAAAGATCGGCCACGTACTTTCTTAGATATTCCATAAAGAAGAAAACCCGTTGCAGGCCGTTACAGCCGTTAGTAACGGCTATAACGGTAAACTAAAACATCGGGCATTATTCGTGAACCATAAAGAACATACCTGCTAATTTTCACAAAGATCGGCCACGTACTTTCTTAGATATTCCATAAAGAAGAAAACCCGTTGCAGGCCGTTACAACCGTTAGTAACGGCTATAACGGTAAACTAAAACATCGGGTATTATTCGTGACCCATAATGAACATACCCGCTAAACAAACTAAACAAACAAACAACAAACGGCAACTGCAGTCAGGAGTGGAGGCAGGGGACGGAAGGAAGGGATGGAGGTGTGTGGGTGGGTGGCTATGTGTGATGAAGACGAAGGGGATGGGTGGGGGTGGGGGGAGGGTCAAAACGACAAACGAAGCAATCATAAAACGGCGGTGATCCTACAACACAGCAATTCCACCTAGCTCCCCAATCTGAACCTCCCTCCCCCCCCCCCCCCCCCCCCCCACCCCCCCCACCTCCCCCCTCCCCCCCCCCCCCTCACCCCTCCTCCGCTTCCCCCCCCCCCCGCCCTCTCACCCTCTCCCCCCTCCACCCCACCCCCCTACCATCCCTATCCCCCCCCCCCCCCCCCCCCTCATTCCTTTTCTCTCTGCCAGGCTGTAATGATTTTCTGAACTCTCCTCGCCGACAACGAAAACTTCCGAATTTCTCTCCCCTTTCAGAATATTCTCTCCCTTTCTTTCCGTTTCAGCCGACAGGGGACGCTGCAGATCCCAATCGGCCGTTCGCAAAATGATCGATCAATGTTCTCAGACTGTATGTAGGGCGAACTCTTACCTCACTTTTATAGTAAATCCAGCGTCACCAGGCCTGAGAGATACAGAGACTGCAGTGCTGGTTAGGCAATCTAAGCAACGCACTCGGAGGCGCTTCCATGAAGTGGCTGAAACTCATACCATGCGGTTCTAGTCTTCCGACTGAGCTCACAGCAAACCGGGTAGAGAGATGGACAAGGGTGGAAAAACTCGCAGCACTAGGATGGCTCTGATGGGAATTGTACACACGAGACCTCCCGCAGTAGTACGCGACGCTAACCACTTTGCCACGGGCTGGTAATGGGCCTCCGTGGCATCATCTTCACGATCTCATCCAACGTCCATCAGCATGAAAAATAAAAGCTTCTCACACCCTGCAGTCTGATGGGACACAGTTTCCAGGGATGACTCCCATCTTCGGAGTAGCATCCACTTCCGAAGATGGAGTATGGCTTCCTTAATGGCGGGAAAACGATACGACGACTGACAACATGGCAGAATGGACAGGCAGAGGGAACAGCAAAGTGGACAGGCAGAGAGGACAGGGAGAGTGGTGGACAGGCGGAGTTGGACAGGGAAAGTGGACAGTGGAGAGTGGACAGGCAGAGAGGACAGGGAGAGTGGTGGACAGGCGGAGTGGACAGGGAAAGTGGACAGGAGATGGACAGGCAGAGAGGACAGGAGAGGTGGACAGGCGGAGTGGACAGGGAAGAGGACAGGGAGAGGTGGACAGGCGAGAGGACAGGGAAAGAGGACAGGGAAGAGGACAGGGAGAGTGGACAGGGAAGAGGACAGGGAGAGTGGACAGGGAAAGAGTGACAGGGAGAGTGGACAGGGAGAGGTGGACAGGGAGAGTGGTGACAGGAGAGTGGACGGAGTGGACAGGGAGAGTGGACAGGAGAGAGGACAGGGAGAGTGGACAGGGAGAGTGGACAGGAGAGTGGACAGGGAAAGTGGACAGGGAGAGTGGACAGGCAGAGAGGACAGGGAGAGTGGACAGGGAGAGTGGACAGGGAAGAGTGGACAGGAGAGTGGACAGGGAGAGTGGACAGGGAAAGTGGACAGGGAGAGTGGACAGGGAGAGTGGACAGGAGAGTGGACAGGGAGAGTGGACAGGGAAAGTGGAAGGAGGGACAGGAGTGGACAGGCGAGGGACAGGGAGAGTGGACAGGGAAGAAGTGGACAGGGAGAGTGGACAGGAGAGTGGACAGGGAAGTGGACAGGGAGAGTGGACAGGGAGAGTGGACAGGGAGAGTGGACAGGGAAAGTGGACAGGGAGAGTGGACAGGGAGAGTGGACAGGCAGAGAGGACAGGGAGAGTGGACAGGGAGAGTGGACAGGCAGAGTGGACAGGGAGAGTGGACAGGGAAAGTGGACAGGGAGAGTGGACAGGGAGAGTGGACAGGCAGAGCGGACAGGCAGAGTGGACAGGCAGAGAGGACAGGGAAAGTGGACAGGCAGAGAGGACAGGGAAAGTGGACAGGCAGAGTGGACAGGGAGAGTGGACAGGGAAAGTGGACAGGCAGAGTGGACAGGCAGAGAGGACAGGAAAAGTGGACAGGGAGAGTGGACAGGCAGAGAGGACAGGGAAAGTGGACAGGGAGAGTGGACAGGCAGAGAGGACAGGGAAAGTGGACAGGCAGAGAGGACAGGGAAAGTGGACAGGGAGAGTGGACAGGCAGAGAGGACAGGGAAAGTGGACAGGGAGAGTGGACAGGCAGAGAGGACAGGGAAAGTGGACAGGCAGAGAGGACAGGGAAAGTGGACAGGGAGAGTGGACAGGCAGAGAGGACAGGCAGAGTGGACAGGCAGAGAGGACAGGGAAAGAGGACAGGGAGAGTGGACAGGCAGAGTGGACAGACAGAGAGGACAGGGAAAGTGGACAGGGAGAGTGGACAGGCAGAGTGGACAGGCAGAGAGGACAGGGAAAGTGGACAGGGAGAGTGGACAGGCAGAGTGGACAGGAAGAGTGGACAGGGAGACTGGACAGGGAGAGTGGACAGGGAGAGAGGACAGGGAAAGTGGACAGGCAGAGTGGACAGGCAGAGAGGACAGGCAGAGTGGACAGGCAGAGAGGACAGGGAAAGTGGACAGGGAGAGTGGACAGGCAGAGTGGACAGGCGGAGTGGACAGGGAAAGTGGACAGGGAGAGTGGACAGGCAGAGAGGACAGGGAAAGTGGACAGGCAGAGTGGACAGGCAGAGTGGACAGGCAGAGAGGTCAGGGAAAGTGGACAGGCAGAGTGGACAGGCAGAGAGGACAGGGAAAGTGGACAGGCAGAGTGGACAGGCGGAGTGGACAGGGAAAGTGGACAGGCAGAGTGGACAGGCAGAGAGGACAGGGAAAGTGGACAGGGAGAGTGGACAGGCAGAGTGGACAGGCAGAGAGGACAGGGAAAGTGGACAGGCAGAGTGGACAGGCAGAGAGGACAGGGAAAGTGGACTGGGAGAGTGGACAGGCAAAGTGGACAGGCAGAGAGGACAGGGAAAGTGGACAGGCAGAGAGGACAGGCAGAGTGGACAGAGGACAGGCAGAGAGGACAGGCAGAGTGGACAGAGGACAGGCAGAGTGGACAGGAAAAGTGGACAGGCAGAGAGGACAGGCAGAGTGGACAGAGGACAGGGAGAGAGGACAGGCAGAGTGGACAGAGGACAGACAGAGTGGACAGAGGACAGGCAGAGAGGACAGGCAGAGTGGACAGAGGACAGGCAGAGTGGACAGAGGACAGGCAGAGAGGACAGGCAGAGTGGACAGAGGACAGGCAGAGTGGACAGAGGACAGGCAGAGAGGACAGGCAGAGTGGAAAGAGGACAGGCAGAGTGGACAGAGGACAGGCAGAGAGGACAGGCAGAGTGGACAGAGGACAGCCAGATTGGACAGAGGACAGGCAGAGTGGACAGGCAGAGTGGACAGAGGACAGGCAGAGACGACAGGCAGAGTGGACAGAGGACAGGCAGAGTGGACAGGCAGCGTGGACAGAGGACAGGCAGAGAGGACAGGCAGAGTGGACAGAGGACAGGCAGAGTGGACAGAGGACAGGCAGAGTGGACAGAGGACAGGCAGAGAGGACAGGCAGAGTGGACAGAGGACAGGCAGAGTAGACAGAGGACAGGCAGAGAGGACAGGCAGAGTGGACAGAGGACGGCAGAGTGGACAGAGGACAGGCAGAGAGGACAGGCAGAGTGGACAGAAAACAGGCAGAGTGGACAGAGGACAGGCAGAGAGGACAGGCAGAGTGGACAGAGGACAGGCAGAGTGGACAGAGGACAGGCAGAGTGGACAGAGGACAGGTCAGAGGACAGGCAGAGTGGACAGAGGACAGGCAGAGTGGACAGGCAGAGTGGACAGAGGACAGGCAGAGTGGACAGGCAGAGTGGACAGAGGACAGGCAGAGTGGACAGGCAGAGTGGACAGAGGACAGGCAGAGAGGACAGGCAGAGTGGACAATGGACAGGCAGAGTGGACCGGCAGAGTGGACAGAGGACAGGCAGAGTGGACAGGCAGAGTGGACAGAGGACAGGCAGAGAGGACAGGCAGAGTGGACAGAGGACAGGCAGAGTGGACAGAGGACAGGCAGAGTGGACAGAGGACAGGTCAGAGGACAGGCAGAGTGGACAGAGGACAGGCAGAGAGGACAGGCAGAGTGGACAGAGGACAGGCAGAGTGGACAGAGGACAGCAGAGAGGACAGGCAGAGTGGACAGAGGACAGGCAGAGTGGACAGAGGACAGGCAGAGTGGACAGAGGACAGGCAGAGTGGACAGGCAGAGTGGACAGAGGACAGGCAGAGTGGACAGGCAGAGTGGACAGAGGACAGGCAGAGTGGACAGGCAGAGTGGACAGAGGACAGGCAGAGTGGACAGGCAGAGTGGACAGAGGACAGGCAGAGAGGACAGGCAGAGTGGACAGAGGAGAGGCAGAGTGGACCGGCAGAGTGGACAGAGGACAGGCAGAGTGGACAGGCAGAGTGGACAGAG
>CM031614.1:78527592-78530933 GCA_018398815.1 Conus ventricosus
GAGAGACAGACAGAAATAGCAAGTTGACACCAGGAGACAGAGAGAGAGAGAGAGAGAGAGAGAGAGAGAGAGAGAGAGAGGAGAGAGAGAGAGAGAGATCGCAAGGTGACAAAGGGAGACAGGGAGAGAGAGAGAGACAGACAGAAATAGCAAGTTGACACCGGGAGACAGGGAGAGAGAGACAAAAATAGCAAGCTGACATGGAGAAGGGAGAGAGAGAGACAGAAATAGCAAGTTGACACGGGGAGGGGAGAGAGAGAGACAGAAATAGCAAGTTGACACGGGGAGGGGAGAGAGAGAGAGACAGAAATAGCAAGTTGACACCGGGAGACAGAGAGAGAGAGAGAGAGAGAGAGAGAGAGAGAGAGAGAGAGAGAGAGAGAAATAGCAAGTTGACACGGGGAGACAGGGGAGAGAGAGAGAGAGAGAGAGAGAGAGAGAGAGAGAGAGAGAGAGAGACAGACAGACAGACAGAGAGACAGAGAGACAGAAATAGCAAGTTGACAACGGGGGAGAGAGAGAGAGACAGACAGACAGACAGACAGACAGACAGACAGACAGACAGAGACAGAGATAGCAAGTTGACACCGGGAGACAGGGAGAGAGACCAACAGAAATAGCAAGTTGACACCATGAGACAGGGAGAGAGACAGACAGAAATAGCAAGTTGACACCGGGAGAGAGAGAGAGAGAGAGAGAGAGAGAGAGAGAGAGAGAGAGAGAGAGAGAGAGAGAGAGAGAGAGAGAGAGAGAGAGAGAGAGAGAGAGAAATAGCAAGTTGACACCGGGATGCGGATGCGGATGCGGATAATTTATTCAAAAAGGCCATAGCCCCTCTTGAAGGGGGTGGTATATACATGCAATGCATGAATTCAAGAATCATACACGTAATGCAACTAAAAGGAGAACAAAATCACATGAATACAAGAAATCGAACATTCAACGCAAAGGAAAGGAGAAAGATATCAATCACGCACAGCAAATGGAGCGGATTTTGAACGCATTATAGTATACAAACAGATGGCAAATTGTCTTATAACAATCTTCGCGAGCAGAAGTGACCAGTAAGATACGCCTAAATGCAGAAGGGTGTCTATGATATTTTGATGGGATAAACTGGGTTCTTAGTGTTTCCAAAGCGGGACAGCAAAACACAAAATGAACCTCGTTTTCACGAGCCTTTTTATACAGAGGCCAGACAAGTTCAATCTCCGTACACTCTTTACGATAACGATATCGATGAACGTTAATATCAGACAATCCAAATCTAAATCTAGTCATTATGTACTTTAAATGGCAGTCCATTTGTATAGATAAGTAGGTTGGTATACGATGTAGTGGATTGAAGTGTCTGTATAAATCAAATCTATTACAATCTTGAATATGAGCATTCCAGTCTTGCCATCTACAATCGATAAGCCTGGTACGAAGCATTTTCAAAAATGCAGTCTTGTTTCAGACACACTGGTTAACCCACGCATATCTCAGCCCTAATTCATATAATCTCATTTTGACTTTTGTCACCCAGTTCACCTTGCCCCTCATATCTAAACCAAAAAACATCTTATAGGCTTTCTTCGGTAATCTTGCATCTTCCATTTCAAGTAACTTTAACCAATAAGCTATACATCTTATAACAGAATTTAAATAAATTGGATATCTACTTCTTTCGCCATAAATTAGATCGTTTGGTGTCTGCACAGACACACCTAGAAATTTTTTTAGGGCAAATAAATGGATTTTTTTAACAGCGTAGCGCAGCATTTTCTAAGCCCCATACTTCAGCACCATACTGTGCAATAGGTTGGATTTGAGAATCAAACAGTTTGATGAATACATGAAAAGATTTATTTCCTAACCTAGATAATCTTTGCATAATACACAACAAAGCATGTTTAGCTCTGCTCGAAAGATCTTTACAAGCGGCAGAAAAACTTAGCCGTGTTGAAAATAAATTCCAAGGTATTTATAGATGTTAACCACTGGCATCCGGATTCCATCGTAAGTCCACTGTTCTCGAACACCTAAATATCCACCCTTTCTGAACACGATTATATTACTTTTCAACATGTTTACCCGTAACTGAAGTGAAGTAGCAGAGCGATTTAGACTATTTAATTGCGTTTGAAGACCAATCACTGTTTCAGAGATCAGAACTACATCATCTGCCAAAAGAAGGATAAACAACTGTAGAATTTCTGTTGTAAACTGTGCACCATGCCTCCCATTATTAACAACTTCAGAAGTTAATTCATTGATAAACAGAGAAAATAGTATTGGGCTGCACACATCTCCTTGTTTTACTCCGCTAGTACATTGGATATAATCTGTTAATTTCCCTCCACATCTGACTTTGGCCTTCACACTATTATACGTGCTCATTATGCATCTGAACAATTTCCCTCGGACCCCGTTTTTTAGTAGACGAGTCCATAAAATATTTCTGTTTATAGAATCAAAGGCTTTCTCAAAATCAATAAAAGCAACATATAATTTGCGATCTAAAGAAAACTGCTTTTGAACAAAGGCCATTAGAGTAAACGTGATCTACTGTGGAATAATTACGTTTAAAACCAGCCTGATATTCACCTGTAAGATTGTTTCCTTCCACCATTCCCGCAGTCGACGATTTATACTAGTATGTATATCTTACTAGTTACATCACAAAGAGAAATACCTCGATAGCTGTCAGGATTGTTTACGCTAGCCTTTTTATAGATGGGAAGAACAACTGATTCGGTCCACTGATCTGGGTAAGTGCCACTGTCAAAAAGTGAATTAATAAATCTAACAAGAAAATCCAAAACGATTTCCGATTTACAACTAACTTTTGAAAACTCACCAATAATACCGTCCGGCCCAGCAGCCTTACGATTTTTAATTTTCCGAATCGCAAACATCACTTCGTCCATGGAGATTGGACGGTTTAAATTACTTTCTTCCTCTACATCATCTTCGCATTGAAGTGCGTCATCGGTATTAATATTTCCTGTTAAGAGTGCTTTGAAGTGGTCGTACCAATTATCAATACTAATCGTATTTAGAGGTTGTTTTCTTTTCACGGATATTTCATGCACTGTGTTCCAGAACTGTTTCTGACTTTTCATAGATGCCAGTAGTTCATTTAACAAGGCATCGTTAAATTCCCTTTCCTTCCTCTTTAGTAAATGCTTGTATTCACGCCTTGCACAACGACAACAGTTACGATCATCATCCTTTAGCGTACTGTCACACTGTCACTCTTGCATACCGCATTCATGACAGCATTTACTCCATACGCACACGCAATCTTTCAATCACCAAAGGAGCACTACGAATGTTTTTCTTCTCCCTCTCCTTCA
>CM031614.1:78532170-78547170 GCA_018398815.1 Conus ventricosus
AAATGGGGGCATCTTACGGAAACTCCGGTGTGACTGCAGGGATTGGAGAGGGAGAGGGGGGAGGGGTGAAAGACGTTGCTGAACTACTGAAGTTACCTAAGACAGCCAAACAGTCACCCATAGTGAACCCCCTCACACACTCACACGCACGCACGCACGCACGCACGCACGCACGCACGCACGCACGCACGCACGCACACACACACACACACACACACACACACACACACACACACACACACACACACACACACATCATTCCATCGTGGCTTCATCTTTATGGCCGTTTTCTAAAGTCAAAAGACCATAATAGGTTTCATCGCCTTGAAAGTCTCTCTCTCTCTCTCTCTCTCACTCTCTCTCTCTCTCTCTCTCTCTCTCTCTCTCTCTCTCTCTCTCTCTCTCTCTCTCTCTCTCTCTCTCTATCATATATATATATATATATATATATATATATATATTATATATATATATATATATCGCTCTCTCTCTCTCTCTCTCTCTCTCTCTCTCTCTCTCTCTCTCTCTCTCTCTCTCTCTCTCCTCTGTTGTTGTTGTTGTTTTGACCCTGCTTCGACAGTCAATTATGAAAAATAAATGAATGGTTGGAGACTGAAGGAGACTGAAGGAGACTGAAGGAGACTGCAGCATTAGCATTACTAAGAGAGAGAGAGAGAGAGACGGTGGGGGGGGGGGGGGGGGGAGGAGGCGGGGGGGGGGGGGGAACAGAACGAAAGAAAAGGACAAGATAACAGACAGCTTCCAGTGAAGCAGATTTTGAAAAGAAAAAAAAAGCTCACCACACACACACACACACACACACACACACACACACACACACACACACACACACACAATACACACGAAAGCAATCACTGATGTCTAATCAAGCATGTGTGCGCGCACGAGCGCGCGTGAGTGAGTGTGTGTGTGGTGTGTGTGTGTGGGGGGGGGGGTTGTGTGGGGGGGGAGGAGGTGGGAAGGGGTGTGTGTGTGGTGGGGGGGGGGTCAATAGTATTAATGCTGTGACATTTTCACTTATTGATCATTTTTATTTTCTTCACCTAAATGTAATAGTAATAGTAACAGTAACATCATTATTACTATTGTTACCATTGTTTAATTATTATTACTATTGTCACATGAATAGTTCCATTACCATTATTAGCAGCAGCAACGTTATTATTATTATTATTACTATCATTTTTTATCATTATCATCATCATCATTATTGTCATTGCCATCATTAACAACATTAACATAGTTATCATTATTTTCATTATTATTATCATTATTAGTAGCATTAGTTTTATTATTATTGTAATGTTAGTAGTGTTAGTTTTATCATTATTATCATTATTATTCTTGTTGTTGTTGTTGTTATTGGTCTTGTTCTTGTTCTTGTTGCCATTATTATTATTATTTTCATCATTACTGCTGTTGTTGTTGTCATTGTTATTAACATCACTACTTTCATCATTCATTTTATAAAATGAATGTTCATACTATATGATGAGCTTTATTCCATTTGTATTATCTAATTTCTATGCATTAGTATATTTTTGTTAGAGTTAATTCTACCATCTTTCCATTTCCAATATCAATATTATCATTACTTTCATGATTACGATCATGTTTCTTATCATAACTACCGGTATAATTTATTTCTCAGATTCTAGATTCTATTCACTATCTTTCAAGTTCTCTATATCCTTCTATTCTTGTTGTCTTTCGTCTTCTCTTTCCATTCCTCCTCCTCTTCCTCCTGCTCCTCCTTTCTCTCCTTCTTCTCATTAATATTGCTAACATAATCATATCATTGTTCGTCTTCTTCTGTTAGTAACGTTTTCATTGTTTTCTTACAGTTACTATTATAATCAATGTTTGCATTATTACTGCATGATCATACAACTATTATCATCATCATCATCATCATCATCATATCATCATCATCATCATCATCATCATCATCATTCATCATCATTATCATCACCATCATCACTATTACAATTCTTATCACTATCATTATTATTATTATTATCATTATTATTATTATTATTATTATTTATTATTATTATTATTATTATTATTATTATTATTATCATTATTATTATTATTATTATTATTATTATCATCATCATAGCTGTTTTGTTGTTTTTGTTCTTGTTGTAATCGTTTTCATTATTTTCTTTGTTATATCCTACCATCATGGCTACTCTTTCAACCGCATTGTCTCTTCAACCTCGGTTTCATTCCGCAGCCTTAGCCCTTCACCCATGGCCAAAGTTTGCAGGCATTTCAAAGACACGAGTGACCACTCGTCCTTTGTTTTCATTGTCTTGAAGGCTCTCTGTCTAGCCTTCTGTTCGTTTTAGTTTGCTTTGTTGTTGTTTTTTCGTTTCGCGGAGCAGTAATTCTGTTTCCACTCTGAATTCAACGAACAGGGTTCGGATGGCATCAAGGATAAAGGAGTGGTCTGACGATCCTAAATGCCTTGGGTTCTCTCCCCCTTTCAAGCAGTCGCGTGAGAGGAGACATGAGGGTGGCGATGTCGAAATTTCTGAGTAACCAATCAGATGATGTGACTTATTACTGAACACGACTGTAACCAATCAGATGATGTGACGGATGACTGAAAACAAACTGTAACCAATCTGATGATGTGACTAATGACTGAACACAACTGTAACCAGTCAGATGATGTGACTGATGACTGAACACAACTGTAACCAGTCAGATGATGTGACTGATGACTAAACACAACTGTTACCAGACAGATGATGTGACTAATGACTGAAAACAACTGTAACCAGTCAGATGATGTGACTGATGACTGAACACAACAGTAACCAGACAGATGATGTGACTGATGACTGAACACAACTGTAACCAATCAGATGATGTGACTGATGACTGAAAACAACTGTAACCAATCAGATGATGTGACTGATGACTGAACACAACTGTAACCAGACAGATGATGTGACTAATGACTGAACACAAACAGTAACCAGACAGATGATGTGACTGATGACTGAACACAACTGTAACCAATCAGATGATGTGACTAATGACTGAACACAACTGTAACCAATCAGATGATGTGACTGATGACTGAACACAACTGTAACCAGACAGATGATGTGACTGATGACTGAACACAACTGTAACCAGACAGATGATGTGACTGATGACTGAAGACAACTGTAGCCAGACAGATGATGTGACTGATGACTGAAGACAACTGTAACCAGACAGATGATGTGACTGATGACTGAACACAACTGTAACCAGACAGATGATGTGACTGATGACTGAAGACAACTGTAGCCAGACAGATGATGTGACTGATGACTGAACACAACTGTAACCAATCAGATGATGTGACTGATGACTGAATACAACTGTAACCAGACAGATGATGTGACTGATGACTGAAGACAACTGTAACCAGACAGATGATGTGACTGGTGACTGAAGACAACTGTAACCAGACAGATGATGTGACTGATGACTGAAGACAACTGTAACCAATCATTTAATGTCACAAATAGTCTCCTAGGCAAAGTCAGCTACTCCCCCCTTCCCACCATCTTCCAAACTCAAGAGCTCCCTCAGAAATTCTTGGAGTTTTTCAATGGCAAAATTGACACTATCCGTGAAAAGCTAGATTCTACTGCTCCTGTACATTCTCTGATTGACAAAGTTTACTGTGGACCTCCTTTGGCTTGTTTTAGCCCTGTTAGTCAAGACTATGTCAAAAAACCTTGTTTGCGATGCAGCCCTAAATAATAATAATAATAATAATAATAATAATAATAAGGAACATTTAGTGCGCTTAATCTTAAACAAAAGCCTAAGCGCTTACAGCAATAAGCCCTAACACACACACACACACACACACACACACACACACACACACACACACACACACACACACACACAAACACACACACACACGCACACACCCACACACCAGCGAAGGAGCAGAAAAATTATGTTTTGAAGAGAGTTGTTTTGAGGGAGGACTTGAAAGAAGAAAGACTGTTTGAGTTTCGGAGTGCAGAAGGGAGATTGTTCCAGCAGGAAGGAGCCTGAAAAGAAAAAGAACGTTCACCAAGTGTTCTGGCTCGAAAACGAGGGATCTGCAGAATGCGAGTGTCAGAAGAAGAGCGAAGCTGTCTGGAAGGAGTATAGGTCGACAGAAGTTTAGAGAGGTAAGATGGAGCGAGGCCATCCAATGCCTTGTAGCAGAGCAAAGAAAGTTTGTACTTGATGCGTTTTTCAACAGGAAGCCAGTGCAAAGATTTAAGCAAGGGAGAAACATGAGAGGTTTTCGGAGATTTCGAGACAAGGCGAGCAGCATTATTTTGGACTTTCTGCAATTTTGCAAGAAGATTCTGTGGACAGCCAGCAAGAAGAGAATTACAGTAGTCAAGTCTTGAAAGAATGAAAGCAGAAACCAGAGTCTTGGTGGCTTCTTCAGACAGAAGGTGGCGCACAGAACTGATTCGCCGAAGCTCCAAGTAGCAAGCACGGCAGATAGAAGAAAGATCTTTCACCAGTACCCTTTTCTTTGAGAAACAGGTTTCAAATATTTGCAAGATTGTCTATTTAGAACTAAGAAGAATCAGCTCCGTACGTCACCTTCACTCTACAGATGCTACAAAAACTCTCATTTGTGCATTTGTCTTATCTAGAATAGATTACTGCAACTCATTTTTGGCCGGCCTTCCAAAATACCTGATAGAAAGATTACAGCGAATCGAAAATCATGCAGCCCGAGTCGTCTGTAGAGCAGGAAAATATGATCACATTTCGCCTCCACTTCACTCTCTTCACTGGCTATCTGTCTCAAACCGTATCTCGTACAAAATCTCAATTCTCACTTTCTCTGCTCTCTTTGAAAATGGACCTTCTTATCTCTCATATCTCCTTAAAATCTACACCCCCTCTCGACAACTACGCTCCTGTGCTGACGACCGCCTTCTACGAATGACTCGCTTCAGGACTACTACTGGTGAAAGATCTTTCTCTTTTCAAGCTCCAGCGACGTGGAACAGACTGCCAGACTCTCTCAGACATTCAGATTCTATCTCTTCTTTCAAGTCTAAGCTTAAAACCCATGTTTTCTCATAATTAGTCAATGCTGTGTGTGCGTGTGTGTGGGGGGGGGGGGGGGGGTACAACCTATCTCATAGCCGTCTGGGCCTTTTTCAAATGTAGTGTATGTGTATGTTCTCTATTATATGTACTTGTTGTATGATTGAACATTATAGGATTAAGCTTTTCTAGTGATATTTGAAAAATAAGTGAATGTCACACTTGTAGGATAAGGATTTGTATTTTTTTTATTGTAGTAATAGTATTTGTAGCTGGGTGTAAGGTATATTATTGTATATGAGAAGGGTGAATGTAGTATGACTTCGTAAAGCGCTTAGAGAAATTCGTTTGATTAAGCGCAATATAAGAAACCATTATTATTATATTATGTGACTGATGACTGAACACAACTGTAACCAATCAGACCATGTGACTGATGACTGAACACTACTGTAACCAATCAGATGATGTGACTAATGACTGAACACAACTGTAACCAGTCAGATGATGTGACTGATGACTGAAGACAACTGTAACCAATCAGATGATGTGGCTGATGACTGAACACAACTGTAACCAGACAGATGATGTGACTAATGACTGAACACAACTGTAACCAGACAGATGATGTGACTGATGACTGAACACAACAGTAACCAATCAGATGATGTGACGTATTACTGAACACAACTGTAACCAATCCGATGATGTGACTAATGACTGAACACAACTGTAACCAGACAGATGATGTGACTGATGACGGAACACAACTGTAACCAGACAGATGATGTGACTAATGACTGAACTCAACTGTAACCAGACAGATGATGTGACTGATGACTGAACACAACTGTAACCAGACAGATGATGTGACTAATGACTGAACACAACTGTAACCAGACAGATGATGTGACTGATGACGGAACACAACTGTAACCAGACAGATGATGTGACTAATGACTGAACACAACTGTAACCAGACAGATGATGTGACTGATGACTGAACACAACTGTAACCAGACAGATGATGTGACTTATTACTGAACACAACTGTAACCAATCCGATGATGTGACTGATGACTGAACACAACTGTAACCAGATAGATGATGTGACTGATGACTGAACACAACTGTAACCAGACAGATGATGTGACTGATGACTGAACACAACTGTAACCAGACAGATGATGTGACTGATGATTGAACACAACTGTAACCAGACAGATGATGTGACTGATGACTGAACACAACTGTAACCAGACAGATGATGTGACTGATGACTGAACACAACTGTAACCAGACAGATGATGTGACTGATGACTGAACACAACTGTAACCAGACAGATGATGTGACTGATGACTGAAGACAACTGTAGCCAGACAGATGATGTGACTGATGACTGAAGACAACTGTAAACCAGACAGATGATGTGACTGATGACTGAAGACAACTGTAACCAGACAGATGATGTGACTGATGACTGAACACAACTGTAACCAGACAGATGATGTGACTGATGACTGAACACAACTGTAACCAGACAGATGATGTGACTGATGACGGAAACACAACTGTAACCAGACAGATGATGTGACTGATGACGGAACACAACTGTAACCAGACAGATAATGTGACTGATGACGGAACACAACTGTAACCAGACAGATGATGTGACTGATGACGGAACACAACTGTAACCAGACAGATGATGTGACTGATGACGGAACACAACTGTAACCAGACAGATGATGTGACTGATGACTGAACACAACTGTAACCAGACAGATGATGTGACTGATGACGGAACACAACTGTAACCAGACAGATGATGTGACTAATGACGGAACACAACATGAGAAAAGCTCAAGTTGATTTCACACCAAAAGATGCTGAATTAGACGTTAGACAGTCTTAACTTAGTCCTTTTTTGTTTTTCTTATCTTGGGCTCATTCATGTATGAATATTGATCTTACGTCAGGGTGCGTGACGCCTTCCAATTTTGTAAACTTCTTTGAGATTGGGCCACAAAACGTGCTGCATTCACATGTTAGATTTTCTCTTGGAAGTGGACATATCCGCAGTCTCCAGCTACCACAATCCCTCCCATTTCCCCCTCCCTCCCTCCCTCCCCCATCACTTTTCAGTTCCCCGTCCCTGCCTCCAACTAGGTTATTCCGATAAGAGTTGAACTGGATCGAGGTCCCATTAACGACCTCGCGCAAAAAAAAACAAAAAAAAAAAAGAAAAGAAAAGAAAAAAAAGAAAAAAGAAAAAAAAAATGCAGGTATGTTAAATTCCGTTCGTTTCTTTGTGGAAGTGAAGGTAATTGTGTATCGGTAGTATGGATGAAACACACACACCATACACACATGCACGCGTGCACAGACAGACACTTAAGCACGCCCCCTCACTCTCTCTCTCTCTCTCTCTCTCTCTCTCTCTCTCTCTCTCTCTCTCTCTCTCTCTCTCTCTCTCTGACACACATACACACACATATGTATACACGTACGCGCGCAAGCGTGTACACACGCGCGTGCGCGCGCTCACAAACACACAAACACACACACACACCGCGCGCGCGCGCGCGCGCACGCACACACACGCACGCACGCACGCACGCATACACACACACACGCACACACACGCACGCACGCACACACCACACAACAACACACACACCACACACACACACACACACACACACACACACACACACACACACACACACACGCACGCACGCACGCACGCACACACTCGCGCGCGCACGCGCGTATGCCAATCTCATCTCTTTCATCATCCTGGAGTCAAAATGTGATTATCGCAATGATAGTATTAAACACAGTCACAAAAGGACCCAAAAAAATCTAAGTCATTGGGACTCTCGAAGTTCTAACAAGTGAACGAAGAAGAAGAAGATGGACAGAGCTTTTTCATGCTCTGAATCGGAAGACAACATGGACACAGCCAGACATCGCAGACGATACTATCAGCAACAACAACAACAACAATAAGAGGATTCCACATAACGGTATGAGCCGGACTAATCCCCCGTGCGGTAGCTGGCATCACATCCGCCGCAGAAATGTGCAGGGGCGAATGGAATGGAATCTCTGTCGACGCAAGGACAATCACAATAAAAGCCCGCGCCTCGTCAGCCGCAGAAGATTAATCAGAGGAACGCTCACTCCAACGATCCGGTTGCTTCTTCTTTGCATTGTAATCCGTCTGTACAGTCTGATTCAGACACAACACGTCCAAGTATACTCTCCACAAAAAAAGTCTAGCAACAAGAACGACTATGGGAGCACACGGGCACCGCTGTGGAATCGCACCTGCACAGGTGTCACCGTGTGCTGTTCACTAAGGACAGGCTGGCGTTGGATTTGAACACGAGGGACGTCAGCAGAGAAGTGTGGGGACAAGGTGGATAAAGATTTGGCAGGCTTGTACTGTAGCTGACCAGTATGGGGGCAGTAGCAACAGTATAATGGAGTTAGGCTGGCGAGGTTCCGTGTGTGAACGCACGCATTACATCTTGCACACACGTAAAATCCCATCACCAACTTTCGGAAGGGAAGGCTAGTTTGGCCGTTGGTATGGATGACACGTTACACATAGCATGTACCCTGCGTGAGAAATGGAAAGAATGAAGGAAGTAAGGAATTTGAGTGAACGATATTTTAATGATATGAACTGGATGACACGGGAAACGACTGAATGAAGCGACAGCTGGCAGCTCTTCAGTCGGCACTACCCCGGGTAGGCAGCCAGTTGTGTAAACGAGTGTGGTTTGGGAAGCGCTTAGAGCTTGGTCTCTAGCCGATAATAGGCGTTATGTAAGTATTCATTATAATATAATATACTGAACAACATTAAAAACGCACCGCTTGCCAAAAGACCCAGACAACGTTGGTAGTACAGAATTATTTAATGAAAGTAAGCATATTTGATTACGCATCCATTCTTCAATTAAACAAAATGTCTGTTCTTGACAAGAATGGCCGAATTCATCTGAAATTAGCAGGTGACTTCACTAGGGTCCCTGTCAAAAAGTACACCACGACGAGCATGTCCGTCCGCGAGCTCTAATACCGAGTGTGTCCGCCATTTGCCCCGATGCACGCTTGGCAGCGCCTCCTCATGGAGTAGACAAGGTTGTGCAAGAACGCCTGTGGCAGTCCATCCCACTCCTCGGTCAGTGCGCGCCTCAAATGATCGAGAGTCTGTGGACGTCTTCCACGGGCCACAAGACGCCCCAGCTCATCCCAGACGTGTTCAATGGGAGCCATGTCAGGGGACAGAGATGGCCAGGGCAACACGGCAATGTTGTTCACCTGGAGAAATGCAGCGGTGGCTCTTGCGGTGTGGGGTCGTGCATTATCATGCTGGAAGAACTGCAGCTCCGGGTGCTGGCCAAACAGTGGGACGACGTGGTTCTGCAGCACCTGCTGGTACGTGTTGGCATTCACATGGTTGTCAAAAAAGTACAGAGGTGTCCGGTAGTCATGACTGAATGCCCCCCAAACCATCAGACTGCCCCCTCCCCATCTATCGGCTTCAAACACGCAGCAGTTGGCGTAGCGTTCCCCGACACGCCTCCAGACTCTCATTCTCCCGTCAGCATGAGATAACGCGAAGCGACTTTCGTCAGAGAACAGCACAGCTCTCCACTGACGTCGTGTCCATGGCAGATGCTGGTTGGCCCACTGCAGGCGTTGCTGACGGTGTCTACGGGTGAGGACTGGGCCAACATGAGGGCGTCTTGCATTGAGCCCTGATTCTTGCAATCGACGTCGAACGGTTTGTCCAGACACTGGACCCCGTCGACCAACCACCTGGCGACATGTTTCTGCTGCTGTAAGGAATCGATTACGAAGATGAAGCTGTCGAATGTATCGATCTTGCGCTGGTGTGGTAACACGAGGTTGGCCCGTTCGGCGCCGATCAGTGGTGGAACCAGTTGCTGCCAAACGTTGTGATAGCCTTACAATTGTAGAGTGACTGCAGTTCAGTTGTCTGGCTGTCTCTCTCGATGACATGCCGACCATCAACATTCCAATGGCTCGCTCGCGTTCTTGCATAGACAGTCGCGGCATTGTTTTCGGACCACTTCGCCTGGTCGAATGACAACTGATACCGTTTTCCAGTCGGCATGACTTCAAACTCACCATTTGAGACAAAGAAACAGATGAGCTACGTTCAGTCTCGGCCCCAGTGGCAAAAAAAGTGTTTTGGGCGAGTTGCACGTGGGCGTCACACGAACGTTGGCAAGCGCGGAGAAACCGAGGCAGTGTGAATCTGTGTCCCTTAAAAATTGTGTTAATATACCAAATCCAAATACACATTTTTTTCCAAATGGGAAATCGGCAAATCAAAACGGTGCGTTTTTAATGTTGTTCAGTATAGTTATGAGCCTATCCAAATAGACTATTCATACTGTACTGACCAATCAGAACGCAGCTTCGGACAGACGCGGAACGACTCTTAAACGTCTGCTACTACAATCTTCCCACTTCAATGAAAAATTACATAAAACCACATTCAGCCGGTCTACAGAACAATGACGTCGATGACTTGTTCGACCCAAGCAGAGCTCCAGTTTGCTCCCCTCATTTCACGTCTTCGCCTTTCAAAGACTGTCTCAAGCAACGTGTTTTCTGTGTTCATTTCCGTTTTGGTTCACTCTCAGCAACGCTACAGTGTGTTCCGGTCTTCCTGTGATAACTTTACTTACCATTGCTAACAATATCACAGAAAGGACACATTAGGAAGGACACTGTCTGTAAATATTCCTACACTAAGCCCGTTTCGAAAAACAAAGCTTTTTTTCATATAACCTGCAAATATTTGACTTGCCTCAGCAAGACAAACAACTCCATCCTGCCAACTTCATAACCGGAAGTAAGTTTCCCTGACGCCTGTCGAAACGTCCTGTCCGCTAGTTGCCAGTTCACACGAGGACACGGTGCTGCAGCTGCCTTCCCGCCCCCTTCACCTCCCCCTCCCCTCCCCCCAAACCGCCTACTATTGCGATCTCGCCCCCAAGATAAATGCCAGAGTGCCTTGGATGCTGGGAAGACCTTCCCACAGTAATCTTTTCCACGCCTCTGTTATATCCTTTTCCCATTCACCCACCACACAACGCCTGGGGACAGACACACAGCGTTTGGCTGAAGAGGAGCTGCTTGTGTGGGCAAAGATCAAAGGCCTCCACGAAAATCAACTAAAAGCACGAGAGGGGAAAAAAAAGAAAGAATGATCGAAGATGGACGAAGGGAGATAAGCCTGGGGGCATGGGTGACAAAACGGAAGTCATCTGCACCGTGTATTTCGCTTCTGATTGGCCAGTCTTGCGGATATCCTGTGGAGTCAAATGGGTCACTGATTGTGATTGCTTCTTTACTGGTGTTCTGACTGGTTCTTTACTGGTGGTCTGATTGCTTCTTTACTGGTGGTCTGATTGCTTCTTTACTGGTGGTCTGATTGGTTCTTTACTGGTGGTCTGATTGCTTTTTTACTGGTGGTCTGATTGCTGCTTTACTGGTGATCTGATTGGTTCTTTACTGGTGGTCTGATTGCTTCTTTACTGGTGGTCTGATTGGTTCTTTACTGGTGGTCTGACTGGTTCTCTACTGGTGGTCTGATTGGTTCTTTACTGGTGGTCTGATTGGTTCTCTACTGGTGGTCTGATTGGTTCTCTACTGGTGGTCTGATTGGTTCTTTACTGGTGGTCTGATTGGTTCTTTACTGGTGGTCTGATTGGTTCTCTACTGGTGGTCTGATTGCTTCTTTACTGGTGGTCTGATTGCTTCTTTACTGGTGGTCTGATTGGTTCTTTACTGGTGGTCTGATTGGTTCTTTACTGGTGGTCTGATTGGTTCTCTACTGGTGGTCTGATTGCTTCTTTACTGGTGGTCTGATTGCTTCTTTACTGGTGGTCTGATTGGTTCTTTACTGGTGATCTGATTGGTTCTTTACTGGTGATCTGATTGGTTCTATACTGGTGGTCTGATTGGTTCTCTACTGGTGGTCTGATTGGTTCTTTACTGGTGGTCTGATTGGTTCTTTACTGGTGGTCTGATTGGTTCTTTACTGGTGGTCTGACTGGTCTCTCTACTGGTGGTCTGACTGGTTCTTTACTGGTGGTCTGATTGGTTCTCTACTGGTGGTCTGATTGGTTCTTTACTGGTGGTCTGATTGGTTCTTTACTGGTGGTCTGATTGGTTCTCTACTGGTGGTCTGACTGGTTCTTTATGGTGGTCTGATTGGTTCTCTACTGGTGGTCTGATTGGTTCTTTACTGGTGGTCTGACTGGTTCTCTACTGGTGGTCTGATTGGTTCTTTACTGGTGGTCTGATTGGTTCTCTACTGGTGGTCTGATTGGTTCTCTACTGGTGTTCTGAACCTGGTGGTCTGATTGGTTCGTGCGTGCGTGTATGTGTGTGTGTGCGTGCGTGCGTGAGTGCGTGCGTGTGTGCGTGCGTGCGTGCGCGTGCGCGCGCGCACGTGTGTGTGTGTGTGTGGTGTGTGTGTATGTGTGTGTGTGTGTGTGTGTGTGTGTGTGTGCGTGTGTGTGTGTGCATGTGTGTGTGTGTGCGCTCGCGTGCACGCACTTATGTGTGTGTGTATATGTGTGTGCGTGTTCGTGTAAGTGTGTGTGTGTGTGTGTGTGTGTGTTGTGTGTGTGTGTGTGTGTGTGTGTGTGTGACACATAGAGAGAGAGAGAGAGAGAGAGAGAGAGAGTGAGAGAGAGAGGTGAGAGAGAGAGAGAGAGAGAGAGAGAAGAGAGAGAGTGTGTGAGCGGAGGAGGAAATGGGGAGGCACATCAATATAGCAATAATAGCAACGACATCAATCTCTCTTCAACAAAAAGAATTACAGACTGCCACAAATCTCTCTCTCTCTCTTTACTCTCTCTCTCTCTCTCTCTCTCTCTCTCTCTCTCTCTCTCTCTCCTCTCTCTCTCTCTCTCTCTCTCTCTGTGAACTACGAGCAGTCCACAAGAACTCGCAGACCATCGGTGGGGGTGGGGGTGGGGGTCAGTCAATGCTTCCCCACCAAACGTGACACCGACGCCCAGTCTAAAATCAGCCCGAAATGTCAGCGCTCCCCGTGCCATCACCCCACAGTGCCAGACCAGGTCCCCGGCAGCTCTTCTTCCTCTCCATTTGGCCCACAGCGAATCAACGTGCCCCCCGCCCCGTCCTCCACCTCTCCCCACCACCCACCCACCCACCTCTGCCCTCCCTTCCCCACTTCCCCCACCCCCCCCTCCCCGCCCCTTCCGCCCTGCTTCCCCATCCACCCTCTCCCCACCCTCCCACTTCTTTCCATCGCACTTAACTTTCCCACCCTAACACCCACCCACCCCTTCTCTCCTGCTCCTGCTCTCCTTCTCTCTGTCTCTGTCTCTGTCTGTCTCTGTCTGTCTCTGTCTCTGTCTCTGTCTCGCTCTCTCTCTCTCTCTCTCTCTCTCTCTCTCTCTCTCTCTCTCTTTCTCTGTGTGTCTGTGTGTGTGCCTCTGTCTCTGTCTCTGTCTCTCTCTTTTCTCTCTCTCTCTCTCTCTCTCTCTCTCTCTCTCTCTCTCTCTCTCTCTTCTCTCTCTCTCTCTCTCTCTTCTCTCCTTTTCCCCTCCTCATCCTTCTGCTTGCCTCTTCTTCCCAGCATCACAACTGACTGCACGCCACACAATAGCAATACGCACCACATCGCTCTTCTTCCCAGCATCACAACAGACTGCACGCCACACAATAGCAATACGCACCACATCGCTCTTCTTCCCAGTATCACAACAGACTGCACGCCACACAATAGCAATACGCACCACATCGCTCTTCTCCCAGTATCACAACAGACTGCACGCCACACAATAGCAATACGCACCACATCGCTCTTCTTCCCAGTATCACAACAGACTGCACGCCACACAATAGCAATACGCACCACATCGCTCTTCTCCCAGTATCACAACAGACTGCACGCCACACAATAGCAATACGCACCACATCGCTCTTCTTCCGTATCAAACAGACTGCACCCCACTCACAATAGCAATACGCACCACATCGCTCTTCTTCCCAGTATCACAACAGACTGCCGCCACACAATAGCAATACGCACCACATTGCTCTTCTTCCCAGTACCACACAGACTGCACGCACACAATAGCAATACGCACCACATTGCTCTCTTCCCAGTATCACAACAGACTGCACGCCACACAATAGCATTACGCACCACATTGCTCTTCTCCCAGCATCACAACTGACTGCACGCCACACAATACAATACGCACCACATCGCTCTTCTTCCAGCGTCACAACTGACTGCTACGCCACACAATAGCAATACGCACCACATCGCTCTTCTTCCCAGAATCACAACAGACTGCACGCCACACAATAGCAATACGCACCACATCGCTCTTCTCCCAGTATCACAACTGACTGCACGCCACACAATAGCAATACGCACCACATCGCTCTTCTTCCCAGTATCACAACAGACTGCACGCCACACAATAGCAATACGCAACACATCGCTCTTCTTCCCAGCATCACAACAGACTGCACGCCACAATATAGCAATACGCACCAACATCGCTCTTCATCCCAGCATCACAACAGACTGCACGCCACACAATAGCAATACGCACAACATCGCTCTTCTTTCCCAGTATCACAACAGACTGCACGCCACACAATACTGCAATACGCACCACATCGCTCTTCTTCCCGTATCACAACAGACTGCAACGCCACACAATAGCAATACGCACCACATCGCTCTTCTTCCCAGTATCACAACAGACTGCACGCCACACAATAGCAATACGCACCACATCGCTCTTCTTCCCATGTATCACAAACAGACTGCACGCCACACAATAGCAATA
>CM031614.1:78552170-78577170 GCA_018398815.1 Conus ventricosus
CAACGTAGACCTATGTCACACGTCAACGTAGACCTATGTCACACGACAACGTAGACCTATGTCACACGACAACGTAGACCTATGTCACACGTCAACGTAGACCTATGCCACAAGACAATGTAGACCTATGTCACACGACAATGTAGACCTATGTCACACGACAACGTTGATCTAAGTCACACGACAACGTAGACCTAAGTCACACGACAACGTAGACCTATGTCACACGACAACGTAGACCTATGTCACACGTCAACGTAGACCTATGCCACAAGGCAATGTAGACCTATGTCACACGACAATGTAGACCTATGTCACACGACAATGTAGACCTAAGTCACACGTCAATGTAGACCTATGTCACACGACAACGTAGACCTATGTCACACGACAACGTGGACCTATGTCACACGACAATGTAGAGCGATGTCACACAACAGTGTAGAACTAGGTCCTACGCCAAATGTTGCCCTATGTCACACACACACACACACACACACACACACACACACACACACACACACACACACACACACACACACGCACACCCCAACATTTCTAGCTGAACGCCCCCCTCCCACCCCCACCCCTCTCCCTGCCCCCTCCCCCTGCCCCTGCCCCCCACCCTCTCCTTAAATGCTGCCACTTTTGAAAAAAAAAAGAAAAGAAAAATCATCATCAAAGCAGTGTGTAGTCCCGAGCATCACCCGAAGGGGCTCGGCGGCATTGCGGTGCCTCCTCTGGTAGGGCGCCTCATGACGACTTGATTTTGACTGCCGCCCGTGGATTGTCGGTGCAGGGGTGTGGCTGTGGACGAGGGGTCGGGAAGAGCGGCGTGGGTGCAGAGCCACGGAGGTGGCACAGATGACGGGACAGCAACAAACAAACGAACAAACAAAAAACAAACAAATAAACAAGAATCAAAATAGCAACAACAACAAATTATACTGTCCATTGGATCTCCCTGACGTAGATCGATCGATCGATCGATAGACAGACAGACAGACAGAGATAGATATATAGATAGATAGATAGATAGATAGATAGATAGATAGATAGATAGATAGATAGATAGATAGATAGATAGATAATTAGACAGATAGATAAATAGATGGATAGACAGATAGACAGAGAGACACAGACAGACGGACAGACGGACAGATAGATAGATAAATATGTAGGTAGGTAGGTAGGTACTTAGGTAGGTAGGTAGAGAGAGAGGGGGGGGAGAGAAAGAGAGAGTAAGGGAGGGAGGAGGAAGAGAGAGAGAGAGAGAGAGAGAGAGAGAGAGAGAGAGAGAGAGAGAGGAGAGAGAGGAGAGAGAGAGAGAGAGAATTTTAAGTTTTAATTACACCTATACTAGAGTAGAAGGATTAACACTACCTATTTCAACACATAGTACACAGAACAATTAAAGAAGAAGAATAACACTATCATGATGATGAAGTAGTAGCCAGGCGCCGACCTCGAAGATTACTGACAACAATTTCCTTGCGTAGCAAACTCACTACAGGCTGAAGCTATCAGATTTCTTTTTCTTGGGACGTGTCCGAAACACATTACAAAGACTCTCAGCAAAGCGCCGCATTGATTCGGCAATGAGTATTTATTAACAGAGAGAAGAAAACCACACGTCCAACTGGTCCTTGTCAGCAAGTTCCTGTTGACTGGTTCAGCACCAAGCTTTGCAGACGCAGACAAAAAAGTATGTATTGAATTCGTACATGCCAGCGAGGTCCTGTACACGGATTCGGTAACAAATTACCACACACACAACAAAGTATGTGCCAAACGCACACGCTCTCAAGAATGCACATATTCATGATGGCATGCGCGAGTGCACGCACGCACGCACGCACGCACGCACACACGCACGCACGCACGCACGCACACACACACATCTCTCTCTCTCTCTCTCTCTCTCTCTTCTCTCTCTCTCTCTCTCTATCTAGCTCTCTCGCACACACGCACACACGCACACACGCACACACACACCACACACACACACCAACACATATATACACACACACACACACACACACACACACACACACACACACACACACATATATATATATATATATATTATATATATTTTATATTTTTTACTTTTCACAAGAAAATGTAGTTTGTTTTGCTCTTTTATGATTTTCTTTTGCTTCTTAGATGGCACCTTTGGTTGGTTTTTTGAAAACTCAACAAACATACTACGGTATTGCACACCAACCTTTTCTGGGGTTGTATTCTTCTTAAAACTGAAAAGGCAGAGGAGTCAAATTACCACTTTCCGCGGTCACTGAGGAGAAACCACCAAGTTTCGAAATATCGGTATATGACCAGGAGTTATATGTTAGTGAGTTTCCCTCCCTATTGGAGGATGTCTCACCCTTGGAGAATATAAGCTTACTGAAGGCTCATTTTGAGAAGCATTTATTTTATTTTCCCATTCACCCACTCAAGCACATACTGTTAGTTAGGCGGAATCATCTACCACTGCAGATATGAATGCGTATCTCCCCCTATTTCTTCAATCTAAGACATAAGAGCAAGCTTTGTTTATAATTCAATATTTCTTGCAGTCATTGCAACACCAAGCTGCTCTGTAAGTTGCTGGAACGGTGCGGTACTTATCCTTGGAATTTATTAGTTTGTTGTATTTTAGTCCCTTGCGGATTCATTCCAAGAACTTGCCCTCAGCACTTGTGTCTTAGAGGATATCTTTTTATATTTTTTTACTTTTCACAAGAAAATGTAGTTTGTTTTGCTCTTTTATGATTTTCTTTTGCTTCTTAGATGGCACCTTTGGTTGGTTTTTTGAAAACTCAACAAACATACTACGGTATTGCACACCAACCTTTTCTGGGATTGTATTCTTCTTAAAACTGAAAAGGCAGAGGAGTCAAATTACCACTTTCCGCGGTCACTGAGGAGAAACCACCAAGTTTCGAAATATCGGTATATGACCAGGAGTTATATGTTAGTGAGTTTCTCTCCCTATTGGAGGATGTCTCACCCTTGGAGAATATAAGCTTGCTGAAGGCTCATTTTGAGAAGCATTTATTTTATTTTCCCCATTCACCCACTCAAGCACATACTGTTAGTTAGGCGGAATCATCTACCACTGCAGATATGAATGCGTATCTCCCCCTATTTCTTCAATCTAAGACATAAGAGCAAGCTTTGTTTATAATTCAATATATATATTATATATATATTATATATATATATGGATATATATACATATATGTGTGCGTGTGTGTGTGTGTGTGTGTGGAGAGAGGAGAGAGAGAGAGAGAGAGACTCACACTCATACACAAACACACAGATACACACGCACACACGCACACACACACACACACACACACACACACACACACATACAGGAACGCACACATACAGACAGACAGACATAGTGGGGGAGTGAGAGAGAAAGAAAGACGGGGGGGGGGGGGGGAAGGGAAAGAGACAGGCAGAGACAGACAGACAGACAGACAGAGAGAGAGAGAGAGAGAGGTGCACGCGCCCGTTTACACGTCTACGTAACAAGCAGACATAACTAGGCCCATGTGGGAAGCTCGTAGGCCAGAAAGAAAAACATCGATCTTTCCATGACTGATTAACTACCTAACTGATTGATCGAGTGATCCCCTCATTGATTAGTTACTTGATTGATCCAAAATGGAATGTAAGAAAAAAAAATGTAGAGCTATGTTTTGAAATGGCGATGTGCTTGACCCCACACTGACATGCGCACGCTGCCATGAAATAATAACGCAACGGGTTTTTCTGTGCACTGAGTTTGCTGATCAATACCACCCCATCTGAACTCTTTGTGGTCATCATGCATATTTCTTGTTGGTTGATGGAAAAGAGCCCGAAGCGCTCGCAAACCTTTCCAAGACACATTGAGAGAGAATGTACTGTGCACACATTGCATCCAAGAACAGATAAACAAGCACAAATACACCCGCAAGCGCGCACGAGCGCCTGCGCGCGCACATAGACACACACATATGCGCGCGCGCGCAATTACGCAAACACGCACACACGCAAGCACACACGCACGCACATACACACGCACAGAGAGAGAGAGAGAGAGAGAGAGAGAGAGAGAGAGAGAGAGAAAGAGAGAGAGCGCACACACATACACACACACGCGCGCGCGTGTTCGAAAGCGCGCGAAAGCGCAAGCGCGGAGGATAAAGATGAAATGACCACTAAAATTGATCAGCACAATATGTAAGATTGGGCAACAACTGCAATGAACATCTTCATCATCATCATCATCATCATCATCATCATCATCTCTCACCTTTATCATCAACATCATCGTCATCATTGACAATGATAGCAACAACAACATCATCAAAAATATCAACAACAACAGCAACAAAAATAGGTACATGTACAACTTCGCTCTTCATTCGTGAAAAAAAAAGTGTATCTAGGCTATTGGTGATTGGTTAGTCTTTTCGTAATGCGTCAGCCAAATTGTGTACCTAGGCTATTGGCAACTGGTTGAGTTCTTCTTTTTGAGAAGTGTCAATCAAATTGTGTGTGTAGGCTATTGGTGATTGGTTGACTTCTTCTTTTCGTGAAGTGTCAACCAATCAGATCAACAGAACAGCTAGATTTGGACACTCAGACAGGCAAGAGACGGTCAACCGAACTGTTCACACACAAATACCAAATGAAACTCACCTCCTTTTTGTTGACAGCTCAGACTACGAAGTATCCGTCCGAGTAAAGAGCGCTGATCTGCTGAACACGTCACTAATTACAATATCTCACCCACCACAACACCAAACGAGGTTAACCCTGGTACAACAAATTCACCTTGATCCGCTCCCAAAACAGTGCAGCGGAAGCACACACGGCGCGCACATAACAGCCAGGGGAAAAAAAAAAAGAAAAAAAAATGCACCCAATAAAAATTCACCACCACCAAAAAAAACAAAACTGGAAAGCTTGTCCTCAATACTCCTCTCCGCCCTCAAACCGTTACAAGAGCTCCAGACAGCGTCGTGTGAATAGGAACCAAACCCTCCACCCTCAAGTACTACCTTAACGAAGCGAAGCGAACCCCACACTTCCAGCAGAGGACGAAGCTGGCCGCTTGGACAGCCCGGCCGGTGGGTGGGTGGGTGGGTAGGGTGGTGGGAGGGGTGGCAACGCCAAGGAGGAGGAGGAGGAGGAGAAGAAGAAAAGGAAGGGGAAAGTGTCCGCCTCAATTAGGCCAGTCCCCATCGCACGGGCAGCTCGTGCTGAGGCGGAGGTGATAGGGAGAGCTCACTGGCTCGTGCCTAGTGCTGGATGGATGGGTGGACTGTCTCCCGTTGCATCGCGGTGCCTCTCTCTCTCTCTCTCTCTCTCTCTCAATCAATGAACAGGGAAAGCAAACGATGAGGGGAGACGAAGAGGAGGAGGAGAGGGGGTGAGGCTCAGAAAGGAAAGGGAGGGGGAGCAACACCAGACTGCTCGCTGCCCGCAACGGTGGAAGAGCAAGGGAGGTAAGACAGGACAGACCAGGACAGGACAGGACAAGACAGGACTGACGGGTGGACAGGCAGGCAGGCAGGCGGCTAGGCAGACCGATCTTTGGAGCGGCTTGGGCCGGCCACCGTCTGTTGTTCATCTGGTCTATCGCCTGACGTGGGAGAGGCAGCAACAACGTGTGAAGGGATCATCCACATGCGCGCGCGCGCGCGCGCAGGCTCGGGCGTGTTTGCACGCACACGACGTTCGGACAGGTAGGAAGTACTCGGGCTTGCATACGAATGCACAGATAGATAGGATAGGTAGATGGGAGGACAGAGAGAGAGAGAGAGAGGAGAGAGAGAGAGAGAGAGAGAGAGAGAGAGAGAGAGAGAGAGAGAGCATCCATGTATTGAATAATCAGGCTTTTAGGATAGGTAGTACTCGATCTTGCATACGCATATATTCTTGTTCACACAGACAGGGAAGGCCCAAACTGAGATACAGACACCCTAAAGAGCAATCTCAGATGGTGCAGCATCCAGCCTCACGAGCTGGAAACCCTTGCTGCTGACAGATCATCTTGGAGGTCCCTGACCTTCAAAGCAACAGCTGCCTTCGAAGAGGACAGAAGACTGCGTCTCACCGTTGTTGCCAGGGACAGACAACACAGGGCCTCGTCCCCCTCAGTCCCAAACTCAGACCATCGCTGTGACACCTGTGGGCGCCTGTGTGCTTCCAGCTTCGGGCTGCGGAGTGGCATGCGCTGTCATCGTCATCGCTGATTACCCAGACCATCGTCTTCGTCAGCTCCCGACGGACTAACACACACACACACACACACACACACACACACACACACACACACACACACACACATATATATATATATACATATATATATATATATATATATATATATATATATATATATATATATATATATATATATATATATATATATATATGTATGTATGTATATCACGAACAATATGAAGATGTCCTTTGAAAATCTAATAAAGCTCAACCGTCTAGGGAGCAACATCTGTTAAGAAATATTCCTAAATTAAACAAAATGAGTCATCTTGTTCTCGTTGTCTGTGAGGTATATGACTTGTGTCCGTGCATGCGCAAGTGTGTGTGTCTGTGTGTGTGCGTGCATGCGTGCGTGCGTGTGTGTATGTGTGTGTGTGAGAGAGAGAGAGAGAGAGAGAGAGAGAAGAGAGAGAGAGAGAGAGAGAGAGAGAGAGAGAGAGTCCGCGTGTGTGTATCAGATTTTATGTTGACACTTTCTCGGCAGTTGTAAGAGCTAGCACAAACCTGTCAGAACTATGAATAATGTTGATACCTTTCAAGATATCCGCACATGAAGCTGATGCCAAAGGGTAATTGTCCTAAATCTGTGTTTAACAGTGTACGGCTGTATTTTTTTAATAACAACATGGATACTGTCTTAGATAACTCAGCTCTTTCCTTATGCACCGATGAGAAAAGACTTACCAATTATTATCTGCATGGATGGAGTACGCACCTGTCCCGCATGATACGCCATAACATGTTACGTGATGTTATGTTGCATGTTACGTCAATTTTACGTTAATGTTGCGCGTTTCATCTGTCGGTCGGGAAAAGGGGAAGATCAGGTAATGTTGCTTATAGCCCAGCCGACCGCAAAGGCCATATCAAGGCTGTCACCGCGTTGAAGTCCACTCACAAGTTATTATGTAAAAAAAATAAAAATAAAAAAAATAAATCATTTACACAATCCATTAAAACACACCTTCTAAAAACACACCGGAAATTTTGTTTAAAAAAATCTTCCGTAAAACTCCTCCGTAAAAATCTCAGATGAAAAATGTTGATCTCTTTTAGAAATTCAAAGCTTTCATCAGGTGGGACATCTCTGAACAAGGTTTTCGTGGAGTCTGCGGTAAACTGTTTATTATGTCTCACATCATGTAAGTCCCAAGAAAAGGAGACCCAGGTGTCTGGTTGAAGCCAGAGGTGTGGGGGACACTGTTCACTGTAAGAACAGCACGGAGATGTCTTGCTTAACTGCTAATGAGATCCAAGCTATAAAGCAATACTCTGGAATTCACTGCCTTTCCATCTACGTCATGCCCTTCCTTCCCGACTTTCAAGTCTGGACTTAAAACTATCTAGTCAAACGCCAGTTGCAGAATACCACCTGAAATATTACTAAATTACTACATGTCACTTGCACACTTTGCTCGTATACAAATGAGCTGTTCACCATGTCATATAGTGTGTTTATGTATGCAACATTATGTTCCAGTGCGTGGGTGCGCGCGCGCGTGCGTGCGTGTGTGTGTGTGTGTGTGTGTGTGTGTGTGTGTGTGTGTGTGTGTGTGTGTGTGTGTGTGTGTGTGTGTGTGTGTGTGTGTGTGTGTGTGGCGCGTGCGTGCGTGTGTGTGTGTATGTGCGGGCACGCGCGAGTGTGCTGTGTGTGTGCGTGCGTGTGTGTGTGTGTATGTTTATGACTCGTGAACGCAGAATTGTGTGTGTGTGTGTGTGTGTGTGTGTGTGTGTGTGTGTGTGTGTGTGTGTGTGTGTGTGTGTGTGTGTGTGTATGTGTGTGTGTGTGTGTGTGTTCTACTTATATTTCTTAGATGTTGAATTATTAAAACCTGTAGCGTACGTTGTTAGGATGAGCGCGCTAGAAAATGTCATCATCATCATCATCATTATTATTATTATTATTATGTTCAAGGTCAGGACCCTTTCGACTGCTTTGGTTACTACCAGGGAAATGAGGTGAAAGGAGAGATAGAGAGAAGAAACGTTTGAGGAAGGAACGTGCGAGTTGAAAGGAGAGAGAGAGAGAGAGAAGAGAGAGAGAGAGAAGAGAGAGAGAAGAGAGAGAGAGAGAGAGAGAGAGAGAATGAAAAGGCGGTTGAGGAAGGGACGGGCGAGTTGAAAGGAGAGAGAGAAGAGGCGGTTGAGGAAGGGACGGGCGAGTTGAAAGGAGAGAGAGAAAAGGCGGTTGAGGAAGGGACGGGCGAGTTGAAAGGAGAGACAGAAGATGCGGTTTGAGAAGGGACGGCGGGCGATTTGAAAGGAGAGAGAGAGAAAAGGCTGTTGATGAAGGGTGGAACGAGATGAAAAGAGAGAGAGAGAAAGCGTTGAGAAGGACGTCGAGTGGAAAGGAATAGAGAGAGAAAAGCGGTTGAGGAAGGAGACGAATGAAAGGAAAGAGAGAAGAGCGGATGAGGAAGGGACGCGAGTTGAAAGAGAGAGAGAGAAATGGCGGTTGAGAAGGGAGGACGAGATGCTAAAGAAGAGAGAGAAAGCGGTGAGGAAGGGACGGGCGAGTTGAAAGGAGAAGAGAAAAGGCGGGTGAGGAAGGGAGAACAGATGAAGGAAAGAAAAGGCGGTGAGGATCTAGGAAGACGGTCGATTGAAATGAAGAGAGAGAAGAGGCGGTTGACGAAGGAATGGGCGAGTTGAAATGAGAGAGAGAAGAGGCGTTGAGGAAGGGAACGGGCGAGTTTGAAATGAGAGATAGAAGAGGCGGTTGAGGAAGGACGGGCGAGTTGAAATGAGAGAGAGAAGAGGCGGTTGAGGAAGGGACGGCAGTTGAAAGGAGAGAGAGAAGAAGCAGTTGAGAATGCACGGCGAGTCCGACATTGAATGAAATTATGAAAAGAGGGATTCAGTTTTTCGCCAAGGATAATGACAAAGCACAGGACCAACACGATGCATTCGGACCTCTTGGTCTTCTTCAGGCAAAAACCGATAAACATTTAATCATTTAGGGACAGTACAAACAAAGACGAAGAGTGACTTACATTTAACATTAAGGACAGTACAAACAAAGAACGAAAGTGACTTACATTTAACATTAAGGACAGTAACAAACAAAGACGAAGAGTGACTTAACATTTATCAATACGGACAGTACAAACAAAAACAACGAAGAGTGACTTACAGTTAACATTAGGGACAGTACAAACAAAGAACAAGAGTGACTTACATTTAACATTTAAAGGAACAGTACAAACAAAGAACGAAGATGACTTACATTTAAAACCTTAAGGACAGTCAACATAGAACAAGAGTACCTTATCTTGCTTGTTTGTCTGTCCTAATGTTAAATTTTATTTGCTTGTGGCCTGAAGAAGAGACCCAAAAGAGGTCGAAATGCATCGTGTCTTGCCCTGTTATTCATTTTTGTTTGTCAATGTCCTTGGCGGTAACCTGACCCCCTCTCTTTCTGTGTCTTGTCCTGTTATTCATTTTTGTTTGTCAATGTCCTTGGCGGTAACGGACCCCCTCTCTTTTGTGTCTTGTCCTGTTATTCAATTTGTTTGTCATGTCCGTGGCGGTTAACTGACCCCTCTCTTTCTGTGTCTTGTCCTTTTATTCATTTTTTGTCAAATTGTCCCATGGCGATAACTGACACCCCTCTCTTTCATGTGTCTTGTCCTGTTATTCATTTTTGTTTGTCTGTGCCTTGGCGTAACGACCCCCTCTCTTTCTGTGTTCTTGTCCTGTTATTCATTTTTGTTTGGCTGGTGTACTTGGCGGTATCTGACCCCCTCTCTTCGTGTCTTGTCCTTGTTATCTGGGGGGGGTCTGTTCCTTGGCGGTAACTGACCCCCTCTCTTTTCTGTGTCTTGTCCTTTATTCATTTTTGTTTGTCTGGTCCTTGGCGGTAACTGACCCCCTCTCCTTTCAGTGTCCCCTATGTCCATATTCAGTGGGGGGGGCGGTGTCCTGCGGTAACTGACCCCCTCTCGTTTCTTGTCTTGACCACTGTTATTCATTTTTGTTTGTCTGTGTCCTTGGCGGTAACTGACCCTCCTCTCTTTCTGTTCTTGGTCTCTTTATTCATTTTGGTTTGTCTGTTCCTTGCGGTTAACTGACCCCCCTCTTTCTGTGTCTTTCCCTTATTCATTTTGTTTGTCTGTGTCCTTGGCTGAACTGACCCCCTCTTCGTTCTGTGTCCTTGTCCTGTTATTCATTGGTGGGGTCGGTGCCTTGGGGGTAACTGACTCCCCTCTCTTCTGTTCTTTCCTGTATTCATTTTTGTTTGTCTGTTTCCTTGGCTAGAGCTGACCCCCTCTCTTTCTGTGTCTTGTCCAGTTATTCATTTTGGTTTGTCTGTTCCCTTGGGCGTAAACTGACCCCCGCTCTTCCTTTCGTGTCTTGTCCTGTTATTCATTTTTGTTTGTCTGTGTCCTTGGCGGTAACTGACCCCCTCTTCTTTTTGTCTTGTCCGTTATTTCATTTTTTGTTTGTCTGTGTCCCTGGCGTAACTGACCCCCTCGCTTCTATCTTTGTCCTGTTTATCATTTTTTGTTGGTCTGTGTCTTGGCGGTAACTGACCCCCTCGTCTTTCGGTGTCTTGTCCTGTTTGTCATGTTTGTGGTCTTGTCCTGCGTAATACTGACCCCCTCTCTTTCAGTTCGTGTCCTGTTATTCATTTTTGTTTGTCTGTGTCCTTGGCGTAACTGACCCCTCTCTTTCCGTGTCCTTGTCCTGTTTCAATTTTGTTTGTTCTATGTCCTTGGCGGTAACTGACCCCCCTCTCTTTCTGTTCTGTCCTGTTATACATGTTTTATGTTTGTCTATTGTGTCCTTGGCGGTAACTGACCCCCCTCTCTATTTCTGTGTCTTGTTCCTGTTATTCCATTTTTGTTTGTCTATGCCTTGGCGTAACTGACCCCCTCTCTTTTCTTGTGTCTTGTCCTGTTAGTCAGTTTGGTGGGTACGGGTGGTCCGTGGCGTAACTGACCCCCTCTCTTTGTGTCTTGTCCTGTTATTCATTTTTTGGGGTTGTCTGTGTTCCCTTGGGGCGGTATCTGGGAACCCGCTCTTTCTGTGTCTTGTCCTTTTTCAGTTTGGTTTGTCATGTCCTTGCGGTACTGACCCACAACACCGAACACACCGAACGACAAGCCGACTCTACCACCCCACCGGACTCGACACCACACCCCACACACCCAATGTGGATTATCATCTCTTTCTGTGGTCTTGTCCTATATTCATTTTGGTTGTCTGTGTCCTTGGCGTAACGGACCCCTCCTCTTCTGTGTCTTGTCCTGTTATTCATTTTGTTTTGTCTGTGTCTTGGCGGAACTGACCCCTCTCTTTCGGTGTCCGATGTCCTGTTATTCATTTTTGTTTGTCTGTGTCCTTGGCGGTGACTGTCCCCCTCTCTTTCTGTGTCTTGTCCTTTATTTCATTTTTTTTGTCTGTGTTCCTTGGCTGACTGACCCCCTCTCTTTCTGTGTCTGTCTGTTATTCATGTTTTTTTTGTCTGGGTCCTTCGGTGACTGACCCCTCATCTTTCTGTGTCTTGTACCTGTTAATCATTTTTTGTTTGTCTGTGCCTTGCGGTGACTGACCCCCTCTCTTCGTGTCTTGTCCTGTTATTCATTTTGTTTTGTCTGTGTCCTTGGCGTAAACGACCCCCTCTTCTTTCCTGTGCTTGTCCTGTTTTCATTTTTGTTGTCTGTGGTCTTGGCGGTAACAGACCCCTCTCTTCTGTGTCTTGTCCTGTTACTTCCATTTTTGTTTGTCGATGTCCTTGCGTAACTACCCCCTCCTCTTTCTGCGGTCCTGTCCGGTTATTCATTTTTGTTTGTCACATGTCCTTGGCGGGAACTGACCCCCTCTCTTTCTGTCTGTGTCCTTGTCCTGTTATTCCATTTGTGGTTTGTCCTATGTCCTTGGCAACTGACCCCCTCTCTTTCTGTGCTCTTGTCCTGTTATTCTTTTTTGTTTTGTCTGTGTCCTTGAGGTAACTGTCCCCCCTCTTTCTTGTCCTTGTCCTTTATTCATTTTTGTTTTGTCTGTGTCTTGGCGGAACATGACCCCCTAGCTTTCGTGTCTTGTCCTGTTATTCAATTTTTGTTTTGTCAATGTCCTTGTCGTTAACTGACCCCTCTCTATTCTGTTCTTGTCCTATATTCATTTTTGTGTGTCTTGTCCTGGGCGTAACTGACCCCCTTCTCTTTCTGTGACTTGTCCTGTATTCATGTTTGTTTGTCTGTTGTCCTTGGCGGTAACTGAACCCCCTCTCTTTCAGTGTCTTGTCCTGTATCATTTTTGTTTGTCTGTTTCCATGGCGGTACTGACCCCCCTCATCGTTCGTTCTTGTCCTGTTTATTCATTTTGTGTTTGTCTTGTCCTTGGCGGTGACTGACCCCCTCTCTTTCTGTGTCTTGTCCTGTTATTACATTTTTGTTTGCTGTGTCCCTTGCGGTGACTGACCCCCCTCTTCTGGTCTGTCCTGTTATTCATTTTTGTTTGTCTTGTCTTGGTGGCGGTGACTGACCCCCTCTCATTCTGTGACTTGTCCTGTTATTCATTTTTGTTTGTCTGTGTCCTACTTGCGTGACTGACCCCCTCTCTTTCTGTGTCTTGTCTGTTATTCATTTTTGTTTTCTGTGTTCCTTGGCGTGACTGCCCCCTCTCTTTCTGTGTCCTTGTCCTTTTATTCATTTTTTGTTTAGTACTGTGCCTTGGCGGTGACTGACCCCCTCTCTTTCTTCTGTGTCTTGTCCTGTATGCATTTTTTGTTTGTCTGTGTCCTTGCGGTGACTGACCCCCTCTCTTTCAATGTCTTGTCCTGTTATTCATTTTTTGTTTGTCTGTGTCCTGGCGTAACTGACACCCCTCTCTTTCTGTTCTTGTCCTGTTATTCATTTTGTTTTGTCTATGTCCTTGCGTAACTGACCCCCTCTCTTCTGGTCTTGTCCTTTATTTCATTTTTGTTTGTCTAAGGTCCTTGGCGGTAACTGACCACCTCTCTTCTGTGTCTTGGTCCTGGAATTCATTTTGTTTGTCTGTGTCCTTGGCGGAACTGAACCCCTATCTTTCAGTGTCTTGTCCCTGTTATTCATTTTTGTTTGTCTTGTCCTTGCGGTAACTGACCCCCCTTCTCTTCTGTGTCTTGTCCTGTTATCATTTTTGTTTGTCTCTGTCCTTGGCGGTAACTGACCCCCTCTCTTCTGTGTCTTGTCCTGTTATTCATTTTTGTTTGTCTGTTCCTTGGCGGTAACTGACCCCCTCACTTTCTGTGTCTTGTCCTGGTATTCTATTTTGTTTGTCTGTGTCTTGGCGTACTGACCCCTCTCCTTCTGTGTCCGTGTCCTTATTCATTATTGTTTGTCTGTGTCCTTGGCGGTGAACTACCCCCTCTCGTTCTGTGTCTTGTCCCTTTATTCATTTTTTGTTGGGTCTGTTCCTCGTAACTAACCCCCTCTCTTTCCGTGGGGCTTGTCCTGTTATTCATTTTTGTGTGTCTGTGTCCTTTTGCGGTGCTGACCCCCTCTCCTTTCTGTGTCATGTCCTGTTATTTCATGTTTGTTTGTCTGTTACGGGGCGTAACTCACCCCCTCTCTTTCTGTGGCTTTCCTGTTATTCTATTTTGTTGTCTGTGTCCCTTGGCGGGGACGACCCCCATCTCTTTCTGTGTCTTTGTTTGTCCTTGATTCATTTTTGTTTTCTGTGCCTGGCGGTAAAAAACCTTGAAAAACCCCCCCTCTCTTTCTGTGACGGTCCTGTTATTCATCTTTTGTTGTCTGTTCCTTCGCGGTAAACTAACCCCCTCTCTTTCTGTGTCGTTGTCCGTTATTCATTTTTTGTTTGTCTGTTCCTTGCGTAATCTAACCCCCTCTCCTTCTGTTCATGTCTGTTAATGCAGTTTTGTTTGTCTGTGTCTTGGCGTAACTGACTCCTCCTCTTCTTTCTGTGACTTGTCCTGTACTCTGTCGTGTCCGTGCGGTAACTGACCTCCTCCCTTTCTGTGTCTTGTCCTGTACTCTGTCTTGTCCGTGGCGTAACGACCTCCTCATCTTTCTGTGTCTTTCGTACCTCTCTGTGTCTGGCGGTAACTGACCTCCTCTCTTTCTGTGTCTTGTCCGTTACTCTGTCTGTTCCTGCGGTTACTGACCGCCTCTCTTTCTGTGTCGTGGCTTACCTCTTCTTGTCCGTGGCGTAACGACCTCCTTCTCTTTCTTGTCTTTCCTGTACTCTGTCAGTGTCTTGGCGTAACTGACCGCCGCGACGTTTCTGGGGCTTGTCCAGTACTCTGTCTGCCTTAGCGTAACTGACCTCGTCCCTCTTTCCGGTTCTTTCCTGTACTCTGTCCTGTTCTGGGCGTATCTGACCTCCTCTCAAATTTTTGGGGGGGGGGGGGCTCTTTCTTGTCTGGGCCGGACTCTGTCCTGTGTCCTTGGCGGTAACGGACCCCCCTCTCTTTCGGTGTCTTGTCCTGTACTCTGTCTGTGTCCTTGGAGTAACTGACACCCCTCTCTTTCCCTGTGTCTTGTCTGTAACTCTGCGGTGTCCTTGCGGGAACTGACCCCCTCTCTTTCTGGGTCGTGTCGGGGGGGGGGGGTTTTGGGGGGGAGTGGGGGGGGGGGGGGGGGGTTGTTTTTCTTACTCTGTCTGTGTCCTTCGTAACTGACCCCCTCTCTTGCTGTTCTTGGTCCGTGTGATTTTGTCTAGGTTCCTTGGCGTAACGACCCCCTCTCTTTCTGTGTCTTGTCCTGTGTTATTTTGTCATGTCCGTGGCTAACTAACCCCCTCTCTATTTCTGATCTTAGTCTGTGTAGTTTGTCAATGTCCTTGGCGTAACAACCCCCTCTCTTTTTCTGTGTCTTGTCCTGGGTTATGTTTGTCAATGTCCTTGCGGTAACTGACCCCCTCCTTTCTGTTCTTGTCCTGTGTTATGTTTGTCAATGTTCCTCTGGCGGTAACTAACCCCCACTCTTTCTGTGTCTTGTCCGTGTTATGTTTGTCAATGTCCTTGGGCTGAACTAACCCCCCTCTCTTCTTGTCTTGTCCTGTGTTATGTGTGGCAAATTCCTTGGCCGTAACTGACCCCTCGCTTTCTTGTCTTGTCCTTGTTATGTGTCAAGGTACTTGCGGACTAACCCCCTCTCTTCTGTGTCTTGTCCTGTGTTATGTTTGTCAATGTCCTTGGCGTAACTAACTCCCCTCTCTTTCTGTGTCTGTCCGGTGTTATGTTTTGTCATGTCCTTGGGGTAACTAACCCCCTCTCTGGTCTGGTCTTGTCCTTGTTATGTTTGTCAATTCCTTGGCTAACTAACCCCCTCTCTTTCACATTTTGGCTTCAATCTCCCGCCCTCAGTCACTCCATTTTGAAAATTGAAATGAAGGTAAATCGTGCGAAAAGAGAGTGAGAAGAAGAAGGGAAGGAAGAGAGTGGGTGAGGGCTCCCATGGTCGTATGGCGCTGGATAGAAATAAAACGATCATCAACCTATCTGTAAGAACTGATGAATAAATGATCATCAACAACATCTGATGAACTGATGAAATAAATTATCATCAACACAGTCTAAAAACTGATGAAAAATAAATGATCACACATAGTCCTGTAAAACTGATGATATAAATGACATCAACATATCTGTAAACCAGATGAAATAAATGATCATCAACATAGTCTTAAGAACTGATGAAATAAATGAACATCACATAGTCGTAAGAACTTATGAAGATATAAGATCTTCTCAAAGCGTAAGAAATGATGAAATAAATGATCATCACATAGTCAGTAAGAACGATGAAATAAATGAACATCAACATAGTCTGTAAGAACTGATGAAATAAATGATCATCATCATAGTCTGTAAAAACTGATGAAATAAATGAACATCAACAAGTCCTGTAAGACCTGATGAACTAAATGAACATCAAACATAGTCTGTAAGAACTGATGGAAATAAAGGAATCATCTACATAGTCCTTGTACGAACTGATGAAATAAATATCATCAACATAGTCTGTAAGAACTGATGAAATAAATAACAACCAACATAGTCTTAAGACTAGTGAAATAAAAATCATCAACATAGTCTCGGAAGTGAAACACGTAATGTCATAAGTACTAATAGTGCTATTAACCATGTATAGTAGTCTGTGCTTCGTCGTCTGCCATGAAATATATCTGTGCTTGTCGTTTGCCATGTATATAGTCTGTGCTTTTGTCTGCCATGCCATATAGTCCTATGCTTTTGTCTGCCATGCATATCTCTGTGCTTGTCATCTGCCATGTATAAAGTCTGTACGTGTTGTCGGCCATGTATATTGTCCTGTACTTGTTTGTCTGCCATGTATATAGCCTGAGCTTGTCGTCAGATATCTACCAGTAACAGACATAGTAAACATAATTGTCTCTCAAAGCTGAAGACTGGAACTCACACCAAAACGCCCAGAGCATAATTTTTTTCTCTCTGTAAATCGCTTTTTCCCGCTTTTTCATGAAAGAATGACTTGCACTCTGAACAACAAAGACATCATACAATGACCTCACCATTTCCTTTGATGGAATAACGAACTGAATCCACTGATAAACCCAGTTTCCTTCGATGGAGTACCAATTCAGCACGATACCAGTTTCCAATCGATGGAATAATACCATTGAATTCAACTGACAACAGGGCGATGTTTGAATATTCGCGTTGACAGAATGCAGACCTTTAGCAAACATGCTGAAATTTGTTCTTAAATGCGAAAAGGCAAATGTCGGCCATGAACGCAATGGCTCTAAAAGCATTTACCACGCCATCTCCTACCGACTGTGTTAATGCAGGGTACTCTCAGTGTGATGTGTGGATCAGGCTTACAAACACTGTCCAAGAACAAAAATCTTCTTCATTAGGCCGATACAAAATAAAGTAATGAGATTGGATCCTTGGGACCACGAAGGATACACCAGTTGAAACAATCCATACCTGCTCCGAACCTTCCTTCAAAGCATGCAAGACAACTAGAACATGTGAAGGCGTGTTTTCAGATCACCGAAAATCCCCCAATCCCTCTGTGTGCGGCCGTGAAGGAAAAAGAAAAGGCACTGCATAGTACGTGGGAAATCTGAACGTACAGGCAAGTAACACAAAAGGCACTGGGCCTAGTAAGTGGGCTAAATCATGAAGGTGACAAGGCAGAAAACAATCATTATTCAGCTTGCGTCCAGTTAGCAGAATTTTTAAGAAACCAAGGAATGGACAGTGTCCCAGACACCCCACGCCCCCCCCCCCCCACCCCCCCCCCCCGCCCCCCCCCCCCCACCCCCCCCCCCCCCCCCCCCCACGCCCCCCCACCCCCCCCCACCCCCCCCCCATCCCAACCCCCCCCCCCCCTAAGCACCCCCCCCCCGTTCCCTCCTCCACCTCCATCCGTCTTTCTCTTCTCAGCCCGTCATCTCAGCCCAGAGCCCCCTCTACTCCCTTCATCCTTATCTCCCTCAAAACACAAACCCCCCCCCCCCCCTCCATCCTGTCTTTTCCCTTTCATCACCCCCCCCCACCCTTGCTTCCCATTCCCCTATCCCTTCCCCTTCATCCTGTCTTTTTCCTCTTCGCGCCCCCTCCCCCCCCTCCCCCTCACCTCCCCCTCCACCCTGTCTTCCTCCTCTCACCCCCCCCCTTCCCCCCCATCCATCACACTTCTTTTCCCTCCACCCCTTGCCGCCTCTCTGCCCCCACACCCAGCCTCCCCATCACCCCCCAACGTCCCTTTCTTGCTAAAACCCCTCTCCCCCCCCTCTCCCCAACTCCTTCCTCCTTCCCCCTCCCCTGGCCCCCCCCCCCCCCTCCCCCCCCACCCCGTCCCCCCCCCCCTCCCCCCCCCCCTCCAGCCCCCTCCCCCCCCCCCCCCCCTCCTCCCCCCCCCCCCCCCCCCCCCCCCCCCTTTCCCTCCTCGCTCCCCCCCGTGCTACCCACCCCCTCTCCTCCACCTCCCCCCCCCCCCCCCCCCCCCCTCCCGCAACAAATACCACAAGCCGCGCGATCTCGAGTGAGACAGCCGCGTGTGTGTGTGTGTGTGTGTTTGTGTGTGTGGTGTGTGAGTTGTGTGTGTGTGTGTGGTGTGTGTGTGTGTGTGTGTGTGTGGGTGTGTGTGTGTACACACACGCGCGCAGCCTGTCCTTCACCTCACACAGCGAGAGAGAGAGAGAGAGAAGAGAGAGAGAGAGAAGAGGAGAGAGAAGAGAGAGGGAGAGATGCCAAACAAGGAAAGAAACGCTTTTCACACTTTCGTCAACCACAGCGCAGACCGTGGGCCCATTTTGTTCAACTGCATTACGGACCCGGGCCTCGGTGATCGCGGAACGTGTGTGTATTAGCTTTAAATTACGTCTTGCTCTCAGAGATTGTCGTCACACCAACGGTGGCAATTAGGCCAGTGTGTGTGTGTTGTGTTGTGTTTTGTGTGTGTTGTGTGTGTTGGTGTGTTATACAGGGGGTCCGTGTGTGTGTGTGTGTGTGTGTTGTGTGTGTTGTGTGTGTGTGTGTGTGTGTGTTGTGTGTTGTGTGTGTGTGTGGAGCAGGGGTCCTGTGTTGTGTGTGTGTGTGTGTTGTGTGTGTTGTGTGTGTGTGTGTTGTGTGTGTGTGTGTGTGTGTGTGTGATGTGGTGTGTGGTGTGGGAGCAGGGTCCGTGTGTGTGTTGTGTGTGTTGTGTGTGTGTGTGTTGTGTGTGTGTGTGTGTGTTGTGTAATAATAATAAAATAATAAAAATAATAATAATATAGTTTATTCAGTTTTTATACAGCCGTTTGACCCATCTAAACAAAAATGTTCCTTCCAAATCAGACAATTCACCAGAGTTTGAATCAAAAAAGAAAGAAAATCAAAAGGAGTTCAAAAAATATGCTGAAGTATATACAATGCCAAACGAATTAATGTTACATCCTTTTCTTTTTAAACTGAGGTAAGATTAATCCCGCCGCTTATTTCAAGCAGATGCAAATTTATTGACAATTCTGAAAGCTAATGGGTTTTTTAACTGTGGAACAGAGACGTTATGTTTTGAGAACTTGAGGGGTAGCTGCTATAGAACTGTGGGATGTACTTCTTCCGTAACAGTTTTATACATACAGCAAAGGAATAAAAAATGACACACATCTTCTACACTGTTTGTATCACATTGTGGCATATAGGGATCTATACAGTTTGCCTAACAAAGGGAGATTCCATTTAAGGGCAGACTGTTATACATTCTCACAAGACAATAACGCGCGAGTCTGTGTTCATAAGCGGAGGACTCCAATGTAATCAGCTTTCCAGTAACTCCGATGATAATTACAGTTATCTGGGTACGTAACATAGAGTCGTGCCACACTTGACGAAACATGTCTTTCATCTGCAGGTAAAAGCTGAGAAAAATTCCGTTCGTACCCCCAGAACTGTAGTGCCCACACTAGCCGAAAAAACCATGACTGCATAGCAGTTTTTTCGCACATGACTGACCCAGTTGCTCCTCCCCTGACTTATCAAGATGAATACAGCATATAGTAACACTGTTTTGGATAAACGATCGTCGGCAAGGATAGTAAGCGACACCATATTTGACAACACGTATATAGCATCTATATAGACTGTGGAACCTGCCACATTCACACCAGTGGCCAGAATTAATTCTTTACGTCTCTGGCCCACTCCTAACATCCGCATTTGCATACATTATCTGTACTTTTTCGAGAGTCTCGTATTGTTTGAATCCCAAATTTCAGATCCGTACAAAATGATAGGTTTTTGATTTTGGCAATCAAAAATTTTAATACAGTATCTAGCCGGCAGGTCCGTTCAGTCTGAAGAACCATTTTTTGATACCCCTACAGCCTTAGTGCTTGCCTGACAAATTATCACGAACATTTGGTCAGTTTAGGGTAGAGGAAAAGAGTACCCCCAAATAAGTTAGCAAGACTCCACCTTGACCTGATTTCCGGCACAAAAACCACTTTTCACAGTTTTTGATGAAACCTCCGTTTTAAAAACAATTACTTTTGTTTTGTCCATATTGACCGGAAGACCCAAACAATTTGTGACAGTATTGATCAAGACAGTTAATTTTTTTTCTGAAGATCAGCTACAGAATCAACACAAGGGCAATGTCATCAGCGTACATAGAAGCAGAATACCAATAGATCAGCAAAAATGACCTATGCCACGAGCCCCACTTGTTGCAAGTTCTAACTGAGTTCAGATAGAAAAAAAAAGGGAAAATAATAGGGGGCTTAAAACACATCCTTGTCGAACGCCGGAAAAGCATCAAAGTACTAACTCTTAATTTTTGACGCCATCCCGTACTGCGCTTTCACCTGACCATACATGCCTCCAATTTTTGAACATTTTACCATGAAATCCCTCATTGCAGGAGAAGATATAATAGTTTTTGTCTGTTTAGCAACACTGTCAAAAGCTTTGGAAAAGCCCACGAAAAGAGTTAAAACCTCCTCCTTGTTTGTTAACATGTTTGTACCATTTTGATTGCAAAGAGAATATATTGTCCAGTGGTACTGTACGCCTTTTTCCTGAAAACCCCAAAGGCCCCCTTTGTACTCTGGGTATTTTATCTTGTTTTCACTAAAGCGAGTTAATCTGCTGCTCAGTATGGAGCAGAAGGATCTTACTGATACTATCCAAATGAAATTCCTCGGTATTGCCACTTTTCATGGGTTTTCCCTATCTTATGAAGAGAGAAATTCACAGCTTTTGACCACTCATCTGATAAACACCATTCTCGAAAAATTTGATTGAATATGGATGCAGGATCTTAAAGAAACACTGCTGCATAGTGGAAAAATTCACTGGCAAACCACGGCCCAGAGTATTTTGGAGTTTTTCATCCCGCCAATAGCTTTTCACTATATCTTCACGAGTGATTTCATTATCCAGTGGCTAGGCTATCAGTTCTGACAAGAAGCGGCAGTTGCGTGTTCGTTGAGGCCTCTTATAACCTCATCATGGAAACTATTGTCATCTCTTTCCACATCGGCATTGAACAGTTTTGAAATATTGAAACTACCAGACCGAGTGTAATTGATTTCAAATCCTGCGATTTGATGAAGTGAATGATTTTATTTTATGCCAAAAGATACCTTTGAATATGTATCCTCACAGCATCATTTATTTCCTATTTCCTCAAAACACGTTTTGTGATCCACTTTGTTTTATTTTACACAAGTGTTTAAAGTCAGCTTTTGAATCAAGAAAATCGTACAGATCCTCGTCGGAATTTGTCTTTCTAAATATATTTAACTTGGAATATTTCGGTTTTGTTTCGTCACTTCGCATTCTTCATCACCAAGGTGGTTGTGCACGTGAGTGTCGTACAGTCAGGTCTTGAACCCAGTGCCTACCGTGACCTCATTTTACACCGCGGTTTGCACGAATGAAAGGAAAACATTCCAACCCCTCATCTACACCCCGTCTGCAATGCCGACGTAAACTATGAAAATAGAAATCACATTTTGATTCATGAAGTCCGTGAGTTTATCTTATTTGTTCTATCCACATGAACCCTGACGCCGTCTTCATGGTTGATGTCATCCTCCCACCCTCCCTCACCATTAATTTCACAACAAAAGGACTTATGACAGAGGAAGTGGTCAACTCGGTGCATTTTCAATATACATAACTGCAACTATATCAAACACAGGAGTATGAGCATATACGAATATCAACCAATACTGTGCCACGATTTGCCACACACGTTCTTTCTCCTTCACTGTCGCCCCGAGGTTCTGCCGTTTAGAATTTATACACCATAATCTCTGCAATTCAATTAATCAGTGCCCATAATTAATAGTCTATTGTCTTTGGATTTCCGAACGGAATGTGGCATATCAATAGAAATTCATCTATGACGTGTAAAAAATCTCATGTTCACTTCATTATCAGGACAGTGTCGAGAGCCCATATGTACGGCGTTAAATGTCACCACACAAAACCAGTAAGTCCGGATATTGGTCTGGGCAATTTCATAAGATATTATCCAATATATCAATACCACTCGTGTCAATCGCATACACCCACCACTGAATGCTCTGCAATATACACTAAGCTGTCTAGAAATATAACAAAAGCAGAATTTAACACTGATTAGGTCACCTTTTTTAGAAACACACACCGTCTTCAGCCGCGCTGCCAACTGTTCTGTCCTTTTGCGCTATGATTTGAAAACACACACAGACACTCCACCTTTCTGTCTCTCTGTACTGGCGAAAAATAAACATGAAAGTCAGGAATGCACATTCCTATTCTTCTTTTTTACAAGACCAAATTCTGAACAAAAGCATAATTTAAACTGCTCACAAAAACATTTAAAACGACATATTTTTCAATTTTTGTTGACAAGCCTTGAATGTTTCCAAACCTGATCTTGAACAAATTCCAGATTTGACACTGTCCATTTACTGAATAGTGTGGCAGGAAGGGACAAAGAAAGGTAAGATGGGTGTGTTGGGGCATAAAATAAGCATCCACTTTTTTTTTTTTGTCTTTCCGATGACCACCTTGAACCGTGACGATGTGGCGGATCCCTGTTGAAACACATTGGTCCGCCTACACTTCATCTGACTCCTTGTCGTTCCACAAGTTTAGTCAGGGCAGGATCGTACACATGCGACATGCCCTCTATCACCAGAGCGTCCAAACGCAGGAACCGAGCTTCCCCGCCTGTTTGCCCTCCTTCAGGAACGGCAGCAGTCTTCGCGTTCTTCCTCTCACCCTGGGCTGAAGTCCTCGTGATGGAACAATCAGAGCGCCTGTCTTTTCATTGTTTTCTGCTTCAGTCAGGATATTCTTTCTCTTGAATTTCTCAAAAGAAACAATATGGGGTGGGGTTCCTTTCCTCCTCCCTCGCATCGGTGGGTCACGTTCGGATTTCCCATCGCCTCCCTAATTTCTCCTTCAGCACAGACTTGACGGCGTTTTTCACATCCTCCCAGGTCTCAGTCCCTTCCCCACGGCGGGATACCATGAAGATGAGGTTTCTTTCTTACTGCTCCCGTCCACCCCCCCCTCCCAGGGTCGTCTAGTGTATGACCTCTACCTTTCCACTTTTTCTTTAAGTTCTTTGTTTTCTTCTCATTACATCGGCTATGTCTGTCTGAAATGTTGTTCCATTTGTTCTTGTGGAGAGCAAGCATGCTGTCCAATTTCTGGGGGATTCATGCTGTGCAGCATATTCACAACATCGGCAATGGTCGGCTCTGAATCGGAAAGAAGTGTTCCGTTTGTTAACCCCTACCAGGGACTGTGTATGGTTACCTGTCAAGAACGACTGTTTGAATTTTTTGAAGGTGGGGGTCCTGGTTCAGTTCAACGTCGCCACATTGAAGCAGAAGGCGACCAAAAACTCAAGAGCCACTGCCATTGCCTCACGACCACCGACACGCAACACCCCAAGTCTCATGGCGGCCTTCGACTCCAGTGAGCGCCGGCAACATGGAATTTTTTTGAAAACTCCAGTAAACGACCACAAATGGCCTCGAGCACAAGGACTGCTTGCACATGTTTTTGAAGATTGATAACTACATTAACCACTTATCTTTCTACGTGCTGTAAGGTTATTTATCCACTTTGCTTCACACACAGCGGAGCTCGCCAAAAAACCGACCCTCCGACCGTGACGTGAGCTCAACCGTGTGGTGTGTGTGTGTTGTGTGTGTGTTCGTGCGCTCGTGCGTTTCGTGCATGCTGTATGGAGTATGTGTGCGTCTGCGTGCGCGCGTGTGAGCGTGCCTTGAGAGTCAATGTACACATACTCGGTTGTTATGTTTGGTGGGTTTGTTTTGTTTTTGTTTTGTTTTTCGTTATATCTAACACAAGTTAATGAAGAGGGAGAACAGTAAACATGAAATGCAGCAGAACCAAATAAAAACAAAGGACATGAATCTTAAGCATCTTTGTTTTCCTAGCTGTGCCGGCCGCGCAAAGTACAAAAAGAACTAATATCATGGAGAGAAAGAGAGAGAGGAGAGGAGAGAGAGAGAGTGAGAGAGAGCGAGAGGAGAGAGGAGAGAGAGAGAGAGAGAGAGAGAGAGAGAGAGAGAGAGAAGACAGACATACAGAACAGACAGAACAGACAGACAACCAGACACACACACACACACCACACAAACACAACACACACACACACACACACAACACACACACACAACACAACAACCACACACACTACAGAGCAACAAGATCTGATGTATAAAACACGTTTTTATCTTTTGTATATATGTTCACGTGTCTCGTCTATGTTTTTGGTCATGTAAATCACAGTTTTGTCTGAGCTCCAATCCAACATGAGACTCATGTGACAAACTGACGACATCATGTCGATCACTTCTATGCTACTATCGTAATAGTCGCATTATCATCGACAAAAAATAACCGACCATTATAGCGACGAGAAGCATGTCTTGACTGAAGCCGCTCTGGGAGAAACGGGAGGAAAAATGGGGAAAAAAGAATGGGGGGAAAAGGGAAAGAATAACGGGAGAGAAACAAAGGGAAGGAGACGTTGAGAACGAAAGGGAAAAGACGGGAGGAGAAAACGAAAAAGAAGAGAACGGAGGAGATATCTTTTGTCTGCCATGTATATGTCTGTACTGTTGTCTGCATGTAATAGCTTGCTGTCTCAATAGCACCTAACAGCTGAAAAATGTCTCAAGGAGACGTGGAACTCACCAAACGCCAGCATATTTTTTTTCTATGTAAATCGTTTCCCCTTTTTCTTGAAAGAAGGTC
>CM031614.1:78582170-78662170 GCA_018398815.1 Conus ventricosus
GGGAGGAGAAACGGAAAGGAAGAGACGGGAGGAGAAACGGAAAGGGAAGAGACGGGTGAGAAACGGAAGAAGGGAGAGAACGGGGAGAACAGAGAAACGGGAAAGGGAAGAGACGGGAGGAGAAACGGAAAGGGAAGAGACGGAGGAAAACGGAAAGGGAAGAGACGGGAGGAGAAACGGAAAGGGAAGAGACGGGAGGAAGGAACACTGGAAAGGAAAGGAAGAACGGGAGGAGAAACGGAAAGGGAAGAGACGGTGGAGAAACGGGAAAGGGAAGAGACGGGTGGAGAAATCGGAAAGGGAACAGACGGGAGGGAAAACGGAAAGGGAAGAGACAGGTGGAGAAACGGAAAGGGAAGAGACGGGAGGAGAATCGGAAAGGAAACAGACGGAGGGAAAACGGAAAGGGAAGGAGTCCGGGTGGAGAAACGGGGAAGAGGAAAAGAAAGGGGAAGGAAGAAACGGAAATGGAAAGAGACGGGGAGAAACGGAAAGGGAAGAGACGGGAGGAGAAACGGAAAGGGAAGAGACGGGAGGAGAAACGGAAAGGAAGGGGAGGAAAAACGGAAAGGGGAGAGACGGGAGGAGAAACGGAAATGGAAAGAGACGGGGGAGAAACGGAAAGGAAGAGACGGAGGAAAAACGGAAAGGGAAGAGACGGGAGGAGAAACGGAAAGGGAAGGACGGGGAGAAACGGAAAGGGAAAGACGGAGGGAAAAAACGGAAAGGGAAGAGACGGGTGGAGAAACGGAAAGGGAAGAGACGGAGAAAAAACGGAAAGGGAAGAGACGGGAGGAGAAACGGAAAGGGAAGGACGGTGGGAAAACGGAAGGGAAAGACGGGAGAAAAACGGAAAGAAGAGACGGGGAGAAACGGAAAGTGAAGAGACGTGGAGAAACGGAAAGGAAGAGACGGGAGGAGAAACGGAAAGGGAAGAGACGGGAGGAGAAAGGAAAGGGAAGAGACGGGAGGGAAAACGGAAAGGGAAGAGACGGGAGAAAAACGGAAAGGAAGAGAGACGGGGGGAAAAACGGAAAGGAAAGAGACGGGAGGAGAACGGAAAGGGAAGAGACGGGAGGAAAACGGAAAGGGAAGAGACGGGAGGGAAAAGGAAAGGGAAGAGACGGGTGGAGAAACGGAAAGGGAAGAGACGGGAGGAAAACGGAAAGGGAAGAGACGGGAGGAGAACCGGAAAGGGAAGAGACGGGAGGAAAACGGAAAGGGAAGAGACGGGGGAGAAACGGAAAGGGAAGAGAGGGGGAAAACGGAAAGGGAAGAGACGGGAGGAGAACGGAAAGGGAATAGACGGGAGGAAAAACGGAAAGGGAAGAGACGGGAGGAAACGGAAAGGGAAGAGACGGGAGGAGAAACGGAAAGGGAAGAGATGGGAGGAGAAAGGAAAGGGAAGAGACGGGAGGGGGAAAGGGATAGACGGAGGAAACTCAAGGGAGAGACGGGGACGGAAGGAAGAGAGGAGGAGAGGAAAGGGGAGACGGGGCCGAAGGGAAGGAGGGAGGGGCCGGACGTAAAGTAGGGAGGGGACGAGGAGCGTCTGGTGAGATGCCACTGAGGGGGAAACCAATCTGGTGGTCTTCCCTATGTCTCTTCTTTTCTTTCACCTTCTGATTTGGGAACATTTGCTTCAAATTTTTTTTTAATTTATCTATCCTAAAGTCTTGTTTGTTTTATTTCCGAGCTTTTTTTTTAATTTATAATCTAGCCTGAGTTCACCCTCCTTTTTTCACTTCCAGATGAAACGGAAAAAGTTGTAAACAGCTTTGCCAGATGACGGAAAAGTTGTAAACAGCTTTGCCAGGTGACGGAAAAGTTGTGAACAGCTTTGCCAGATGACGGAAAGTTGTAAACAGCTTTGCCAGATGACGGGAAAATGATAAACAGCTTTGCCAGATGACGGGAAAATGATAAACAGCTTGCCAGATGACGGGAAAATGGTAAACAGCTTTGCCAGATGACGGGAAAATGGTAAACAGCTTTGCCAGATGACGGGAAGTTGTAAACAGCTTCGCCAGATGACGGGAAAATTGTTAACTGCTGCTAATTTGATCAAGATATTGTTTGGACAATCAGTGAGCGACTGCCGCTCTTAGAGGTCCAAATAAAGACCGTCCTGCACAATTCTTAGCTGCCTGCTGTCAGCACTCCAGTGACTGATAGCGCTGGGGTTTTGAAAACAGTCGAGCTGATCATTCATTCACTGGTCTCCCCTTGTGACTTCCCTTGTATCCTTCAATGGATCCTCCTCAAGCATAGGCTCCAAGATTTTCCCCTTTACTCATTACGCGATTTAGGTTTTTCAGCAATAGAACGCTTATTTCTCGTTTTACTTTTCTACCCTTTACTGGTTGCTGTAGAGTGCCGCTAGATTCTGTTTTTGAACCCTTGGGGATGGGAATACCACAGAATCACAGACCGTGGTTATCTCCGTTTGATGCCAAGGAATGACAGACGAAATCAACCATATAATCTCATCGACGAGTCCAAATCAGCGGACGAAGAGCTTCTGAAGAGGTGATGTGAATGGTTGTTTTCAAGGAATACGCTTGTCCCCTTAAACTGCTAGCGATATGAATGGTTGTTTTCAGGGACTACGATGGTCCCCACAGACTACTAGTGATATGAATGGTTGTTTTCAGGGACTACGATGGTCCCCATATACTACTAGCGATATGAATGGTTGTTTTCAGGGACTACGATGGTCCCCACAGACTGCTAGTGATATGAATGGTTATTTTCAGGAACTACGATGGTCCCCTTATACTGCTAGTGATATGAATGGTTGTTTTCAGGGACTACGATGGTCCCCTTATACTGCTAGTGATATGAATGGTTGTTTTCAGGGACTACGATGGTCCCCTTATACTGCTAGTGATATGAATGGTTGTTTTCAGGGACTACGATGGTCCCCACAGACTGCTAGTGATGTGAATGGCTGTTTCAGGGATTACGATGGTCCCCACAGACTACTAGTGATATGAATGGTTGTTTTCAGAGATTACGATGGTCCCCTTATACTGCTAGTGATATAAATGGTTGTTTTCAGGGACTACGATGGTCCCCTTATACTGCTAGTGATATAAATGGTTGTTTTCAGGGACTACGATGGTCCCCTTATACTGCTAGTGATATAAATGGTTGTTTTCAGGGACTACGATGGTCCCCTTATACTGCTAGTGATATAAATGGTTGTTTTCAGGGACTACGATGGTCCCCACAGACTGCTAGTGATATGAATGGTTGTTTTCAGGGACTACGATGGTCCCCTTATACTGCTAGTGATATGAATGGTTGTTTTCAGGAACTACGATGGTCCCCTTATACTGCTAGTGATATGAATTGTTGTTTTCAGGGACTACGACGGTCCCCTTATACTGCTAGTGATATGAATTGTTGTTTTCAGGGACTACGATGGTCCCCACAGACTGCTAGTGATATGAATGGTTGTTTTCAGGGACTACGATGGTCCCCTTATACTGCTAGTGATATGAATGGTTGTTTTCAGGGACTACGATGGTCCCCATAGAGTGCCAGTGAAGGATTCTATACTTCTGATTTGACGCCGTAGCTTTTTGCTTCCGCTTTTTCTCTCTCACAACCTCCCCCCTACCCCACCCCCTTCCGCTTTGTTGTTGTTGTTGTTTGTTTGTATGTTTGCTTTAATTCTTTGCCATGTGATTTTTGTCATGACGGTGAAATCGTTAACCTGCTATTTATGTGCTCAACATATTTGGTCAGTTAGTGGGAGACTGCATCTCTTAGGAGATCCAAGTACAGACAGTTCTGCGCCATTTTGGCTTCTGTCAGTACTTATGTGACTGACGATACTTGGGTTATCAAACAGTGGAGCTGATCATTCTCACTGTTGACACCCTTTGACTTCCCTTGCATCCTTAAATGGGTCCTAAAGCATAGGCTCAAAGATTTTCCCCATTACTCTTTACGTAATGGTTTTAGCTTGTTCCGCAGTCTATTTCTTTACTGCGTTTTCTTTTTCTGTGCTTGACTTTTAACTTTGTTCACCCTTCACGGGCTGGTTTGGGGTGCAGATGCATATTGTGTTCGAACCCTTGGTGGTGACCACAGCACAGAATTATACACAGTGTGTTGTTTATAACTGTTTGAAGCCATAGGACGACTGACAAAATCAACCATTTTTCATTGATGAGGCCAGATCGCCGGACAAAAGACCACTAAGTAGGCGATATGAATGGTTCTGATTTCAGAAGAGATCACGACGCCCCCCCCCCCCCCCCCCCCCCCCACCCACCCACACACACACACACACTACTAATGAAGGATTTTAATATTCATTATCTATTTTCCCCGTTTTCTTTCACTCACAAACCCTCTCAATCCTTTTTTTAAATCTATTTTTCAAATCCTTGCCAAGTTATTTTGAAATGTCGGAGTTGTTTACCTCTGTGTGCGTGTGTGTGTGTGTGTGTGTGGGGGGGGGGGGGGGGGGGGGAGGGGGGGGGGCAAGATGTCTAATTTCCTAAGAGGAAGAGTAGGAAAGATCAAAATCCGTCGCAGTAAAAATGTATGATTTAAAGCACAGACTTGCGTTGCAGGGGGAGAGAGACCGAGAACTAATCTTACTCTTCAGTGTACATATGTTCCGCGCATTTTTCCGATTTGCGCTATCTTAAGATTGCGCAGCGCGTTTTTACGATCCTTAAATTGCGCACCGATCTTAAGATCGCGCAAGGGTTGTCTTGCGCATTTTAATGATGCTGCGCAGTCTTCAGATGGTATAAAATGACGACGTTCAAACTGGCCTGACGTTCAACGTATGGCCTGACGAATTCTTCGCAACACTCGTTAGTACCTATGGCATGCTGACGTGGTAATAAGTTCAATAATGACGGGCTCACTCAAGGCTCACTGCTCGATTTTGGGAATATTAGTACTATGTATGTTGGGGTGGGGTGGGGTGTGTGCAGTTGAGGGCTCATCTCATCACTGCTTCTTGGGGTGTGGGGGAGGGGGGGGGGGTTGTTAGGTGGTCTTCTCATGATCACTTCATTTTCAATTCTTCTCTTTCTTTTCAGGTTCACTACTGACTGAAGAGTGATACAGGCTCACAGTGATGAGTCCGAATTTGATTGTTATACTGTAATCCTCTTCATTGACTTAAAGAATTGAACAAAAGTATATGATTTTTCAAAAAGATGTCTTAGTTGTTGTTTTTATTGTATACATAATATTTACAATACAATACACCATTTATTCACACCAACACACACATAGTCACAAATAAGCATTTCAACACACACAACATGCACAATCACAATTAAGCATTTGAACACACACAACATACACATAGTCACAAACAAGCATTTCACCGCACACAACATAACCATAATCATAAATAATCATTTCCAACACACATTCCGTTCCGTGCTTCATGTGGTTCCCCCACACCTCTGTCTCTCCAAAGTCCTCTGAGAGTACCGTGTCGACTCAGGTGCCCCAAACCGGGTCTGTTCCTGAATAGAGTCTTTCAATGCCGACACCCTTGACACCCCCACACCCCCAAAGTAACTCTCCATCCTTCAGTATGCGACTCGGGGTATTACCCTCTGGTGATGCCTGAATTCGCACACTTGAAGAACCCAAGGACTTGCTCTCAACAACAGCAAAACTACCCTTAATTTGCCTAAATGCTCGAGAACATTCGGCCGACTCATGACACATTGTAATAGGGGCCAAAACTGGTCCACCAGCACCTTGCGCGATCTTAAGATCGGTGCGCAATTTAAGGATCGTAAAAACGCGCTGCGCAATCTTAAGATAGCGCAAATCGGAAAAATGCGCGGAACACATATACGACCAATCCCCTTTATAAAGGAATTTGGCACATGCACCCAGCACAGATCAGTAGGCACAGACACAGGGGGTGGAGGAGATCGAGGAGAGGGGGCTGGGGGTGGGGGTGGAAATGGGGATTGAGAGGTAGAAATGGAAATGAGAGCGGGTTAGGGGGCAGGGGGAATGAGGGAGGAGGGGGGAGTGAAATGTAGGACGAAGTTGAGTCAGCCAGTGAGGACGACCAAGGTGGCTCTGGGTAAGGGAGGTAAGTGGCAGTTCTGGATGGCCGGTGATTGATTTCCGATTGTCTGAGATTGCCGCGAGGTCGGAGGCTCAAAAATTACTTTGTGTGTGTGTGTGTGTGTGTGCCCCGAGAGAAGCGCGAATGGAATCTCCATCCTCTCTCTCTCTCTCTCGCTCACTCTCTCTCTCTCTCCTGACTTCGCGTCCGCTTCACCCGATTACTATCTTTTTCTGTAATTTCCTTTGCTCCTTTCTTTGGAGTCCGTCCGGTGTGTTTCCTTACATTGGAAATCTCTTTCATCTCGCTTCTCTCTCTCTCTCTCTCTCTCTTTCTCTCTCTCTCTTTGCGAAAATGTAAACGAAGGTTATGTGAGTGTTTGTGTGCCTCGGCATCTTTCCTTTAAATCCTGACCGACATGCTGTGTGTGTGTGTGTGTGTGTGTGTGTGTGTGTGTGTGTGTGTGTGTGTGTGTGCGTGCGTGCGTGCGTGCGTGCGTGTGCGTGTGTGTGTGTGTGCGTGTGTGTGTGTGTTGTCTGTTTGTAGGTTTATCCCTGTCTGTCTGTCAGTGGACGTTTTCTTTTGTTTCGTTTTGTTTAGTATGACGTCATTTCATCAAATCCAGATCACAATATTTCTACATCAACATAAATTCCATCTATGAATTATTTGCAAACAGAGTTATGATGCAACATGTATCAAAGATTAAGGTGGGGAGAGGAGGAGGAGAGAAGTCTTAATCTCCTAACATTCTGACATTTTCTGCTGTCTTAACTCTCTCGGAACCAAGCAACGAAAACAGCGAATACAGTTGAGTCTGGACGGAGTTTTAGCTTTGAAGACGATATATTTTGATCTATCGAAGATCAGTGACCAGATAAACCAGCTTTGGAATCGTTCTCAGAATAGGGGCTTTTAGACAGTGAATCAATCCATGAAGCGTTGTTTTGTGGAGAGAATGAGAACCAAATGTAATGTGCTGACAACCTCTCTCCACATGGACCCCCGATGTCACCTACACAACAAGTTTTGAAAGATAGACCAGCCACCGTGGCGAAGTGGTTAGTGTCGCGGACTCCCGGCTGGGAGGTCGTGGGTTCGAATCCCATCAGAGTCATAATATGGGTTTTTCTGCCCCGACCGGCTCCTACCCAGAGTTGAGTTTGCTGCGGACTCAGTTGGGAAGACTGGGACCACACAGTCGAGTTTCATCCACTTAATGGATGCGTTTCTGTGAGTGTTGCTCAAAATTCTTGACCAGCACTGCAGGTGCCTGTATCTCTCGGGCCTGGTTGACGCCGGGATATATTATGAAAGGAAGCGTAGAGTACAGCCCTGTCATGTAGTCTCAGACCGAAATGGAAATCCGTAGCATCGTCTTAATCATCCTCATTCTCATTGATCAGCATTAAAAAAAAATGTCTCAAATTCTGTGGCCCTTCATGCCCTGCTCTCATGGTGACCTCAATTTCGGTGTCCTCTTCACGTCTGTGGCCTTGGTTTGGTTCCGTCGGGGTCACCGGTATCGGCGAGTCCATGGGGGCTGTCGTTGGACGAACGTGGTGGCGCCCTCCGGAGGGAGAACTAACTCACGCCGGCTCCGCGACTAAGCAATTATTGTCGTCAGTAGGGGGCTTAGTGGGTGGTGTCCTGCGTATGTTAGATCAGAACAGGCGCCACTGAACACCACCGAAGTGACTCGGCAGCAGTGCAGTGTCTCCTCCGGTGGGTTGGCTCTTGACGACTTGACATTGACTGCTCCCTGTGGATTGCTGGTGCCGGGGCTGCGCCGGGGCCGACCGGGCTGTGGCTGTGGGCGGGGTGTCGGAATGAGCGGCGTGGTTGCACTGCCTCTGAGGTGGCGCAGAGGTTGGGACAGAAAAAAGAAAAAAAAGTTTTGAAAGATATAGAGGGGACAGGGTCCGTAAGCCCGCTTTCACTTTCGTCAGTTAAAATCCACTTGCACATCGAAGGCATTCGTCTGTTCCTGTTCATCTGGTTGGCTCTGTGTATGCCTCCATTTCTCGGGATGTTAACCACAGTTTACAGCTGATAGTGTCAAAGTTGAAGCACACCCTGGGTGGTTCGCTCACAGTGAAAGGCTACGTGCAGGCAATAGGCTGACCTGGCTGCACAGCGTGCAACAAGTTGGTGTACGTGCTTCACGTAGAGTGCGGCCCAGCCAATGGAACAAGTCTGTCACCAGGAAGGGGTTAGTTACCTGTGCATGTAACGGGACCGTGACAAAGGTGAGTTGAGGGGAAAGGGAAGCCAGGTACCACTCTCATCCTATACATCTTTGGTTAGGCCAAAGTTTCAATCTTTAACATAAAAAGGTAGTTTTTCGAAAGTGATCGGAAATAATATCATCAGAGAAAAAGCTGTAATTGTTGATATTATCACTTTGACTTGTCTGCGCGCGTGTGTGTGTGTGTGTGTGTGTGTGTGTGTGTGTGTGTGTGCGCGTGTGTGTGTGTGTGTGTGTGTGTGTGTGTGTGTGTGTGTGTGTGTGTGTGTGTGTGTGTGTGTGTGCGCGCGCGCATGCGTGCGTGTGTGTGTGTTCTGTGTGTGTGTGTGTGTGTGTTCTGTGCGTGTGTGTGTGTGTGCACGTGCGCACACACACGTGTGTGTGTACTGGTGTGCATACTTGAACACTCTTCCTGCTCATGTTTGTTCAGTGCGAGAAAGAGAAGAGATGGATGAAGTCTTGTGTTTGTGCATAGGAAAGGACTGTACCAGAGATTTCCAGTGTTCACATTGTAATGATGGACTTCCCATGGTAGTTTGTTTTTTCTTTGCAACATCATCAAATATTATAGTGATGGGGTCAGAGCCAAAGGGATGAGATACGAACACAGAAAAGAAAACTGACACTGAAGGTTGTCCACAGTTTCAATTTTCTGATCAGGTTTCAAAGAGACGTGACTGCGGCCAGAAACTGAAACAAGAGCCAATTGAATAAACACAAATTAACGTTTATTCAAGAACTGCATTGCCTTTTTGATCCTGAATATAGTTTTTATAGTTAAAATGTTCATACAAGTCTCTTTTCAATTGTCACACCCCTATGAATTATCTCCCTTCGGTCTCTCTCTTTCTCTCTCTCACCCTACTTCAAACATCTTACTTAGCAGTAAATCTTTTATTCCTGATTTGTATTTAACTCTGCAGGTTGCTTTTACAGTTTACAGTTTACGTAATTATACATTTTGCAATATTATTGATCTTTTGAATGGGGGGGGGGGGGGGGGAAGGGGTGGTAGGATGTGTGCGTGCATGTGTTAATATTTATATATATGTACAGATTGACACAAGATGGATAAACGAATTGACAAGGAATGACTGAGCACAGTGCAACGAGTGGAATATTTTTAATGATATACTTGTTTATAAGTTGTTGTAATGTGTGAATTTTGATAATGGCACCACAAACAAATTTTCCTTGTATTCTATGAGGACAAATAAAATATCGTGTATCGTGTACTATTGTATTGTTAACCATTCTCTGGCTCATTTAAGATTTCCTTTCATATTAATCAAACCGAGAATACCTGTATTTCCTACTGCTCATCTCTGTCCTTGTTTGACTATACTGACGACCAAGAAGGCTGTGCCTGTCTTGAATAAAGGCTGATTTGTGTTTGTCCTTTTCTCAGTGGTTGTTGCTGTGTACATGGTTTAGGTACAGAGTCTATGGGAAAGCTTGGAACATCCTGTTTTGAAGACATCTCCTTGGTTGTTCTGTGTACTCTGTGTTGACATTTCTACTATGCAATTCGGTGTCATAAGCAGCATTCGTTTGGAGTTATGGCATGTAATTATTTTCATCTGAGAGCAAGACTTACCTGACTCTATCGTTATGTCTTGTTAAGAATTTTAAGTTTTAATCATTATAGCGCTAAGCATTCCTTTACTTTCTTGCTTCCACATTTTAAACTGTAAAAAGATGGATAAACATTGTCACGAGTTTGTCACGAGGCCTACGACGTTTGACCCATCTAGGGTGGCGGAATTATTCATTTGTTTATTGTCGTTGCTGTTGTCGTGTATCCGTCCCTTAATGTGGCTTGTGGTGCGGTTGCACCTTGGTGTAGTTCAGCTCAACTTCGGTTTGCTTTCTCTCTCTCTCTCTCTTATTCCACTGCCCGTGCTATTCATCCTGTAGGTTCACGGGTGGCTGGTACCTTTCTCTCGAACTTGCTGTCTATCGGCCTCTCGCCTGTCTTTTTACCTGTCGCACGTGCTTCATTTCTTTTAGTTTGAAGTATGCTCACTCTGTGACGCAGCATGGCATGTTGGCCGCCATCGCTGAGGGAGGTTAGCTTTTCACTCGAGCGGAAGATGTCTCTGGGAGCGCCTGCTCCGGTCTTGGTTCTTCACCATATCATCGAGGGTACAGTCGGTATCTTCAATTCCTACAGTCGGCCTGTAGGAGAGGGACATCACTTCTTCTTTTTCCGCACCTGTGCCTCTGTCCTCTCGACTGGACAGAGGGCAGAGAGAGTCGTTTGACCCGCCTCTTCTGGGTCACCCACGGGTAGCTGGTAAGCATCAGTTTCGTGGTTTGTTTGTTTTGGTTTGTTGTTGTTAGCCGGCTTAGTCTTCTCTTTTGCGCAATTTTCTTTTGTTTTCGAAATTGTAAGAGAAATATTGTGGGAGACCTTTTTTCTGGTTAATTCAATCTTTAACCTGGCCATTCTAAATTATTTCCAAAATTCTTTCTCCTGTTTATGCATCTGGTGATGCGGTAGTCGGTGGGGATGGGAGAGAACCTGGTGATTCAGGGTTGGAACTTGCTTGGTCTCGCTCGTCCCCCGTGTCACATTCGCCGGACTCTTATCCTTCGGCCACCGTCTGTTTGTGTGTGCAAGGAGAACGAGTTTTATGTTCGCGAGCGTGCGTACGCATGATTTGTCGTTTGGATGCGTGGTTGGAGATTTGTGTTATTTTGAAATGTGGCTATAAAATGTGACAATTATGCCATTGAATTATTATTTGCAAATGTGGTGGCAGGTATAAAGCGATGGTCGCTGTGTTGGTTATTTCCTAAGAAAGGCAAATGTTAAACGTGAGTGAGAGAAGGGTGAAGATAATTCATATTTGTTTTATAACCTGTTGATTTAATGCAGTCTTTTACCTGCATCGTGTGAGAAGACCCTAGTGAACATTCCTGATTCGATGGGTTTACTGTGTTATGCTCAGGTCTGTGTTGAGCTGGGATTATTGGTGCATTTAGTAGACTTCCCCTCGCCCATCATGCGAGTGGCTGTTAAGATTTGACAGCATGGGTCAGACTGTACTGACGGCGGGGTTCCAGTACCCTTCCTCCTTCCTTCTTCCTTCCCTCCCTTTCTTCTCTCCTCCCAGCTACGCTTTCCCCCCCCCCCTTCCGGGGGCTTCACCCGGAGTCTGGACTGGATGGTGCCACGTGCTGGTTGAGGCCACGCTCTGGCTGGGACCACGGACTGGATTGTGCCACGTGCTGGTTGAGGCCACGCTCTGGCTGGGACCACGGACTGGATGGTGCCACGTGCTGGTTGAGGCCACGCTCTGGCTGGGACCGCGGACTGGATGGTGCCACGCGCTGGTCGAGCCCACGCTCTGGTCGGGACCGCGGACTGGTAGAGGAGCCCGCCGTCTTGACTGGCCGGCCCTGACCCCGTCCAGGACCTCCAGTAACAGCGCTACGTCCCCCCCCCCCCCTCGGGACGCGCTCTTCACTGCCTGCTTGTGTGTCGAGGGTGTCGGCTGTGAGCGACTCCCTTAAAGAACCGACCCGGTTCGGAGCACCTAGTGCGACAGGGTGCTCCCAGTAGACTTGACGGAGGCAGGGGTGTGGAGGCACTCCAGGGTGTGGGAAGGGATGGATGCTGGAAATGTTTCTTTATAATTGTGTATATGTCATATGTGCTGGAATGCTGTAATTATGATTGTGTACGTCGTAGGGTGAAATGTTTATTTATAATCGTGCATGTTGTGTGTGTTGGAGTGCTTGATTGTGATTGTGCATGTTGTGTGCGTTGGAATGCTTGATTGTGATTGTGCATGTTGTGTGTGTTGGAATGCTTATTTATGACTGTGTGTGCTGGTGTGAATAAATGGGGTGTTGTATCGTAATCTTTCTCGTGTGGGCTCTTGCGGGGCGTGCGAGGTCAGCCATTCCCTTCACTCCCATCTAGACCGATCCTGTCAGGGCAGACCTCCAGGGGTCGGTCGTGACAAACATAAAATGCCATAAAAATAAATTTAAGATGCTACATACGTAAATACAATGCAATGCTCGCTCTTCTGCAAAATTATAGGCATGATTGCACACAGAGTTAGAAGAAAGCATGAACTATGATTTTTTTTTCAAATAAAAATCTTAGGGGCAAGAAGAGCACAGTGCACATTTACAGATGCATTCAATCCCACCACCACTGCCTTTTTTCCCCTACATGTTCTGACCAAACTCAAATAAAAACTCCCCATGAAAAGAATGCTGATAGGAGTTGTGACATGGATGATTTTGCAGAATAGTTCCATTTTGTTATGGAATGCCCAAAATACACTTATGTTAAAAATTGACTTTCAAACTAAAATGTCCTTAAATACAGGTGTTAAATCCTTGCAACTTCTTGTCAGGTGGTAAACATCATTAATGAAAATCAGCAAGATTTGCCCATTTGAGTAAAATAACTGTTTCTGTTACATTGGGTTTTTTTTTGTGATCTTAGTTCTTTGAGTGAGTGTATGAGCTTTTTCTGTTTTCTTGTCATGCAGTAATAATCAGGTAGCATTGAGCTGAAGGAATAACTCTAAAAATGTGTGTGCGTACATGTGTGTGTGTGTGTGTGTGTGTGTGTGTGTGTGTGTGTGTGTGTGTGTGTGTGTGTGCGTGTGTGTGTGTGCGTGTGTGTGCGCGCGCATTTAATCTCTAGCTGAAAATTAAATCAGAACAGCTATGCACGCATACTCACACACATAAACGAAATGCATGTATGCACAGACACACTATAATCCTCTTATAACATCTGGAATCAGCAAATTTTTATTTGCATGATATTCATAAAGTGTATATCAAAACAAAACAACACAAAAAAGTATGCAGCAAACAGCTGGCATAAATAAAACAATAATTAGGTAAACAAATACTGATCGTCGGCGAGGATGTAATACAAGCATTGAGGCTGAGCTGCCGAAGGCTGGACGGATTGTCATCAAGTTATGTACAACTGGAGTATATAAAAAGTACATTTTTGTTAAAGTACTAAATGTCACTTAACTATCACAAAATTCTTTCAAATGCTCAGTCTACTTTTGGTAATGATAATGCTTGTTCATAGATACTAACATTGCAATGAAAACACAACTTGATCAATGTAAACATCATTACTTTGAACAACAACTACTTTCAAAGGGCAGCTCTGTGTGTGTGTGCGTGTGTGGTGTGTGTGTGTGTGTGTGTGTGTGTGTGTGTGCATGTGTCCATATTTCTGTTTGCATATACATGTGTGTGTGTGTGTGTGTGTGTGTGTGTGTGTGTGTGTGTGTGTGTGTGTGTGTGTGTGTGTGTGTGTGTATGTATGGGTGTGTGCGAGCACGCACATGTGTGTGTGTGTGTGTGTGTGTGTGTGTGTGTGTGTGTGTGTTTGCGTCTGTCTGCACACATGTATTGTGTGTATGTCTGCAAACAATTAATCATGGATATTTTCTTTGTGTGAATAAATGAGTTTTCCCCTTTTCTTTGGGTCTTTCTCTTCATGATTTTTTTCCCTTCTTCTTTTAATCTTTAGGAGGAGGGGTGGTATTTTCATCATTTTATTGCTTTTTTAAAAATGCTTCTTTACCTTATCTCATCTTTCTCCATTTAAACACTCTCTCTCTCTCTCTCTCTCTCTCTCTCTCTCTCTCTCTCTCTCTCTCTCACACACACACACACACACACACACACACACACACACCACACACACACACACACACACACACACACACACATGCACACACGCGACTTTGTTCACACTTCTATACAATGTTTTGCCTGTGTCACAGTCCTAGTAAGACCAAATCTCTCCTGGCACCAACTTAGCATCTTGCCTCCGCTTGACATAAAAAAGAAGTATGGCAAAACACAACTACCATGTCACCATCCAATTTCTGTGAACAGACAACAGATTCTAAACACATCTCAACCACTTTTAGTCTCTAAGTCAGCTACTGTTGGGCAAAAACATTATTTTCCTTTGGAAATTCTCAACACGGATTTAGGATTTGGTACCATTGCCAGGAAGGGAACCCCCAATTATGTTTATAACAAACGTCCATGCTGCTCTACCCAGATCAAATATGACTTTTCTCCCCTGATAATATGCATCAGCCTTTCTTTTTTCTTTTGACCTGTCCATCATCTATCTCTTTCATGTACATACAGCAAGAAATCCCACTGGTCCAAAGATGCACGTGGGAGAGATGACAACATTGTCCATGTGGAGAATCAGACTATGCTCCTCAACAGGGTAAGTCACACACCCCATGTGACAGTCCCAGTTCTCAGAAATCCTCTATCTGTTGGACCTTGAAGGCATACCTCTCAGAGGCAAAAGATGAAAAAAAGAAAAAGAAAAAGCCTGTACACACTGCTTTGCATTTGCTCTGAGAAGAACATGCTGATGTAAGCATCTGTGTCAGAGGAGGGGGGAATGTTACGGCTTTAAGTTACTGGTCATGCATATGAAGGCACCTTGAAGAGGATTTGAAGGAGCCAAGGTTTGCTGCCTGTTACGGCTCACCTCTGCTCTGGAGAAAAGCAGTGACACAAGTGTTGTTTTTCTTTCTCATTCAAGAAGAGTATTATGTCAGATGTTTCCAAACGTGAAGCTTTTTACACACACACACACACCCTCCCCCCCCCCCACCCTTATCTCTAAACTCTCTCCCAACCTCCCCCTCAGGCCCCTCCCCAAAGGCCTATACCAGTCCTCGGTGGGGGGTGGGGGGTGGGGGGGTGGATGATCCTTACCCCCTCAGTTCAGATTTGTATCATGAAGATCTGGTAGCTTTGTCTTCCACACAAGACACTGGTGATGGCTTGGATGTCAAACAGCAGACACTCTGGCAATAATGGTGGCGATGAAGGCACTGACTGTTTATGACAGCTTTGGACAATCAGGACTGAGAAAGTTCCGTGGCATCACAAAGCCTTCTTGCTTGTCTCTGTCATCAGATAGTACACAACATCAATACATTGGGGAAAAAAAAAAGAGATATGTGCAGAATTTACACAAAATACTTTTTCAGATAATGAACATGTTAAAAAGGGTTACCATGATCCACATAAAACAAAATGAAGTCTTGATACAGTGCCATACTTTGATTATTGAGCACAAAACTAATGTCACCAGCTGCCACACACCTTCAACATGCAAAGGAGCGCATTTTTTTTTTTTTTTTTTTTTGGGGGGGGGGGGTAAGAATTTTCTCTCACACACAAAGCATTTTGAGCTTTTGGTATCATTCAAGCACTTTTAACTGTAATGTTCAGCATTAAATTCTTTTTTTCTTTTTCTTTTCTCTTTCACGTACATTGTACACACCTGTGGTAGTGCTCACATGCCACTCCTTCTGGCTCCCCCCACACAGCTACACACAGACTTCTGCCACCTTAGCCATAGCACTAGCAATCCACAGGGTGCAACAGTGTCAAGCTGTGATCAGACACCCCACCTGAGCAGAGTATGTGCTGCTGCCAAGCCACTTCAGTGGTGTTCAGAGGCGCCTGTCCTGATGCAATATAAGCAGGACCCCACTGAGTTAGCCCCCAACTGACGACAATAATTGGTTGTTAACGAAGCCAATGTGAGACTGGGTCTGCATCTGGAGGGCACCACCCATTCCATTCAAGAACAATCCCATGAGCTTTCTGATACCTGATGACTTCGACAACCTCTCCACAGGCAAGGGCATGAAGGGGAAACCGAAAGTGAGGTCAACATGAGAATATGGCATGCTTTGGAGTTCTATTCCAAATAGAGTGCACTACAAGACCTTACTCTCTCTTTCCTTTCATGATATAGTCCAGTGGCAATTAGGCCTGAGAGATTCCAACACCTGCAATGCAGCTCTGGAAATCTGAGAGACATTAGACATGCATCCATCATTTGGATGAAACTCAGCTGTGCTGTTCCAGTTCAACTGATGCACTCTTGCAACATCAGCAAAAGCTTGGGGCTTGGATGTAGCCGATCAATCCCATATTTGGTGTCCACAACCATTCTTTCTTTCTATAAATTATGAAGTCAGTAGATGTCCATAAAATCAATAACTAAACTGACCACACCATTAAAAGGTAAAAATCTATGGTTCATTTATTTCATGACAAAGCTGAGATATACACAAATTCACCTTGAAATAGGTCACCTGGAATTTAAGATTAGAAAATTAGAAAAAGGAAATTATCCTTGACTTTAACATTCTTTCCCTGTTTCATTTCTCTCCACTACTAGCCCTTTCACACCATGGGGTAGATAAAGACATAGACATGTTGTTTAGGTCTTCAATCTTCAAACTTTACTTCCTATACTTTGACTGTTTTCAGTTTCCGATTTTGTGGGAAAGACCAGAACCAAGGGCTCTGTGGGCTGGCTCCCCACTTTGCCTTAAACATGTGGCTACTAAGAATAAAAGGAAAAGATGCTCCCAGGATTCACCGAAAGGGGGAGAGAATGATGAATCCATCGGTGCTCAACCAATCACGACTGCAAATCCCAAACGGACTATGAACATGGACCAAATGGAATATCCATGTGTCTGTGGAAAGCGTTTCGCTACCACCCGTGGCATGAAGATCCACAGGACAAAGATGGGATGTGTGAAGACTCATCTGAATGAGCAGCAGCGCACTGCATCAGCAGATAAGACGTCGGAAGACCAAGGCCAGGATTTAAACCACAGTGCCAAGGACATCCACGCTGTTGGTTCGGATGAGGAATTTGCACAGGCCCTCGATGCCAGGCGCCTGAAACTCAACCTGCCACGAGCAAACGAAACTGAAGATTGGGAGAAACTGGATGCAAAAATCGTCCAAAGACTCGATGCACTGATAGGGAAAAGCACCCTGGAACACAAACTAGCCACATATGGGGACATTGTGTATGCCACATGTAGAGACGCCTATGGAGTAAAACTACCCAAAGAGAAAACACCTCCAAAGAAATCCAGACGCCAAGAAAAGATGGACAAGATCAGAGTCCAAAAGAACAACCTTAAGAAGCAAATGAAGACCGCACTGCCAGCTGAAAAACAAGGCTTGGAAAAACTGTGGGAAGACCTGAAAGAAAAACACAGCGCCCTCAGCAAAGCGGAATCTGCGAGGAAGAGGAAGAGCAAAACGAAGAAGACACAAGAGCGCTTCTTCAGAGACCCCTTCCAGTTTGCCAGAACACTGTTGAGCAGCCAAAATCTGGGACCCTAAGTGTGGACAAAGGAGTTCTTGAGCAGCATCTGAGGAAAACATACTCTGACTCACAGAGCAAAGCACCACTCGACATTCAAGGTCTGGTGTGGCCAACCAACCCTGAGGAACAGTTCAATGGCAAGCCTCCAACGTTGGCGGAAATCAAGAAGGTGGTCGACAAAGCCAGAGCCAAATCATCACCAGGGCCAAACGGAATACCTTACCAGCTTTACAAGAAATGTCCCAAGGTGCTGGAGTGGCTCCACAGGCTGCTGTGATCGGCTTGGAGAAACCAGAAGATCAGCGGCCAGTGGATGACGGCAGATGGTGTGTACATCCCCAAAGAGCAAAACTCAAGTGACATCAGCCAGTTCAGGCCAATATCACTACTGAACGTCGAAGGGAAAATCTTCTTCTCTGTCATGGCAGCAAGGCTGACCAAGTACCTGATGGAAAACAAGTACTTGGATATGTCAGTCCAGAAAGGTGGCATCCCAGGCGTGGCTGGCTGTGTAGAACACGCCACAATGATCTGGGACGCAATCCAAAAAGCAAAAAAAAGAAAAGAGAGACCTGGACGTAGTGTGGCTTGATCTGGCAAACGCATATGGATCTGTGCCCCATGAGATGATACAGTTGGCTCTTGGATGTACCATGTGCAAAGAACATCCGCGACATGCTCAAGAAGTACTTCAATGGGTTCTCAATGCGGTTCTCTACCAAGGAGTACACAACTGATTGGATCAACTTGGAAGTGGGCATTGCAATGGGTTGTGCAATTTCCCCGATACTGTTCGTGCTGGCAATGGAACTCATCTTGAAGCAGCAACAAACAACGCGAGACAAACAGACCTTGGCGATGGATACAAGATGCCTCTCTCAAGGCCTTCATGGATGACACTACAGTGATTTCATCCAGAGAAGACGAGACACGTCATGTGCTGGAGAGGCTGGACGACATAGTTGCCTCATCCAGAATGAAGTTCAAGCCAAAGAAATCACGGAGTCTCTCACTGAGGAAAGGAAAAGTGGCCGAATCTGTGGTCTTCAGTGTTGCCAACCAGGCCATTCCAACAGTCACAGAAGAACCCAGTCAAGAGCCTTGGAAGATGGTATGATATACGCTGAAAGACACACAAAGAGCAAAAGAAACCAAGCAGATGGCGGAAGAAGGCTTGGAGACCATTGACCAGTGTGGGCTCCCTGGCAAATACAAGGTCTGGTGTCTGCAGTTCATGCTGATACCAAAGCTCCTAGGGCCCTCTGATGATATACGACATCTGCACCAGCACAGTGGAGGCAATGGAAGCCAAAATCAACAAGTTCACAAGGAAATGGCTTGGTGTCCCACCCTGTCTGACTGACATCGCACTATACTGTCGCCAAGCAAAGCTCAAACTACCACTGAAATCCATCCTGGAGGAATACAAAGCAGGGAAGATCAGACTTCAAGCATGCTGGAGGACTCAGGAGACAAGGTGGTAGAACAATCAAGCCCCAGCTGAGACAGGCGGGAAAATGGAAAGTTCAAGAGGCGATGGATTCTGCAAAAGAAAGTCTCAAGATCAGAGAAATAACAGGACACACACAGACCAACAGACAAGGACTGGGGGTGACCAAAACTGAATGGTGGTCAAAGGCCAAAGGAAAAGCACAAAAGAGACATGATGATTCAGGAGATGAGAAAAGAAGAAGACCAAAAAGACTCCAAAAAGCAGTCCAGCAGAGCCAGCAAGGGCAATGGACAACGTGGGAGAATGCACTCCAAGAAGTCTAACTTGGAATGACATTTGGCACATGGCCCCTCTCAGGATCAGCTTCATTCTCAGATCTGCATATGACCTTCTGCCCTCAAATGCAAACCTGGTGAAGTGGGGAAAACAGACGATCCTGCATGCCCCCTCTGCCATGAAAAACAAACAGTGGAGCATGTTCTAAGCTCATGTAAAGTAGCCCTGGCCAAAGGAAGGTACACATGGAGGCACAACCAAGTGCTCAAGAGATTGCGCAAGTAGTCTGGGCTAGTACCAACACCACAAAAGGGAGCATCAGGACTCCAAAAGCACCCGCAACATTCTTCACGGCAGGAGGCAGCAAATCATGGCCAAGAACAACAGTGCCATCGAAACATGCAGGCAGAGTCTGCTGGATGGGGCAGATGACTGGGAGTGCACTGCAGACCTCCCAGAATGGAAGAGTCACCCCGAGATCATCAGCAAGAGTGGCATGAGACCAGACATAGTAGTCCACTCTAAGTCAACCAAGCAGCTGATCATGATCGAGCTCACAGTGCCATATGAGAACAGAATGGAGGCAGCTCAAATCTACAAGACTGAAAAGTATGCTGATCTGGCAAACAGCCTGAGGAGAGAAGGCTATCAGGTCAAAGTCCTCACTGCAGAAATTGGAGCTAGGGGATTTGTAGGAACGTCGCATACAGCCTCATGAAACAGCTCTCAGTTGCAGGGAAGGAAAAAAACCAGAGCCCTGAAAGCAATGGCAGAAGCGGCAGAGAGGTGTTCAAGCTGGATCTGGTCAAGGCGGAACAAAAGTGAACTTCATAAGGCTTAATTTCCCTACAAATATCAGGTGTCCCTGTGGCTCAGTGGTTAAAGCGCGAGTCATTAAGTAGAAAATGAGCATGTCCAGAGGGTCATGGGTTCGAATCCCAGCCATGGCTCGTCCAGATGGGAAAAAAAAAAAAGGGGCAGCAGAGGGACATCCGGAGTCATGAACGGGTGTGGCCAACCCCCCTAGAGTGTCAGGAGATAAGGGCCGAAACACTTGCTTGAAGGGGGCTTCTCTTCTGAGGACTCTCTGCTGCCACGCTCTCCACGAGTTTCTTTCTACTGGAGCCATTTTCTTTGTTTCTCTTTTTACAAACAGCGCACCATTTAAACCACATGGGCAACAGTCAAAGGAAAAAGAAAGCATGTGCACACACCTTAAAGGCATTGATCCCTTTGTTTTCTTAGGTCCCTCACTCCACCTCCTAGATGAACTGACTGCAAGCTAACACAGGCATATGCTGTTCAAAATGGCATACATTGTTTTTTGATTTAGCCATAGTCCCAATTTCTTAAGCATCCAAACATATCTCCGGTTAACCAAATAATGCTGTATGGGTCCAATCACTCCGTCAGGGCTGACTGAAAGTTTGGCTTAGCTACTTTGGGGCCAGTGCATTCGACTATATACATCATCATAAACTGACGTTCAGACTAAAATACATGGTTTTACCCTCAGGATTTTCGAAAAACTGAAATGAGCAGGGACCATGCAATCCTCAGTGGGGTGTAGGGCCAGAGCCACTATTAGGGGGGTCAGTGAGGCAATGCCCCCCACCCCCCACCCCCTCTGAAACTGAACACTTTGCAGTCTTATTCAGTAATGTTTGACATTAAGCTGTTTAACGGATTTTGCCAGAAGATACACCAATTCCTCTGAAGAACTGTTTCTCTTAAAGCACCTGCAAAACAGGTATATCATTTGAAAGCACTGATTTTTAGTGCAGTCACTGAAGTTAAACAGTGTCATGCCCGAGTGGCTTGGATGCCCGTCCACTTGGAAACACTGGTGACATGTTCCTCAAGGCTGGGTCAGGCACTGGGTCATGTTTTGGCCAAGCACTTGCCTAGCAGATGTAGGATGATGCATAGGGTCATGTTTTGGCCAAGCACTTGCCTAGCAGATGTAGGATGATGCATAGGGTCATGTTTTGGCCAGGCACTTGCCTAGCAGATGTAGGATGATGCCTATGGTCATGTTTTGGCCAGGCACTTGCCTAGCAGATGTAGGATGATGCCTATGGTCATGTTTTGGCCAGGCACTTGCCTAGCAGATGTAGGATGATGCATAGGGTCATGCTTTGGCCAGGCACTTGCCTAGCAGATGTAGGATGATGCATATGGTCATGTTTTGGCCAGGCACTTGCCTAGCAGATGTAGGATGATGCCTATGGTCATGTTTTGGCCAGGCACTTGCCTAGCAGATGTAGGATGATGCATATGGAATGGACTCTTCCTTTCTGTGTCAAAAAAAAAATTATCAATCAAATAATTTTATAAAAAAAATTACAATTATGATGCTTGTACTATGGTAACATTGGAGTAGTCTTCCACTTGTCCCCATGGCTAAGGAAACAACATGCACCATGTTCTACATACACTGACTATTATTAACATGTTAAAGCAAGCAAGCTGAACATGTACAGATATATCTAATAATAAAAATAGCAGGTAGGCACATTGCTTGTCCCAGCAGCTTCAAGGTTAAAATAAAATCATATTAAAAATCAAAAAGTTCTTAAAGCAGTGAAAACACCCAAACATGAAACACACAATCACACAAACCGCTTCCTCTACCTTCCACCTCCTTTCACTTTAATTTTGTGTGTGTGCGCGCGGCATGCACACACACACACACACACACACACACACACACACACACACACCCCACACACACACACACACTCCAAACACATAATCATGAACAGATCTGCCTGTACCAGCCCTGATGTGGCCCTTTGCGGTCGGCTGGGCTATAAGCAACATTATCTTATCTTACCTGCCTGTACACTTTTTCTCTCTCCTTCCTGTTCAATAACAATAGTATCACATTTCCTGAACCAAGGTCATTCATTAACTACTTTTTTTCTTTTTATCAAATATTCCTGTAACCAACAAATTAATATTCTAAAGCATTAAACAAGTTCAAACTGAATGAAACTTGATTACTTGAAAAAAAGAAAAAAAAGAAAAAAAAAAAAAAAGAAAAAAAACACTCCACTCCTCCTCTCCCAAACCATTCATATCTAAATCATCCCAATTTTGGAATCAAAATTAGTCGAAATGATTTGCTGTGCGTTCGTCTGTTTGCGTGTGGTCGACAGTCAATGTGGTGACTCATCTTCCTTCTGTAAATCCGGAAATTTACCGGTAACTCAACACCAACTCCCCACTTGGTGATGGTTTAAAACATAGTGCCTCTGGGGTTTTAAACAAAAGCAGATGTACTGTAACAATCTATACAATCTCTGAGCAATCTTCATATACTCTGTGCCCATTCAGCTGTGCCTACGATTCTAAGCTATCTGCAATCATGTTAATGGGCAGTCACCTATCACTGTGATTCAACTTTACAGCTGCACTGAACAAACACACAAAAAAACCCCGATGTTTTAAGTGACTAGAATGGAATGGGGGAACTTTGCCAATGGCAAGCAGTTCTGTAATAGCAGTAAGCCACACAAATAGTGTGTCTTAACCTCAAATCTGAAGAAATAACCTTTACGCCATAAGTCATACCTGGTGATGGTAGACAGGCACTTCAGGTCAGAAACAGCGAGTTGAAAGCTTACACTTACACGTCATTACTGGAGGTGATTGATGACATCGTTGACCTGCTCCTGGGAGATCTCCCCATCGATCTTGGCCAGGTACTGGTAAAGATCCTTGAAGAGAGGGAAGGGGATGCGGGCCGCTCCACCTTCCGGGTCCGCAGTCAGCACCTCACACACCACCTTCATGGCATCTGTGATGTTCTGTTGCCACACCAACAGATACCAACAAGGCAAAAGCATCAGCAACAGATCAGAGACAAACCAGACACACACCACCTTCATGGCATCTGTGATGTTCTGTTGCCACACCAACAGATACCAACAAGGCAAAAGCATCAGCAACAGCTAAGAGACAAATATCACACACACATGTGCACATGTGAGAACACACACACTCACACAGAGGCACACTCACAGAGGCACACTCACAGACACACACATACAGACACACACGAGACACACACACACACGTACACATGCACAAACGCACACATACATGCACCCACACACCCACACACCCACCCACACACACACACACACACACTCACTCACACACACACACACACACACACACACACACACACACACACACACACACACACACACACACACACACACACACAATGCATGTCAGTTTTAAAATCAACCACAAGTTGTGTCAATCATTCACAACCTTCTCAATGAGGAACAGTTCTCTGAAAGCATTTCAATAGTCATTGCTGTAACAAATGACACAAGTCATGATACTACAGGTGAATTACCATGCACAGAAGTTTAGATCATTGAGTCAACTGCTTTCAGTTAATGGATAAACCAGTGTTTCGTTTTGCAGTCTGGGTTCGGAAAGTAGTATGAAGCATAATTCCTTATAACATGAATCTCAAAATGTTTGTAGCTCTCATTGTTTTTCAAGTGATTATCTATTGTCAGAATGGACATACCCAAAACCATCCAACTCCCATTCTTCCCCTCCTACCACTCTCTCTCTCTCTCTCTCTCTCTCTCTCTCTCTCTCTCTCTCTCTCTCTCCTCTCTTCACACACTTACATATACACAAACATAAACACACTCCCTGGCATAATCAGTTTTATGTCTTTTCTCAATCCCCATTGCCATTATGGCTTTCTGGTCGACTCTGACATGATGACAGTGCCACCATGCTCATGAACAATCTGAACATTTCCCTTGCCACCCTCACCAACACAAGGGACACCGGTGGTCGTGACACTCTGTTACACTTTCTTGAGCTCACGAGTTTCATGCACAAGTCAGGTCACGTAACTTCATACATCAACATCAAAGGCTGAAAACCACCAAGAACAAACAGATTGTCGTGTTTGGTCCAAAGTGCGTTATATGTCACACTGCACATGTCGTGAAGTCTCTGCATCCTTTTGGACGACTGAAGAACCTTTTCATAATAATTCCAAAAGTTGTCGTGTTCCTCTGACGACCTGTCAAGCAGACAGACATTAGAAACATGATGGTTAGCTGAACCCTCTGACGACCTGTCAATCAGACAGACATTAGAAACATGATGGTTAGCTGAACCCTCTGACAGAAGAGATCAAGCCCCACCAATTCACAGACTTGTCATAAGCCTGTAGACTGAAAACAGTCATTTCCACTGTGTAAAACTCAACACCAGTGAATGCCACAGAGGGGAATGTTTGTCTGTCCTATTCTGAGATCCTGTGTCAATATTCACTGACTGTCCCAGAAGAAAAGTAAGTTGAATCTAGTTTCTAAATCTTGAGACCATGCACTGTTTGTATTTACATGTTACATTTCAACAGGATCATTTTACACCAACAGTCGGTAAATCATGTTAAGATAATATGTGAATACTGTTTTAAAAAGTCTAAATGCTTTGTGGAAGGTAACTCTGATTAGCTTGTGACTGCACTGCATGTTTTCCAATACCAAATTACACCATTGGAGTATCTGACTACTTTGAAAAGTTATTTCCCTTCAATTGTATCTGACTACTTTGAAAAGTTATTTCCCTTCAATTTCTGACGGTCTCGAGCCAGCTGCAGAGAAGTAATGGTGGTGCTTACTTACTGAAGTCTCACTTAAGCCGGCTGAGACCTCACATTTTTCCTGAAAGTTCAGAGGGCAAATGTGAGGGCTCATCAAGCCAGAATCCGAGTCATTTATCAACAAACCAGGTTCTGTAACCTCCATAGATGATGGGACTGCTGGGACTCTATCGTCCACAACAATAGGCACAGCACGTGACCAACAATCTGTGCTGCTACATGACTAAGTCCCTAGATGATGGGACTGCTGGGACTCTATCGTCCACAATAGGCCAGCACGTGACCAACAATCTGTGCTGCTACATCACAAAGTTGGCAACCGACTGACCAGCCGGCCTACATTTACATTGTGATGTGAGAAAGACCCAAGAATCTCTTCTGTGCAGCAACCTTCACATTGCTAACTTGTGGAACTCCTGCTGGACTGAAACACTTAGAAGCCGATGGGCGAAGGCAAGCCCAAGCCCACACATGACAATGAGGTAAAGTAAGAACAGGCCAGCTGTGCTGGGCCAGACTTAATCTTTGAGAGAATACTAAATATTTTGTATACTGTAATCTTGTATACAAAAACAAAGTTTAGTGTGTGGAATTGCACCTAACTTGTGTCAGTCTATTTGTTATTCAAACATCATTTAAAGTTTGAACCTATTATACTTCTGTCACTTTAAGCACAAGCACTTTCAAGTGCATAACCCCAAGGTACATTACACCTGAGCCATTCTGGAGTACTTTTAACAGTCCCAAGAAAAGAAATATTTCTTTTGATGAATAATACCAGAAAGTTTTTTTTTTTTCCCTTTCACTGCTAGTAAGAGAGATGGAAGAGGTGAATTTTGATACAAAAACAATTTTATAATCTAGAGGAGAACACATCCTCAGTGCATCCCCCAGAGGACCACATCATCCACCACTACTCGTCACCTGAAGGTCGAGTCATCCTATTCGGCTTCCTGCCACCTTTCTTCTTTACTACCACTCTTTCCCATCCCTACCAACAGTCGGTTTACATCAATGTTGACCGATCAAGTTCAGTCACCCTGGCTAGACATTCTACACAGCAGTACAAAATGGACATTTTAACTTTCTTGAAATTAAGAGTGTGTACTATCAAAACTGTTATCTCTCAGGCAAACTTTATAGAGAGAATTGAAAGATTCTGAGCAACTGTCTCAGTGGCTGGCCTCTTGAGGACTCCTCTCTTGCTATGGCAAATTTTTTTTCAGCAGGTGTAAAGAATTTCGATATAAAAATTTCAGTGCAGACAAAGGACAGTTAAAACAGCAGCCACACTGACTGTCACATTTGAGCCATTACTGATTAAAACAAAAATGATAATGTGCATGATGTTCAACAAACATCTCAAAATACTACATATGGAGGTAAAACAACACCTGGCCAATTCATCAGGATGTGCGACTACAGTTTTGCATGATCATCTCGATGTGAGCATATACTGGAAGCTCTTGTATCCAATTATGCTGTCTTGATATCAATCAATTACTAATTCTTACCCTGCGCCAAGGCTGGATACTCTTGTCTACTAGCAACACTGGAACTTTTATACCCTCATGCCGCTTTCTTTTCTTCCCACATAAGTGACAAATACAATTTCACTGGATAAACCAAATGTGCTGGATAAAAGAAATGCGCAAGAAGGGAGGTAAATCCATGCACACACACACACACACACACACACACACACACACACACACGCACACACACATGCACACACGCACACACACACGCACACACACACACACACACACACACACACACACTTTTCACACACTAAGGGGAACTACTCACATCGCCCAGCCCTGAAGCAGCAAGGGCAAAGAATCTATTCCACTCCACCTGCCCACTGAAGCTGCCAACCCGCACCAGGTCATCCAGCTCTTCCTTGGGCAGGGCAAGGGCTAGCCACTTGTCTTCAATCAGGCTCAGACTCACTGTCTTCTTTGGACCCAGCTGCCAAAGAAAAATATGAATTAGAATACAAATTGAAAAAAAAAAAAAGAAGGAAAGAAAGAAGACAACATTTGAGGATGGGAACCAGACCCTGTGCTAACACCGTTTCCTGCACAAAATGAATGTATACAACAGTGTAATGTACACATACATGCATGCACAAGCAAACAAAAATGTGCACACATACACACACACAACACACACACACACACACACACACACACACACACACACACAACACACACACACACACACACACACACACACACACACACACACACACTCACACACATATACAACACACACACACATCTACAAAAAGCACACACACACACACTGAAAAAGAGCAAAATAAAACATACGAAAAGACCTGTTGATGTAACACAATACATGTGTAACACAAACAAGGTAAGCACGGACAAAAATAATTCAATACAGTGCAATACAATACTGTATAAACAATACATGCTTAGACATAGTCTATCTCAGAATGCTCTCTGAACAGTGTTACTTTGGCTATGAATATTTCAACCTTTTCCCCACTGCTGGCAACGGCTCCTGTGCAAACTGCGTGCACTTATAGATCACTGCTTAAGTGCTCTGCTGCGAGAGAGAGAGAGAGAGAGAGAGAGAGAGAGGAGAGAGAGAGAGAGAGAGAGAGAGAGAGAGAGAGAAAGAGAGAATGAAATACTATCGTCTGATCAAGGAAATTCATACAGTGCATTTGTCATTATCACTCGTAGGTGATAGAAACTAAAACTCCTGTTTTTGTTAGGTATATGCATGACAGAAAACAAGTGATGAGTGAGGCGATTCTAGTGAAAAAAAAAAAAATATGCGTTGACAGATTGATCGAAAGACTCATTTGCTGATTTTAGTGTCAAATTTTGTGATATTCAGTTAAAAATGGATAATAGCTGATAGTTAAATGCACCATCAATGCATCTGTAAAAAAAATGAGCATTCTTTTTCAATCCGTTTGTACGCATGTTATGAATTCATATGACTGTCACCCTGATGTGGCCCTTTGCGGTCGGCTGGGCTATAAGCAACATTATCTTATCTTGTCATATGACTGTCACACATGGATTTGAAAAAAATTATGTGTTCTACTTACATGATTTACACATATGTCTTCCTGATACAGAACCTCTATGCATACTGAAAATATGTTCAACTTAAAGTAAGTATTTTTTTTCTTTTCAACCATACCAAACATAATGTCAACAACGATCAAATACAGGTCATAAAATAAATCAGAAAAATGGCAAAAGCTGTACAGGGATTTTAGCACTGCCGACAGCAAGCAGAAGGTGGTAAAAACATGAGCAGCCAGCATCACAGGCTTTGTGTAAATGGAGAGAGAAAGACAAACAGAAAGGGCTGGATGCCAGCAAGTCTGAATCAGACCTGTTTACCCTGTAACTGCCATCAGTGAACTTACGAGAGGGAGATGTGAGTTTTTGTCTGGTTGCTGCTGTTGTTGTTGTTATTGGTGTTTTTCAGTGTTTTGTTTTCATCTGACATCACACAGCAGAGGGTACTGAAATACCCAATCTTGCAGGAACTACAGTCAAAAACAGTTTCTTCCAACACACACAATGACTTTCAAACCCAATTCATCAGCATACTTTGGTACAAATTTATGCTGTCTCACTGTTAGGGTTTTTTTTGGGGGGAGGGTTTTTTCTGTTTTTTTTTTTTTTTTTTTTTTTTTGGGGGGGGGGAGGGGGATGTTTTTTGTTGTTGTTTTTTTCAGGATCTGTAGCCCTCACTACTGTTACTACATATCCGCATATCATCAAAGAAGCAGATACAGCCAGACATTATCTAGCATGCAAGACTTAGCAAGAGTTGCCGCACTTAAGTCAAAGCATTCAAACTACCACACCAACAAAACACCATGATTACACTCTGCATCTGCAATTACTGCTCAGGAACTTTGTAGATTTTGTTTATCAAGGTTCTTCTTTCTTTCTTTTTTTTTTATTTTTATTTTTTAAAGTTTGTCATATTTTCACCAAACATGTGTATAATATACAGTGAAACCATATACCTAAACAGGTCTGCTAAATGTTATAATCTCATAGTTTTTGTCCTTTGGTATTTTACATGATTTGCATATAAACGATGTCTACAGTTTATTCACTTGCATGTACTGATCCTTATTTTAACATGAAGACCTGTCCGACAGCTATCAATATATCTTACAAACATGCATACCAGCTATGTCACAGAAAGGATAGGAGAAATCAGCATACTGTACGAACATGTAGGAAAAGAAAGGACAGGGGTTAAGACATGTTAAGGTCTGGCCTTGAACCTACAAATCACACACCTAAAAAAATTACAGTCAGTGAAATGCAGGTTGTCACGACCGACCCCTGGAGGTCTGCCCTGACAGGATCGGTCTAGTGGGAGTGAAGGGAGTGACTGACCTCACACGCCCCGCAAGAGACCACACAATAAGATTACGATACAACACCCCATTTATTCACACCAACATACACAGTCATAAATAAGCATTCCAACACCAACAAACATGCACAATCACAATCAAGCATTTCAACACACGACATACACACAATTAAGCATTCCAACACACACAGCATGCACCAATTTATAATAAATATTTTCACCATACGACGTACACAATCGCAATCACAACATTCCAACACATATGACATATACACAATTATAAATAAACATTTCCCGCATCCATCCCTTTCCACACCATGGAGTGCCTCCACACCCCTGCCTCTCCAAAGTCTACTGGGCACCCTGTCGCACTGGGTGCCCCAACCGGGTCGGTTCTTGAAGAGGGTCGTTCAAGGCCGACACCCTTGACACGCACAAACGGACGGTGGAGAGCGCGCCCCGGGAGGGGAGGGGGGGGGGGGAAACGTGGCGTTGTTGCCGGAGGTCCTGACGGGGATCAGGACCGGCCAGTCAAGCCGCGGGCTTTTCTACCAGAGCGTGGCCCCAACCAGCGCGTGGCACCAACCAGTCCGCAGTCCCGACCAGAGCGTGGCCCCAACCAGCGCGTGGCACCAACCAGTCCGCGGTCCCAACCAGAGCGTGGCCCCAACCAGAGCGTGGCCCCAACCAGCGCGTGGCACCAACCAGTCCAAGCTCCAGGGAGGAGGGAAAAGGTAGCTGGAGGAGAGAAGAAAGGGAGGGAAGGAAGAAAGAAGGGTACTGGAACCCCGCCGTCAGTACAGTCTGACCCATGCTGTTAAATCCTAACAGCCACTCGCATGATGGGCGAGGGGAGGTCTACTAAATACACCAACAACCCCAGCTCAACACAGACCTGAGCATAACACAGTAAACCAATCAAATCAGGAATGTTCGTAAAGTCTCTCACACAACAAGCAGGTAAGAGACTGCATTAAATTAACAGCTATAAAACAAATATGAATCATCTTCATCCTTCTCTCACTCATGCTTAACATTTTCCTTTCTTAGGAAATAAACCAACACAGCAACTATCGCTTTATAACTGCCACCACATTTGCAAATAATAATTCAATGGCATAATTATCACACTTTATAGCCACATTCAAAATAACACAAATCTCCAACCACAGCATCCGAACGACAAATCATGCGTACGCACGCTCGCGAACATAAAACTCGTTCTCCTGCACACACCAACAGACGGTGGCCGAAGGATAAGAGTCCGGCGAATGTGACAGGGGCGGACGAGCGAGACCAAGCAAGTACCAACCCTGAATCACCAGGTTCTCTCCCATCCCCACCGCTACCGCATCACCAGATGCATAAACAGGAGAAAGAATTTTGGATATAATTTAGAATGGCCAGGTTAAAGATTGAATTAACCAGAGAAAAGGTCTCAAACAATATTTCTTTCTTACAATTTTGAAAACAAAATAAAATTGCGCAAAAGAGAAGAATAAGCCGGCTAACAACAACAAACCACAACAAAAAAACCACAAAACTGATGCTTACCAGCTACCCGTGGGTGACCTGAAGAGGCGGGTCAAAACGACTCTCTCTGCCCTCTGTCCAGTCGAGAGGACAGAAGCGCAGATGCGGAAAAAAAGAAGTGATGTCCCTCTCCTACAGGCCGACTGTAGGAAATGAAAGTACCGACTGTACCTTCGACGATAAGGTGAAGAACCAAGACCGGAGCAGGCGCTCCCAGAGACATCTTCCGCTCGAGTGAAGAGAAACCTCCCTCAGCGATGGCGGCCAACATGCCACGCTACGTCACAGAGTGAGCATACTTCAAGCTAAAAGAAATGAAGCACGTGCGACAGTAAAAAGACAGGTGAGAGCCGACAGACAGCAAGTTCGAGAGAAAGGTACCAGCCACCCGTGAACCTGCAGGATGATTTGCACGGGCAGTGGAATTAGAGAAGAGAGAGAGAAAGCAAATCGAACTTGAGTTGAACTACACCAAGGTGCAACCGCACCACAAGCCACATTAAGGGACGGATACACGACAACAGCAACGACAATAAATAAATGAGTAATTCCGCCATCCTAGATGGGTCAAACGCGTAGGCCTCGTGACAAACTCGTGAAAAACCCCCTTCTAAAAGCATCTGTTTCTCTGAGATACAGTGCTCCTTTGAACCTTGACGCATGTGCAAATTCACAACAATGGGACCGAACCCAACCCTCTGTGATCGACAGAGTACGATAAATCCAATACAAACATTCTACGATAGAATCACAGGGAAATACATAATACTGCATTTATCAAACAACTAAGCAAACCTTCCAACCATGAAAATAACAATCCGAACCATTGGTGATTCACTACCGTTAACATCACTGAAGTGAAAACTGTCACTACACCTGATACAGAGACCAAAAAGGGGATATAACCCTGGTTGAGGGAAGAGTCCCTCTGACTGATTTTCCAATGTGCTGACTACGGAGCTCGGCTAAGATAGTCAGCATCCGTATTACTGGAACCCTTGATATGACGGAAAGTGAACGCATGACTCTGCAGTTCCACTGCCTAACTCATGAGTCGACGACTGACTGGCCGGATCCGGTCCAAGCACTGGAGAGGATGATGATCGCTCTCCAGTACAAACTTCCGGCCGTACTTCTTCTTGGGCACGCCAGTGCGTGTCCAAATCTGCCGGAGAGCTTCAGCAATAGTAGGGTATCGATAGTCCTAAGCGGGGCAGTCTCTGGGCATCGAGTCGCATAGTCTACCGCTACCGAAATGTAGCGGTGACCGCGATTGGATGGTGGATTAATGGATCCTACCAGGTCGACCCAACCTTGCTGAATGGCTCCCCAACCGTGGCACTGACCCTAGGGGAACACACTCAAGCGACCCTTAGGCGTTGTCCGTTGGCAGACATCGCAACTGCGGCAGTACTGCCTAACCTGCGAGATCATCCCTGGCCAGAAGAAGTCCTGTCTTACTCGCTCGAGAGTCCGCTTGGAGCCCATATGACCTGCCATGGGGGAATCGTGGGCCTGCCGGAGAACAGATTCTCTCAAGCTTTGGGGAACAACAAGCTGCTTGGCCACACGATCTGCCTCAGTGAAAACCCTAAAGAGGATCCCCTTGTGGAGCTTGAAGCTCACCTTGGCGTGTCGGGCCGACTGAGCGGGACGATCCACCAGTTGTCGCAGGCGTTGGACATCCAAGTCCCTGGCCTGAAGGCGGACCATGGTAGCAGGGTCGACCCTGGCCAGAACCACGTCAGAGATCGGCTGTAGAACGGGACGCAATTCCTGCTTCTGCTTCTTAGCTTTGGCGCGCGGGGTAACTCCCACACACGCCTTACTTGCAGATCCGTAGACACGGACTGACTGCGTCCGTCCGCAAAGGTGATAGTATTCCCTATGAGAAGGGAATACAAGGGTCGCTCCACCGCGATGGCCCATACCTCGCCACAGAAGTAGGGGTGGAGATAGAAATGAGTACAGAAGGACGGGTGGAGGTAAAACCAACCTCCAACCCGCACACATCGTAACTGGCGCCTCGCTGAGCCTCAGGGGAAACCAAATTCTTATCCACGAAGATCGTTGATGCTCCCGAATCCCTGATGGTGTCAACCAAGGGGAACCAACAACAGAGAGAAACACTGGGCACTCTGTACCACTAAGAGCTGGACGGAACCCACGTTAGCCGAGGCACGAGGACGTGGGGAAGGACTGGCCCCATGACTACCGGCGGCTTTAGGGCAATCTCTCCTAATGTGGCCGGGACGACCACAAAGAAAACACAACCGGGGTGCTGAAATCCCCGATGAACTGCCTGCCTTGTTCACCCCGCTAGCAGTTGTCGGCGCCTTATTGCCACTAAATCCTGTGGAGGGCTTCCTCCCTCCGTATCTGGGCGATGCCCATAAGCTCTGCGAGCTTCAGCAAACACCTCAGCGGTATGAATCGCAGCCGCGAAATCCTGAGGTGCTGTCTCGCCTATCCGGATCCTCATACTCTGGGGACACAGTGTTGGTGAGCTGTTCAATGAGGATCAGATCCTCCAGCTCCCAACTTAGCCAACTGACGCCAGTACCCTAGCGTTTTGCGCAGCCCTATCACCAAACTGCACGAAGGTCTCGTCGTTATTCTTCTTCATGACCTGAACTTCCTCCTGTACGTCTCTGGGGTAAGGTGGAAACGCTTACGCAGAGCCAACTGCATGTCTGCATAAGACGCGCCTTCATTTAGAGCGAGCACACACTCCCTTGCAGCACCAGATAATCCAGAAAAAAGGTGCATGGCCTTTTGTTCCTCAGACAATTGGTATGAACTAGCCACTTTGTCAAAATGCTCTAAGAACATATCAATGTCCTCACTAGGTCTGAACTCTGGAAGCTTTAACTTTGGGCCTCTAACTCTATCACTTGCTGGTGATTAACCCCCTGATTTACAGATGCGGGAGACGCGAAAGAAGTTGATTCCATCTCCTCCCTACGCAGAGCCAACTCTTCCTGACGGAGGGCCTCCTGTCTGGCAGCCTCTTCCCTACGCAGAGCTTCCTGTTCCCTCGCTGATCTAACTCTTCCGACGGAGGGCTTCTGTCTGGCAGCCTCTTCCTTACGAAGGGCCTCCTGTCGGGCAGCCTCTTCTCTGCGCAGCATAGCCTCTTCCCTATGCAGAATCTCCTGTCTGTCAGTCTCCTCTCTGCGCAGAGCCTCCATCCTATCCAGCTCTTCCTACGCTGAGCAGCCTCTTCCCTACGCTGAGCAGCCTCTTCCTTACGCTGCCGCTCCAGAAACATCAGGACGGAGGTGATGTCCTGGGCGGGTTCACCACTCCCGACACGGAGGATGACCCGTCTGACCCGTCCCTTGGGTCTCGACCTTCCCATGGGGAAAGTCCCCGGGGCATACTCCTTACGAGGGAAGCATGGAGAAGAGAGGGCTTTGGTTTCTGCGACTCAAACAGAAGCCCACAGTTGCTTCGCTATACTCTGACGCTTCCGAGCGGAAGTGCCAGTCGGGGTCTCAGCAGGAAAATCCCCTAGCGAAGAAGAAGTGAAAGTACTCGCTGGACTATCGGCTACAGCACTGGAATAAGTGAAGTCACTGTAGTCGAAGTGCTGGTACTAATAGTAGGGACTACATTTTGAAAACCCTTCTTCTTTGACGCACGCGTCGCCATACCACCAGCACCGGACGTTGCCATGACAACAATATCCTACAGTTTTCAAATACGGGGGAAAGACGATTCCACTTGAAAAACAAATATTTTAGGGGTGTGGTATATGTATGTATGTGTGTGTGTGTGTGTGTGTGTGTGTGCGGACAAATTCCGGCTGCTCCCACTCTGGCAACACCGCGCTCCACAGCACGAGCAACAGTGCGGTGGGCTCACCAAAAAAAAAAAAAAAAAAAAAAACTATGTCCGGCTGCCCCCACTCTGGCAACACCGCGCTCCACAGCACGAGCAACAGTGCGGTGGGGCTGGCCGGAAAAAACAAACAAACTGGCAGACGGAATCCGGAGAGGGGAAAAAAAGGGACACTAACGTCCGATACAACCCCCTGTACTCAATAACCACCCAGAAAAAAAAAACAAAAAGAACTGGCTAACTACAAAACAGGAATGGCAGACTGAGCGGCAACAGAAGGGCAAGACTTACGGCCGCATCTGCGTGAGGTACCCCGGCGGAAAGAGGACTGGACGCGGTCGACTCCCCTTCGTCTCGACTCGATTCCCCAGTCACGCCGGATGTTACCTCAGGCCACCAAAAGACTCCCTTCACGCCAGAGTCACCCAGCCAACCACCCACGAACAAACACGACAAACTGACTAAACATATACAAAACAGACAAAACTGAACAGGTACTCCGCGAAACGAGAGAGACAGTCAGAGCCCTTCACATCCCGGACGAGCCCCCACAATTGTCACGACCGACCCCTGGAGGTCTGCCCTGACAGGATCGGTCTAGGTGGGAGTGAAGGGAGTGACTGACCTCACACGCCCCGCAAGAGACCACACAATAAAGATTACGATACAACACCCCATTTATTCACACCAACATACACAGTCATAATAAGCATTCCAACACACACAACATGCACAATCACAATCAAGCATTTCAACACACGACATACACACAATTAAGCATTCCAACACACACAGCATGCACAATTATAAATAAATATTTCACCATACGACGTACACAATCGCAATCACAACATTCCAACACATATGACATATACACAATTATAAATAAACATTTCCCGCATCCATCCCTTTCCACACCATGGAGTGCCTCCACACCCCTGCCTCTCCAAAGTCTACTGGGAGCACCCTGTCGCACTGGGTGCCCCAACCGGGTCGGTTCTTGAAGAGGGTCGTTCAAGGCCGACACCCTTGACACGCACAACGGACGGTGGAGAGCGCACCCCGGGGAGGGGGGGGGGAGGGGGGGGGGGGGGGGGAAACGTGGCGTTGTTGCCGGAGGTCCTGGACGGGCTTTTCTACCAGAGCGTGGCCCCAACCAGCGCGTGGCACCAACCAGTCCGCAGTCCCGACCAGAGCGTGGCCCCAACCAGCGCGTGGCACCAACCAGTCCGCGGTCCCAACCAGAGCGTGGCCCCAACCAGAGCGTGGCCCCAACCAGCGCGTGGCACCAACCAGTCCAAGCTCCCGGGAGGAGGGAAAAGGTAGCTGGGAGGAGAGAAGAAAGGGAGGGAAGGAAGATAGAAGGGTACTGGAACCCCGCCGTCAGTACAGTCTGACCCATACTGTTAAATCCTAACAGCCACTCGCATGATGGGCGAGGGGAGGTCTACTAAATACACCAACAACCCCAGCTCAACACAGACCTGAGCATAACACAGTAAACCAATCAAATCAGGAATGTTCGTTAAAGTCTTCTCACACGAAGCAGGTAAGAGACTGCATTAAATTAACAGGCTATAAAACAAATATGAATCATCTTCATCCTTCTCTCACTCATGCTTAACATTTTCCTTTCTTAGGAAATAAACCAACACAGCAACTATCGCTTTATAACTGCCACCACATTTGCAAATAATAATTCAATGGCATAATTATCACACTTTATAGCCACATTTCAAAATAACACAAATCTCCAACCACGCATCCGAACGACAAATCATGCGTACGCACGCTCGCGAACATAAAACTCGTTCTCCTTGCACACACCAACAGACGGTGGCCGAAGGATAAGAGTCCGGCGAATGTGACAGGGCGGACGAGCGAGACCAAGCAAGTACCAACCCTGAATCACCAGGTTCTCTCCCATCCCCACCGACTACCGCATCACCAGATGCATAAACAGGAGAAAGAATTTTGGATATAATTTAGAATGGCCAGGTTAAAGATTGAATTAACCAGAGAAAAGGTCTCAAACAATATTTCTTTCTTACAATTTTGAAAACAAAATAAATTGCGCAAAAGAGAAGAATAAGCCGGCTAACAACAACAAACCACAACAAAAAAACCACAAAACTGATGCTTACCAGCTACCCGTGGGTGACCCTGAAGAGGCGGGTCAAACGACTCTCTCTGCCCTCTGTCCAGTCGAGAGGACAGAAGCGCAGATGCGGAAAAAGAAGAAGTGATGTCCCTCTCCTACAGGCCGACTGTAGGAAATGAAAGTACCGACTGTACCTTCGACGATAAGGTGAAGAACCAAGACCGGAGCAGGCGCTCCCAGAGACATCTTCCGCTCGAGTGAAGAGAAAACCTCCCTCGCGATGGCGGCCAACATGCCACGCTACGTCACAGAGTGAGCATACTTCAAGCTAAAAGAAATGAAGCACGTGCGACAGGTAAAAGACAGGTGAGAGGCCGACAGACAGCAAGTTCGAGAGAAAGGTACCAGCCACCCGTGAACCTGCAGGATGATTTGCACGGGCAGTGGAATTAGAGAGAGAGAGAGAGAAAGCAAATCGAACTTGAGTTGAACTACACCAAGTGCAACCGCACCACAAGCCACATTAAGGGACGGATACACGACAACAGCAACGACAATAAATAAATGAGTAATTCCGCCATCCTAGATGGGTCAAACGTCGTAGGCCTTGTGACAAACCGTGACAAACCCCCCTTCTAAAAGCATCTGTTTTCTCTGAGATACAGTGCTCCTTTGAACTTGACGCATGTGCAAATTCACAACAATGGGACCGAACCCAACCCTCTGTGATCGACAGAGTACGATAAATCCAATACAAACATTCTACGATAGAATCACAGGGAAATACATAATACTGCTTTTATCAAACAACTAAGCAAACCTTCCAACCATGAAAATAACAATCCGAACCATTGGTGATTCACTACCGTTAACATCACTGAAGTGAAAAACTGTCACTACACCTGATACAGAGACCAAAAAGGGGATATAACCCTGGTTGAGGGGAAGAGTCCCTCTGACTGATTTTCCAATGTGCTGACTACGGAGCTCGGCTTAAGATAGTCAGCATCCGTATTACTGGAACCCTTGATATGAGGGAAAGTGAACGCATGACTCGCAGTTCCACTGCCTAACTCATGAGTCGACGACTGACGGGCCCCGGATCCGGGTCCAAGCACTGGAGAGGATGATGGATCGCTCTCCAGTACAAACTTCCGGCCGTACTTCTTCTTGGGCACGCCAGTGCGTGTCCAAATCTGCCGGAGAGCTTCAGCAATAGTAGGGTATCGATAGTCCTAAGCGGGGCAGTCTCTGGGCATCGAGTCGCATAGTCTACCGCTACCGAAATGTAGCGGTGACCGCGATTGGATGGTGGATTAATGGATCCTACCAGGTCGACCCAACCTTGCTGAATGGCTCCCCAACCCGTGGCACTGACCCTAGGGGAACACGCTTCAAGCGACCCTTAGGCGTTGTCCGTTGGCAGACATCGCAACTGCGGCAGTACTGCCTAACCTGCGAGATCATCCCTGGCCAGAAGAAGTCCTGTCTTACTCGCTCGAGAGTCCGCTTGGAGCCCATATGACCTGCCATGGGGGAATCGAGGGCCTGCCGGGAGAACAGATTCTCTCAAGCTTTGGGGAACAACAAGCTGCTTGGCCACACGATCTGCCTCAGTGAAAACCCCTAAAGAGGATCCCCTTGTGGAGCTTGAAGCTCACCTTGGCGTGTCGGGCCGACTGAGCGGGACGATCCACCAGTTGTCGCAGGCGTTGGACATCCAAGTCCCTGGCCTGAAGGCGGACCATGGTAGCAGGGTCGACCCTGGCCAGAACCTCGTCAGAGATCGGCTGTAGAACGGGACGCAATTCCTGCTTCTGCTTCTTAGCTTTGGCGCGCGGGGTAACTCCCACACACGCCTGTACTTGCAGATCCGTAGACACGGACTGACTGCGTCCGTCCGCAAAGGTGATAGTATTCCCTATGAGAAGGGAATACAGAGGTCGCTCCACCGCGATGCCCATACCTCGCCACAGAAGTAGGGGGTGGAGATAGAAATGAGTACAGAAGGACGGTGGAGGTAAAACCAACCTCCAACCCGCACACATCGTAACTGGCGCCTCGCTGAGCCTCAGGGGAAACCAAATTCTTATCCACGAAGATCGTTGATGCTCCCGAATCCCTGATGGTGTCAACCAAGGAGGAACCCAACAACAGAGAGAAACACTGGGCACTCTGTACCACTAGAAGCTGGGACGGAACCCACGTTAGCCGAGGCACGAGGACGCGGGGAAGGACTGGCCCCATGACTCCCGGGCGGCTTTAGGGCAATCTCATCCTAATGTGGCCGGGACGACCACAAAGAAAACACAACCGGGGTGCTGAAATCCCCGATGAACTGCCTGCCTTGTTCACCCCGCTAGCAGTTGTCGGCGCCTTATTGCCACTAAATCCTGTGGAGGGCTTCCTCTCCGTATCTGGGCGATGCCCATAAGCTCTGCGAGCTTCAGCAAACACCTCAGCGGTATGAATCGCAGCCGCGAAACCCTGAGGTGCTGTCTCGCCTATCCGGATCCTCAACTCTGGGGACACAGTGTTGGTGAGCTGTTTCAATGAGGAATCAGATCCTCCAGCTCCAACTTAGCCAACTGACGCCAGTACCTAGCGTTTTGCGCAGCCTATCACCAAACTGCACGAAGGTCTCGTCGTTATTCTTCTTCATGGACCTGAACTTCCTCCTGTACGTCTCTGGGGTAAGGTGAAACGCTTACGCAGAGCCAACTGCATGTCTGCATAAGACGCGCCTTCATTTAGAGCGAGCACCACTCCCTTGCAGCACCAGATAATCCAAAAAAAAGGGTTTGCATGGCCTTTTGTTCCTCAGACAATTGGTATGAACTAGCCACTTTGTCAAAATGCTCTAAGAACATATCAATGTCCTCACTAGGTCTGAACTCTGGAAGCTTTAAACTTTGGGCCTCTAACTCTATCACTTGCCTGGTGATTAACCCCCTGATTTACAGATGCGGGAGACCGCGAAAGAAGTTGTTCCATCTCCTCCCTACGCAGAGCCAACTCTTCCTGACGGAGGGCCTCCGTCTGGCAGCCTCTTCCCTACGCAGAGCTTCCTGTTCCCTACGCTGATCTAACTCTTCCCGACGGAGGGCTTCCTGTCTGCAGCCTCTTCCTTACGAAGGGCCTCCTGTCGGGCAGCCTCTTCTCTGCGCAGCATAGCCTCTTCCCTATGCAGAATCTCCTGTCTGTCAGTCTCCTCTCTGCGCAGAGCCTCCATCCTATCCAGCTCTTCCCTACGCTGAGCAGCCTCTTCCCTACGCTGAGCAGCCTCTTCCTTACGCTGCCGCTCCAGAAACATCAGGACGGAGGTGATGTCCTGGGCGGGGTTCACCACTCCCGACACGGGAGGATGACCCGTCTGACCCGTCCCTTGGGTCTCGACCTTCCCATGGGGGAAAATCCCCCGGGGCATACTCCTTACGAGGGGAAGCATGGAGAAGAGAGGGCTTTGGTTTCTGCGACTCAACAGAAGCCCACAGTTGCTTCGCTATACCTGACGCTTCCGAGCGGAAGTGCCAGTCGGGGTCTCAGCAGGAAAATCCCCTAGCGAAGAAGAAGTGAAAGTACTCGCTAGGACTATCGGCTACAGCACTGGAATAAGTGGAAGTCACTGTAGTCGAAGTGCTGGTACTAAAAAGTAGGGACTACATTTTGAAAACCCTTCTTCTTTTACGCACGCGTCGCCATAAACCCCCAGCACCGGACGTTGCCATGACAACAATATCCTACAGTTTTCAAATACGGGGGAAAGACGATTCCACTTGAAAAACAAATATTTTAGGGGTGTGTGTATATGTATGTATGTGTGTGTGTGTGTGTGTGTGTGTGCGGACAAATTCCGGCTGCTCCCACTCTGGCAACACCGCGCTCCACAGCACGAGCAACAGTGCGGTGGGGCTCCCAAAAAAAAAAAAAAAAAAAAACTATGTCCGGCTGCCCCACTCTGGCAACACCGCGCTCCACAGCACGAGCAACAGTGCGGTGGGGCTGGCCGGAAAAAACAAACAAACTGGCAGACGGAATCCGGGAGAGGGGAAAAAAGGGACACTAACGTCCCATACAACCCCCTGTACTCAATAACCACCCCGAAAAAAAAAACAAAAAGAACTGGCTAACTACAAAACAGGAATGGCAACTGAGCGGCAACAGAAGGGCAAGACTTACGGCCGCATCTGCGTGAGGTACCCGGCGGGAAAGAGGACTGGACGCGTCGACTCCCCTTCGTCTCGACTCGATTCCCCAGTCACGCCGGATGTTACCTCAGGCCACCAAAAGACTCCCTTCACGCCAGAGTCACCCAGCCAACCACCCCCGAACAAACACCGACAAACTGACTAAACATATACAAAACAGACAAAACTGAACAGGTACTCCGCGAAACGAGAGGGGACAGTCAGAGCCCTTCACATCCCGGACGAGCCCCCACAATTGTCACGACCGACCCCTGAGGTCTGCCCTGACAGGATCGGTCTAGGTGGGAGTGAAGGGAGTGACTGACCTCACACGCCCCGCAAGAGACCACACAATAAAGATTACGATACAACACCCCATTATTCACACCAACATACACAGTCATAAATAAGCATTCCAACACACACAACATGCACAATCACAATCAAGCATTTCAACACACGACATACACACAATTAAGCATTCCAACACACACAGCATGCACAATTATAAATAAATATTTCACCATACGACGTACACAATCGCAATCACAACATTCCAACACATATGACATATACACAATTATAAATAAACATTTCCCGCATCCATCCCTTTCCACACCATGGAGTGCCTCCACACCCCTGCCTCTCCAAAGTCTACTGGGAGCACCCTGTCGCACTGGGTGCCCCAACCGGGTCGGTTCTTGAAGAGGGTCGTTCAAGGCCGACACCCTTGACACGCACAACGGACGGTGGAGAGCGCACCCCGGGGAGGGGGGGGGGGGAGGGGGGGGGGGGGAAACGTGGCGTTGTTGCCGGAGGGGCCTGGACGGGCTTTTCTACCAGAGCGTGGCCCCAACCAGCGCGTGGCACCAACCAGTCCGCAGTCCCGACCAGAGCGTGGCCCCAACCAGCGCGTGGCACCAACCAGTCCGTGGTCCCAACCAGAGCGTGGCCCCAAACCAGAGCGTGGCCCCAACCAGCGCGTGGCACCAACCAGTCCAAGCTCCCGGGAGGAGGGAAAGGTAGCTGGGAGGAGAGAAGAAAGGGAGGGAAGGAAGATAGAAGGGTACTGGAACCCCGCCGTCAGTACAGTCTGACCCATACTGTTAAATCCTAACAGCCACTCGCATGATGGGCGAGGGGAGGGCTACTAAATACACCAACAACCCCAGCTCAACACAGACCTGAGCATAACACAGTAAACCAATCAAATCAGGAATGTTCGTTAAAGTCTTCTCACACGAAGCAGGTAAGAGACTGCATTAAATTAACAGGCTATAAAACAAATATGAATCATCTTCATCCTTCTCTCACTCATGCTTAACATTTTCCTTTCTTAGGAAATAAACCAACACAGAACTATCGCTTTATAAACTGCCACCACATTTGCAAATAATAATTCAATGGCATAATTATCACACTTTATAGCCACATTTCAAATAACACAAATCTCCAACCACGCATCCGAACGACAAATCATGCGTACGCACGCTCGCGAACATAAAACTCGTTCTCCTTGCACACACCAACAGACGGTGGCCGAAGGATAAGAGTCCGGCGAATGTGACAGGGGCGGACGAGCGAGACCAAGCAAGTACCAACCCTGAATCACCAGGTTCTCTCCCATCCCCACCGACTACCGCATCACCAGATGCATAAACAGGAGAAAGAATTTTGGATATAATTTAGAATGGCCAGGTTAAAGATTGAATTAACCAGAGAAAAGGTCTCAAACAATATTTCTTTCTTACAATTTTGAAAACAAAATAAAATTGCGCAAAAGAGAAGAATAAGCCGGCTAACAACAACAAACCACAACAAACAAACCACGAAACTGATGCTTACCAGCTACCCGTGGGTGACCCCGAAGAGGCGGGTCAAACGACTCTCTCTGCCCTCTGTCCAGTCGAGAGGGCAGAAGCGCAGATGCGGAAAAAGAAGAAGTGATGTCCCTCTCCTACAGGCCGACTGTAGGAAATGAAAGTACCGACTGTACCTTCGACAATAAGGTGAAGAACCAAGACCGGAGCAGGCGCTCCCAGAGACATCTTCCGCTCGAGTGAAGAGAAAACCTCCTCAGCCATGGCGGCCAACATGCCACGCTACGTCACAGAGTGAGCATACTTTCAAGCTAAAAGAAATGAAGCACGTGCGACAGGTAAAAAGACAGGTGAGAGGCCGACAGACAGCAAGTTCGAGAGAAAGGTACCAGCCACCCGTGAACCTGCAGGATGATTTGCACGGGCAGTGGAATTAGAGAGAGAGAGAGAGAAAGCAAACCGAACTTGATTGAACTACACCAAGGTGCAACCGCACCACAAGCCCCATTAAGGGACGGATACACGACACAGCAACGACAATAAATAAATGAGTAATTCCGCCATCCTAGATGGGTCAAACGTCGTAGGCCTCGTGACAAACTCGTGACACAGGTGAAGGGACCAACTGTCAATAAAACTAGAGGATGACAGGGGCAAGACGATATATATATATATATATATATATATATAATATTATATAATAGCTGGTAGTATATTTTTTCCCGGCTTTTTTTGAAAAAGTGCTCAACCATGCGGGAGCAGCTAAAATAATGATTAAAAGCAAATCTTAAAACCGGGACTACAAATTTGTTTCGAGGTCTTTCCTCTCTTCAGATCCCGTGCCAATCCCTGCTACTGACCTTGATCGTATATATGTGTTTTGAATTGTGAGCTGTAGTCCAGTTGGGTTGTGTTGCACGCGTTGTGCAAGGGGGGCCCTGTTGGGGTTGTAAGTCTTTCTTTCTTTATTGAGTATGAGGGGTCCTATCAGGGTTGCTATAAAATATAAAATAGCAACCCTGATAGGACCCCTATCATATATATATATATATATATATATATATATATATATATATATAGTTGAAACAAGTTAAAAGAGGAATCTTAAAACTATCTACAAATTTGTTTCGAGCGCGTTGCGCTGTCATCAGGATTAATGTTGCTCCCCAAGGGGTTGAGCACTTAAAAAATTGTTTTAGGCATTTTAAATATACTGATATATATATATATATATATATATATATATATATATATATATATATATATATATATATATAAACAATATAAAAGTGTTCTTTAAAAATCTGAAGGTGCTCAACCCCTTGGGCAGCAACATCTGTTAAGAATATTTTTAAAAAATGAAGTATTAAAATCAACAAGCTTGTTTCGAACCTCGCGTTCTTCTTCCTAAACCCAAATGCAAAAAATGAAGACAAAAACACATATGGATTCAAATCATGGCGATCACCTCCGACAATAGATGAAATGAAACCCTTTGAAGACAAAATGAAGGGACTGATAGCCAATATTAAATTCAAAAAATTAAATAACAACTTTCAAACATCACTAGCAAACGATATAAAACACATCCAAAATGATAAAAAGATATTCGTAAAGGCTGACAAAACTAGCAATTTTTACAAAATGGAACCAAATGAATACTCTCAACTCTTAAACAAAAACATCCAGAAAAACTACAAGAAAGCTGACAAAACTACACACAGCAACATCCGCAAAAAAGAAAAAGAGCTTCACACCGCATGGAGTTAAGCGACAGGGTAGTGGCAACAGCAACAAAAGAAGCCTTCATAACGCTTAAAGACCACAAACCCAACTTCCAAAACAACCCAACATGTAGACTAATAAACCCATCTAAATCCGAACTGGGCCAAATAAGCAAGAGAATTTTGGAAAAGGCTATAGAAGATGTAAAATCAAACACTGAATACAACCTTTGGAAAAACAGCTATGAGGTCATACAATGGTTTAAGAAACTCAATAAACAGAGAAATACAATGTTCATCACATTTGACATAGTAGACTTCTATCCATCCATAGATGAAGAGCTACTCAACAAAGCTTTGAAATTTGCCAACAAATACACAAATATAACAGAGTCAGAAATGGAGATTATTTTCCGTTTTCAAACCCACAAACCTACACTAAAAAACTGATAGAACAAACCGAGAAATTTGTATGCAACATGAGATGGAAGGCGTTCTTCTTCCTAAACCCAAATACAAAGAATGAAGACAAAAACACATACGGCTTCAAATCATGGCGATCACCTCCGACAATAGATGAAATGAAACCTTTTGAAGACAAAATGAAGGGACTGATAGCCAACATAAAATTCAAGAGATCAAATAACAACTTCCAAACATCACTAGCAAATGAAATAAAACAAATTCAAAATGATAAAAAGATATTCGTAAAAGCTGATAAAACTAGCAATTTTTACAAAATGGAATTAAACGAATACTCCCAACTCCTAAACAAAAACATTCAGAAAAATTACAAGAAAGCTGATAAAACCACATACAACAACATCCGCAAAAAAGAAAAAGAGCTTGCACACTGCATGGAGTTAAGCGACAGGGTAGAGGCAACAGCAACAAAGAAGCCTTCATAACGCTTAAAGACCACAAACCCAACTTCCAAAACAACCCAACATGTAGACTAATAAACCCATCCAAATCCGAACTGGGCCAAATAAGCAAGAGAATTTTGGAAAAGGCTATAGAAGATGTAAAATCAAACACCGAATACAACCTTTGGAAAAACAGCTATGAAGTCATCCAATGGTTTAAGGAACTCAAAAAACAGAGAAATACAGTGTTTATCACATTCGACATAGTAGATTTCTACCCATCCATAGATGAAGAACTGCTCACCAAAGCTTTGAAATTTGCCAACAAATACACAAAAATAACAGAGTCAGAAATGGAGATTATTTTCCACACCAAGAAAACCCTACTCCACAGCAGAAATGAAATTTGTATAAAAAAAAAACGAGCAAAAACTCCACATTTGATGTAACCATGGGATCGTATGATGGTGCCGAAACATGTGAACTAGTCGGTCTATTCATGCTATCCAACATCCAAAAACAACTTGGAAAACAGGTCGGTTTGTACAGAGATGACGGCCTTGCTGCATTAAACAATAACCCAAGAACTATTGAAAACAAGAAAAAAGAATTATGTAAAATCTTCAAAAACCACAATTTAAAAATCACAATAGAAGCAAATAAAAAAGTAGTGAATTACTTAGACATAACATTAGACCTCAATGACAATGTGTACAAACCATACAAAAAACCCAATGACATACCAATCTATGTAAACGTCAAAAGCAACCACCCACCATCTATACTAAAAACAATACCCAACGGTATAAACAAGAGACTATCCAACCTATCATGCAATGAAAATGCATTCAATAATGCAGCAACAGAATACCAAGAAGCATTACAAAAAAGTGGTTACAATCACAAACTACAATATAGCCCAGACAATAACACGAACAGAAATAAGAAAAACAGAAAAAGGAAGATCATATGGTACAACCCACCATATGATGGACAAGTAAAAACAAATGAAGGAAAAGAATTCTTTAAAATCTTGGCAACATCATTCCCAAAAGAACACAAACTGTCCAAAATATTCAACAAAAACACCATTAAACTATCATACTCATGTATGCCCAACCTCAAAAACATAACTGACTCATCTAACAAAATGAAAAGCAACACAAAAGAGAAGGGTGCTGAAAGGACATCTTGCAACTGCACCAAAAAAGAACAGTGCCCCCTAAGCAACAAATGTCTTCACAGCAATATTGTATACCAAGCTACGGTAACATCAGAAAATGAAAAAGAAACATACATAGGGATTACTGAAAACACTTTCAAAACCAGATACGCAAACCATAAACAGTCATTTAAAAATGAAAAATACAAAAATCAAACAGAACTGAGTAAATACATTTGGAAACTCAAAGATAAAAAAATAGACTACAGCATATCATGGAAAACCATAAAAAGAGCAACACCATACAACAATGTTTCAAAAAAATGCAACCTGTGTTCCACAGAAAAATGGTTAATATTATGCAAACCATACTTAGCAACTCTGAACACAAAAGTAGAAATAGTGAATAATTGCAGGCACAAGTGGAAATCTTTGCTAGCACATTCCACCTGACAGGCCCGGAACACCCCCCCCCCCCCCACACACACACACAGACCTCATGTGCAGCAAACGAAACCCGCACACACAGAGACAAGATCAGGTCCCGCACGCCATAAAAGACCGTTGGCGTGCCACAAAAAAGAGACATCCTGAGGAGAGATATGTACACATGTATCTTGAAACAAGCTTGTAGATGAATTTTAGCACTTCATTTAAAAAAAAAAAAAAAAAAAATATATATATATATATATATATATATATATATATATATATATATATATATATATATATACCAGTTTAAAAAGGGTTTTAAAATGGGAAGATTAAAACCTACAAAATTGTTTCGAGCTATTATATAAATCTTCCCATTTTAAAACCCTTTTTAAACTGGTATGTCACTCCCTTCTTGGTTGAGCACTCTTACCATTCTGAGTGGCTTTTTAACTCAAATTTTATATTTATATATATATATATATATATATATATATATATTTTTTTTTTTTTTTTTTTTTTTTTTCTTCTGTCGTGTGGGTGCTGCAAAACTCTTGTAATAAGCTGCCCTTCATCAGCCTCTGCATTATACACATGGAGATCTGTCTCTCGCTTTTCCCCTGCCACCTTGATTGCATGTATGTCTTTATCAGCTTTGTTACAGCTACAGAATGTTACTTTCTTAGCAGTTCTATAGTGTTTCTGCACATAGTGTCTGGTCGGTTATTTAACTCTCTGTAACTCTCTCTCTCTCCTTTTCTTTTTTCTCATATTTTGTTCTCTCTCTCTTTTTTTTCTTTGCAAGATGCCCTATTCAAATGGTTATTTGATAGGGGTCCTATCTCAGGGCTGTTGGTTTAAGTCTTTTCTTATATATGAGGTCCTATAGTTGCTAAAATAAAATAGCAACCCTGATAGGACCCCTATCATATATATATATATATAATATATATATATATTATATATATAGTTGAAACAAGTTAAAAGAGGAATCTTAAAACTATCTACAAATTTGTTTCGAGCGCGTTGCGCTGTCATCAGGATTAATGTTGCTCCCCAAGGGGTTGAGCACTTAAAAAATTGTTTTAGGCATTTTAAATATACTGATATATATATATATATATATTATATATATATATATATATATATATATATATATATATATATAAACAATATAAAAGTGTTCTTTAAAAATCTGAAGGTGCTCAACCCCTTGGGCAGCAACATCTGTTAAGAATATTTTTAAAAAATGAAGTATTAAAATCAACAAGCTTGTTTCGAACCTCGCGTTCTTCTTCCTAAACCCAAATGCAAAAAATGAAGACAAAAACACATATGGATTCAAATCATGGCGATCACCTCCGACAATAGATGAAATGAAACCCTTTGAAGACAAAATGAAGGGACTGATAGCCAATATTAAATTCAAAAAATTAAATAACAACTTTCAAACATCACTAGCAAACGATATATAAACACATCCAAAATGATAAAAAGATATTCGTAAAGGCTGACAAAACTAGCAATTTTTACAAAATGGAACCAAATGAATACTCTCAACTCTTAAACAAAAACATCCAGAAAAACTACAAGAAAGCTGACAAAACTACACACAGCAACATCCGCAAAAAAGAAAAAGAGCTTCACACCGCATGGAGTTAAGCGACAGGGTAGTGGCAACAGCAACAAAAGAAGCCTTCATAACGCTTAAAGACCACAAACCCAACTTCCAAAACAACCCAACATGTAGACTAATAAACCCATCTAAATCCGAACTGGGCCAAATAAGCAAGAGAATTTTGGAAAAGGCTATAGAAGATGTAAAATCAAACACTGAATACAACCTTTGGAAAAACAGCTATGAGGTCATACAATGGTTTAAGAAACTCAATAAACAGAGAAATACAATGTTCATCACATTTGACATAGTAGACTTCTATCCATCCATAGATGAAGAGCTACTCAACAAAGCTTTGAAATTTGCCAACAAATACACAAATAAACAGAGTCAGAAATGGAGATTATTTTCCGTTTTCAAACCCACAAACCTACACTAAAAAACTGATAGAACAAACCGAGAAATTTGTATGCAACATGAGATGGAAGGCGTTCTTCTTCCTAAACCCAAATACAAAGAATGAAGACAAAAACACATACGGCTTCAAATCATGGCGATCACCTCCGACAATAGATGAAATGAAACCTTTTGAAGACAAAATGAAGGGACTGATAGCCAACATAAAATTCAAGAGATCAAATAACAACTTCCAAACATCACTAGCAAATGAAATAAAACAAATTCAAAATGATAAAAAGATATTCGTAAAAGCTGATAAAACTAGCAATTTTTACAAAATGGAATTAAACGAATACTCCCAACTCCTAAACAAAAACATTCAGAAAAATTACAAGAAAGCTGATAAAACCACATACAACAACATCCGCAAAAAGAAAAAGAGCTTGCACACTGCATGGAGTTAAGCGACAGGGTAGAGGCAACAGCAACAAAGAAGCCTTCATAACGCTTAAAGACCACAAACCCAACTTCCAAAACAACCCAACATGTAGACTAATAAACCCATCCAAATCCGAACTGGGCCAAATAAGCAAGAGAATTTTGGAAAAGGCTATAGAAGATGTAAAATCAAACACCGAATACAACCTTTGGAAAAACAGCTATGAAGTCATCCAATGGTTTAAGGAACTCAAAAAACAGAGAAATACAGTGTTTATCACATTCGACATAGTAGATTTCTACCCATCCATAGATGAAGAACTGCTCACCAAAGCTTTGAAATTTGCCAACAAATACACAAAAATAACAGAGTCAGAAATGGAGATTATTTTCCACACCAAGAAAACCCTACTCCACAGCAGAAATGAAATTTGTATAAAAAAAAACGAGCAAAAACTCCACATTTGATGTAACCATGGGATCGTATGATGGTGCCGAAACATGTGAACTAGTCGGTCTATTCATGCTATCCAACATCCAAAAACAACTTGGAAAACAGGTCGGTTTGTACAGAGATGACGGCCTTGCTGCATTAAACAATAACCCAAGAACTATTGAAAACAAGAAAAAAGAATTATGTAAAATCTTCAAAAACCACAATTTAAAAATCACAATAGAAGCAAATAAAAAAGTAGTGAATTACTTAGACATAACATTAGACCTCAATGACAATGTGTACAAACCATACAAAAAACCCCAATGACATACCAATCTATGTAAACGTCAAAAGCAACCACCCACCATCTATACTAAAAACAATACCCAACGGTATAAACAAGAGACTATCCAACCTATCATGCAATGAAAATGCATTCAATAATGCAGCAACAGAATACCAAGAAGCATTACAAAAAAGTGGTTACAATCACAAACTACAATATAGCCCAGACAATAACACGAACAGAAATAAGAAAAACAGAAAAAGGAAGATCATATGGTACAACCCACCATATGATGGACAAGTAAAAACAAATGAAGGAAAAGAATTCTTTAAAATCTTGGCAACATCATTCCCAAAAGAACACAAACTGTCCAAAATATTCAACAAAAACACCATTAAACTATCATACTCATGTATGCCCAACCTCAAAAACATAACTGACTCATCTAACAAAATGAAAAGCAACACAAAAGAGAAGGGTGCTGAAAGGACATCTTGCAACTGCACCAAAAAAGAACAGTGCCCCCTAAGCAACAAATGTCTTCACAGCAATATTGTATACCAAGCTACGGTAACATCAGAAAATGAAAAAGAAACATACATAGGGATTACTGAAAACACTTTCAAAACCAGATACGCAAACCATAAACAGTCATTTAAAAATGAAAAATACAAAAATCAAACAGAACTGAGTAAATACATTTGGAAACTCAAAGATAAAAAAATAGACTACAGCATATCATGGAAAACCATAAAAAGAGCAACACCATACAACAATGTTTCAAAAAAATGCAACCTGTGTTCCACAGAAAAATGGTTAATATTATGCAAACCATACTTAGCAACTCTGAACACAAAAGTAGAAATAGTGAATAATTGCAGGCACAAGTGGAAATCTTTGCTAGCACATTCCACCTGACAGGCCCGGAACACCCCCCCCCCCCCCCACACACACACACAGACCTCATGTGCAGCAAACGAAACCCGCACACACAGAGACAAGATCAGGTCCCGCACGCCATAAAAGACCGTTGGCGTGCCACAAAAAAGAGACATCCTGAGGAGAGATATGTACACATGTATCTTGAAACAAGCTTGTAGATGAATTTTAGCACTTCATTTAAAAAAAAAAAAAAAAAAATATATATATATATATATATATATATATATATATATATATATATATATATATATATATACCAGTTTAAAAAGGGTTTTAAAATGGGAAGATTAAAACCTACAAAATTGTTTCGAGCTATTATATAAATCTTCCCATTTTAAAACCCTTTTTAAACTGGTATGTCACTCCCTTCTTGGTTGAGCACTCTTACCATTCTGAGTGGCTTTTTAACTCAAATTTTATATTTATATATATATATATATATATATATATATATATATTTTTTTTTTTTTTTTTTTTTTTTTTCTTCTGTCGTGTGGGTGCTGCAAAACTCTTGTAATAAGCTGCCCTTCATCAGCCTCTGCATTATACACATGGAGATCTGTCTCTCGCTTTTCCCCTGCCACCTTGATTGCATGTATGTCTTTATCAGCTTTGTTACAGCTACAGAATGTTACTTTCTTAGCAGTTCTATAGTGTTTCTGCACATAGTGTCTGGTCGGTTATTTAACTCTCTGTAACCTCTCTCTCTCCTTTTCTTTTTTTCTCATATTTTGTTCTCTCTCTCTTTTTTTTCTTTGCAAGATGCCCTATTCAAATGGTTATTTCCCTTTGTCTACATGTGATATGAAATAAAAAAAACTGAATCTAGAAAAAAAAAAAAAATCATTTTTCAGATGAAAAAATGTGGGCAGCAAGTTTTCACTCCTCACAGCTTGCCACTCCCCAGTGAAACAGTGCCACAATCACAGACACTGAGCACAACCTGTTGCCTTGAAAGCCAATACACAGTGCCACAATCACAGACACTGAGCACTACCTGTTGCCTTGAAAGCCAATACACTGTGCCACAATCACAGACACTGAGCACTACCTGTTGCCTTGAAAACCAATACATTGTGTGAGGGAACAAACCCAACTGAAACAGTGCCACAATCACAGACACTGAGCACTACCTGTTGCCTTGAAAACCAATACATTGTGTGAGGGAACAAACCCAACTGAAACAGTGCCACAATCAGAGATGCTGAGCACTCCTGTTGCCTTGGAGGGAACAAACCCAAAAGACTGAACATCCATATGCATCCAACATAACAACTAGCATTTTCCCTGCCCATCCACGTGTTGCCATCTCCATTGATGTCACCTGCGTTATATTGGTCCTTTCCCCTGATCGACTGGGATGATCATATCCCCAGCGGAGGGGAATCGTCAAACCTGTACATTATCACCAAACCAAACTGAAAATGAGGTACATACCAGCCGCCGTGGCGAAGTTGTGAAGTGGTTAGTGTCGCGGACTCCCAGCTCGGAGGTCGTGGGTTCGATTCCCACCTGAGCCGTATGGGATTTTACTGCCCGGACTGGCTCACACCCAGAGCTGAGGGTGCTACGGGATCAACTGGGACCACACAGTCGAGTTTCGTGAGCGGCGTGGGTGCAGTGTCACTGGCGTGGCACAGAAAATGGGACAGCAAGAACAAAAAAGAAAATGATGCACATTCTACACACCTGTTTGTTCAGCACGTTCAGGAGACCTGGAGTCAGACCGGTGTCCGTCTTCTGAGAGGCCACTGGCACCTCCAGCCTCTCCTTCACTGGAGGCATCTCTCCCTTGGCCATGGCCCGAAAATAACTGTCATCAACGAAACACTGCTGTCAAATAATGCAATAGAATAAACAGTTAATTAACAGTTATAAAGAACAAGGGTTTTGGGGCGGGAGTAGTGTGTGAAATAACCATTGTGAAATTGATCACTTCATCTTCCTGTCTGTTTATTTGTAACATAACCCTAGACACAGTGACGCTGTAGTTTGTGACGTGAAATGCACTATGGGAAGGAGAAGGTTCAAGTCCCGTAAAGAGGTGAATGTGTACATATCAGTCCTAAAGGGCATACATACAGAGTTTAATACATCCTACCATTTAAAATGCAAGGATTGGATTCACACAACTGAGGTTCATAGACTTCATAAATAGATACATTCTGTGAGTGTTGCTTGAATTTCTTGACTAATACCACAAGAGTCTGTATCTCTCAAAACTGGTCATCACTATGCGATATCACTATGAAAGGAAACATAGAGTATAGCCCTATCATTTGATCTCAGTCATCACTATGCGATATCACTATGAAAGGAAACACAGAGTATAGCCCTATCATTTGATCTCAGTCATCACTATGCGATATCACTATGAAAGGAAACATAGAGTATACCATCATTTGATTCAGTCATCACTATGCGGTATCACATGAAGGAACATAAGTATAGCCCTATCATTTGATCTCAGTCATCACTATGCGATATCACTATGAAAGGAAACATAGAGTATAGCCCTATCATTTGATCTCAGTCATCACTATGCGATATCACTATGAAAGGAAACACAGAGTATAGCCCTATCATTTGATCTCAGTCATCACTATGCGATATCACTATGAAAGGAAACACAGAGTATAGCCCTATCATTTGATCTCAGTCATCACTATGCGATATCACTATGAAAGGAAACATAGAGTATAGCCCTATTTTGATCTCAGTCATCACTATGCGATATCACTATGAAAGGAAACATAGAGTATAGCCCTATCATTGATCTCAGTCCATATGCGATTCACTATGAAAGGAAACTAGAGTAAGCCTATCATTTGATCTCATCATCACTATGCGATATCACTATGAAAGGAAACACAGAGTTAGCCCTATCATTTGATCTCAGTCATCACATGCGATTCACTATGAAAGGAAAACAGAGTATAGCCTATCATTTGATCTCAGTCATCACTATGCGATATCACTATGAAAGGAAACACAGAGTATAGCCCTATCATTTGATCTCAGTCATCACTATGCGATATCACTATGAAAGGAAACACAGAGATAGCCCTATAATGTTTATTCCATGAGATCTGCAACTGCGTAAGCAAAGTTTTTATTTGTCATCATGAATAAACAATGATCTTCATCGCTCAATTCATTTTACTAAAAATCTCATGATTTGCAAAACAGTTGTTGTGACAGTTCACGGCAGTGACACTGGAAAACAAAGAAGTGGTATGACCAAATGTAAACAACAACAACACAAATTCCAATACGTTAAAGGGATGTCATAGGGCTGAGATATCAGATACAGTCTGACAGTAATCCTCAGTGTCCAGTTGATTCAATCAAATGTCTTATCATAAACAGACTTATCATCATTGTTTATCCTGCCACTTGATAACTCTCACACATCTACTGACTGCAAAGCTCCAGCCTCCACATGGTGTTGTGTGCACATGCTTAACCATTTGAGAACAGTCTGACGGGAGCTAACTTGAATAGCACTGAACTGCAACTTCGTGCAAAGTTTCAATCAGTCCAACTCGCTACTTCAGAGGCACACCGGTTCATCTCCAAAATGGCAGATTTGAGAAATGCCCACTTGAAGTTTTTAAACAATGGCAGAAGTCACACGAGTACTTCTATAGTCACATAACTCACAATGGTTCAAGTTCAAGTTGTAATGTATAAGTGCTGTTAGCAGCATCAAATAGTATTCAACAGAAAACATAAAAACACACATTTACAAAAAATAGTCATTCCTTGCTTGAAAACTGCCTCGCAGGGCTCTTCATAATTTGGAGCAAACCAGACTTCCAGTAGTAAGCCTTTATCTGACCGTCCTAGCCTCTCCCCTCCCACATGGCAGAGCAGGCCATAAATCAGTGTAATGAGGAAGGCAGACGTTTTCCTTCTCCTGCTGCCAGTATCTTTCACAGCAGGGAAGAGTATCAGCCAAGTGTACAGAGGTAGCCTACCCTCCCTTCCTTTCCTTAACATATCCTCTTTCTCAGCACAGTTGGTTAAAGCCGGGTGTTCCGCTGTTGCTCCAAACACATAGGTAATCTTGCTCTGTGCCACAAGTGTTTTTTTCGCTTTATCTCTGCTATTATGCAACATCACATCACCAGGTTTGGAGCTCTTGATAAGACCATGAAAAGACACACAATGCACCAAAAAACCCAAAACCCAAAATTTGGAGGTAATCTGGTGTGGCTCTAATGTAGCGAACTGGTCTAAGACAAATAATTTTTTTCTTAATGAAAAAAAAAAAAACAGAAAAAGGGAGGGGTCAAGGGGAGGGAGGGGTGAAGCTGTTCAGCTTCAGCTACTGCTGATGTTCTGTGAATGAAAACAGTTTTCCTCCCTGCTCACTTCCAAATTCTTAAGCATCTTTTGTTTCTTTAAGTGGTGGTGTGCAAAGACTCTGTGTGTGCGAGCATGTGTGTGTGTGTGTGTGTGTGTGTGTGTGTGTGTGTGTGTGGTGTGTGTGACAGTGTGTGTGTGTGTGTAAGCATGTGTGAGTGTGCATGCATGCGTGCGTGCATGCGTTTGTGTATCCTTTATTTTTCTAGGGGACTCAGGACATTTGTCCTGTTGAGGCAGTTTCGCTGCAACAACGCTGAGCTTAATAATGATAATTACCAGTGTTGCCATTACGTTAGTTTAAATATTCTGGTTTAACGTCTACCGAAGGTGACCTGACAGATTGGGAAAAGAATGATGAAATCAGACCAAGTAACAATGATGTAACAATGGACACCAACGATTTGACAAAGCCCTATGATGATCAACAAAATTAATAGCAATTCTTACGATTTTCATCTAACAGGGTCTGACAGCAAATTCAGTGCTCTTCCCTTAAAGTAACTAACCAGACATTCTGGTATTGTATTTAAGCAATTTCAAATTTTCTACCAATGACTAGAGGCTGATTCCAAACTGAGATCCTGCATGCCTCTAAATCTGTAACACAGTAGTCTCACCAGTTCCACCAAGTACAAATAATTAAATAAACACCTTATAAACTTCTTTTTTTTAATGAAACTTAAACTGACTGCTACTCACGCCGCTGACCAGGCGAGGACATCTTTGGGCTGTGTGCGGATGGCAGCCTTGGTGAACTGTTTCAGAAGGTCCATCAGCTCTGGAGGAATGTTGATCTGCTGAGAGCAGTAGTACGGCTCATCCGGGTTGGTGGCCATGCTGGAAGTCTAGCTGAAATAAATTGTAACAACAACAGGTTTATATCATCTGTCACATTCTCTGCAGTTCTGACAGGAACAAACTGACCAGACAAACAACACACTGGTTGTCCTTTATCACCATGCACATAGCAGTTAGTTTCCACATTTCAGTTTGTCTCTTGACAGCTCATGGGCAATACCTCAGTTGCTTTTAAAATTTAGATATTTAGTGACTGTGATGGTACAGGGTATTAACTGCATCATGTACGATTGTGTCTATGTTTTAGCCGGATCCAAGTGTAAGTTTCAATAAGAACAAATAAAAAATGAAATAATAACATAATGAATATATAATAGTGCCTTCCACAAACACAGCAAGTCAGAAAGAAATAAAGAAAGGCTCAAGTCCAGAAACAGCGAATGGGATAGAAAGAGGAAAGAAAGGAGAGGAAGGGAAGGAGGAGGAAAAGAGGAGGAAAGCGAGGGGAGGGAGACGTGTGTCGTTTAAGCCTGCTATCATTTAGTCTATTCATAATTTTTGGCTACAAAAGACTTGTAAGCGTGGATCTCAATCAACTTCACCTTAATCAACCAATCCACACACCCAACTCGATCACATGACCTGGAACGGTCAACTTCTGATGCCAAGAGACTGAAGGGGCCACCCAGACAAGAAGCAAGCAGAGATCGGAAGATCAAGGTGATTTCTTGGGAAGAGAAGACAGAAGAGACAAGAAGCAGTCCAGCATTGACCAGGCCAGTCCTTGCATGGCAGGAGGAGCAATCCAGCATTGACCAGGCCAGTCCTTGCATGGCAGGAGGAGCAGTCCAGTAGCTGACCTCAGCAGCTCCAGTGGCAGGAGGAGCAATCCAGTAGCTGACCTCAGCAGCTCCAGTGGCAGGAGGAGCAATCCAGTAGCTGACCTCAGCAGCTCCAGTGGCAGGATGAGCAATCCAGTAGCTGACCTCAGCAGCTCCAGTGGCAGGAGGAGCAATCCAGTAGCTGATCTCAGCAGCTCCAGTGGCAGGAGGAGCAATCCAGTAGCTGATCTCAGCAGCTCCAGTGGCAGGAGGAGCAATCCAGTAGCTGATCTCAGGAGCTCCAGTGGCAGGAGGAGCAATCCAGTAGCTGACCTCAGCAGCTCCAGTGGCAGAGGAGCAATCCAGTAGCTGACCTCAGCAGCTCCAGTGGCAGGAGGAGCAATCCAGTAGCTGACCTCAGCAGCTCCAGTGGCAGGAGGAGCAATCCAGTAGCTGACCTCAGCAGCTCCAGTGGCAGGAGGAGCAATCCAGTAGCTGACCTCAGCAGCTCCAGTGGCAGGAGGAGCAATCCAGTAGCTGACCTCAGCAGCTCCAGTGGCAGGAGGAGCAATCCAGTAGCTGACCTCAGCAGCTCCAGTGGCAGGAGGAGCAATCCAGTAGCTGACCTCAGCAGCTCCATGGCAGGAGAGGTGCTGGGAGTGGACCAGAGCAGACCAAACATTTTGCTGAGCTACCAGCAGGGGACTCCTGCTAGAACTGATTCGGGGTTTCTTGGTCCATTGAAAGACTGACCATCACAGCATGACACTTTCACCCATGGGAAGAACAACCCACCTCTGTGACAGCATCCTCAAGACATGAACGCATGATCATCTGGATCAGTGACCTTATACATCCTTCATCTTCATCAGGTAAGTGAATCTTTATTTCTTTATCAAAGAAACAATTATTCATCAGAACTGTAACAAACCAAGACCGTGAAATCTGCAGCAAGTACTCTATGAACTGACAAGCAAAATAAGTGACATTCTGTGAAAAAAAAACCTTTTTTTTAAAGTTCATATTTTTAGTTTATTGGTACATTTCGTATATTTGGCTTTGTAAAAAAAAAAAAACAATCATAACAATCATCTCCATTCATCTCATTTCATCAATCTTCATGCAGTTCATTTGATCACATCATACACTGTACAATCATAAATTCATTCATTAAATCATTCGTGATTCATAAGTCATTGTTTCTGTCATAAAAGGGGAGTGAAAGGAGCGAGCACGAGAGTGACATCTTCTTGTCTAATCCAGAACTCAGGTGTAAGTGACATGGGGGCTAGGAGAAGGTGGTGTGTGTGTGGGGGGGGGGGGGGGGGGGGGGGGGGGGGGGGGGGAGAATACAAATGGGAAAAAAAGTCAAGAAACATACAAATAAAAGAAAACAAAAGAAGCAAAAAGACATGTTGGGAAACAAATAAGAGTGCACTGTAGAATGAAACTGTGATTGAAAAATATGGGAAGAATGATAAGGGCAGAGAGAGAGAGAGAGAGAGAAAAGAAAGAAAGAAAGAGAGAGAGAGAGAGAGAGAGAGAGAGAGAGAGAGAGAGAGAGAAGAGAGAGAGACAGACAGACAGACAGACAGACACAGAGACAGAGACAGAGATCATAGAGAGAGACTGAGAGAGGAATAGAAAGAAGGAAGCATTCAGCATTTGGAGATGGACCCGCAAACATTTTCACATTTGACATTATCCCTCTGAGCCCACAGCTGATTAAAACTTGACACATCAGCCGAACATACAGTCACAAACACATAAAATCAAAGAACATAGTGAGAGTATAGATCTACATCAAAGCACAGTGTGTGTGTGTGTGTGTGTGTGTGTGTGTGTGTGTGTGTGTGTGTGTGTGTGTGTGTGTGTGTGTGTGTGTGTGTGTGTGTGACTCAAAGAGAGAGAGTGTCACTGTGTGTGGGGTGTGTGTGTGTGTGTGTGTGTGTGGTGTGTGTGTGTGTGTGTGTGTGTGTGTGTGTGTGTGTGTGTGTGTGTGTGTGTGTGTGTGTGGTGTGTAAAGTCCTGTCTGGAGGACTGAATGTTTAAAAAGGGAGAGTGTGTGTGTGTGTGGTGTGTGTGTGTGTGTGTGTGTGTGTGTGTGTGTGTGTGTGTGTGTGTGTGTTGTGTAAAGTCCTGTCTGGAGGACTGAATGTTTAAAAAGGGAAGGGGAGGAATGGCATAACAAGGGAAGGGCAGAATATACTAAAGCCTTAGTAAAGGTTTGAAAGTGAAATGAGAAAGATGAAAAAATTCTGGTCTACACTGAAGCTTACTCCATTTCATTGACACCATAAAGAATTGGTTGCCGGATGCCGCAATGGACAAGTGGAGACAGAATTTCTACTTGTCTGCTGGCCAGGTGATTTACTTGTTATGGACATTGGACAAGTGAGCATTTCGAGCCCTGGCTGTAGGAAGTCTTACTATCTGTGTGCATGTGTGTTTCTCTCTCTCTCTGTGTGTGTGTGTGTGTGTGTGTGTGTGTGTGTGTGTGTGTGTGTGTTGTGTGTGTGTGTGTGTGTGTGTGTGTGTGTGTGTGTGTTTATGACAGGCTGACAGACAGACAGACAAACAGAGACGGTCAGATAAAGACAAAAACATGAGAGAAACAGAGTCTGGTGAATAAACATTAAAAACATTGGTTCGCTTGAATTTCGGCATTTTTGTCTTCTTGTGATCCTTCATTTCTTCTAGCTTGGATTCATGACGAAAATGTGGCTCCTAAATATGCGCTTTCCCGTTTTTCCTTCTCTCTTTCAAGTTCCAGCTCCCACATTCATGGGTGATTATCAAGGCATTTCAATGACACTCAAAAAACGTTCACTGCACAAGTAGATGTTAAAAAGGAAAAAAAAGCTACTGTATGCATAACAACTTGAGTGAAAATTCAAACTGAAAATAAATTTGATCCATCTTAACTATTCTTTTTCTTGGAAATGAAATAGGCAGGGAACAGTAAACAATAAACAGTAAACAAGTGGGGTAACGTTTGCTCCCATAAGAAAACCTAACACAGAGTAACTTTTATTCAAGACTGGCACAGCCTTTTAAACTTGAATAAAGTCAGACAAATACATAGACGAACAATCTAATGGTGGGGGAAAAACAAGCGCAGGCCAACAACTAAACTGTCTTCATAGTAACGACTTGGCAAAGATTTGGACTTAAAGGAGGAGGAGAGGGGGGGGGGGGGGGGGGGGGGGGGGGGGGGGGGGGGGGGGGGGGGGGGGGGGGGGGGGGAGTTGAAGTGGAGAAACTGGGAACATGAAATTAAGAAAATATATTAGATATGAAAACCCCTCACAGCTGCATAAGGGAACCATTGCAATCCCTTTTGAAGGCAGATATTTGTATTGCCTGCTCCGAGGCCTTTCGTCCGCTGGGTCGGACTCATTAGGGAGACACGGCTGGTTGTGTCTGCACTCCTGGCGTCAAATAGAGACACACCACAGTTCATAATACTGTTGTGTTCTCACCACCGAGGGTGCAAAAAAAGAATCCAATATCTGTAATATATTTTCTTAATTTCATGTTCTCAGTTTCTCCATCTTCAAACCCCCCCCCCCCCCCCCCCCCCCTCCTTTTAAGTCCAAATCTTTGCCAAGTCGTTACTATGAAGACGGTTCAGTTGTTGGCCTGTGCTTGTTTTTTCCCCCACCATTAGATTGTTTTGTCTATGTATTTGTCTGACTTTATTCAAGTTTAAAAGGCTGTGCCAGTCTTGAATAAAAGTTACTCTGTGTTAGGTTTTCTTATGGGAGCAAACGTTACCCCACAGTTCTGTCTCCCGTTTTGTTTACTTTATATACTAATGACTGTAGAGGCACAGAGAAAACTCCACTCGTTAAATATTCTGATGATTCTGCTATTCTAGATATGTCAAACTCTGATTCAGTTTACTTTGAGGAAATCAAAAAGTTCTGCAGCTGGTGTAAAGACAACTTTCTTGACCTTAATGTGCAAAAAACAAAAGAAATCTTAATCGACTTTTGGAAGAACCCGGAACCTATGCCAGACCTTGTAATTAATGGTGAAGCTGTTGAACGAGTGAATGAGTATAAATATCTGGGAATGATTGTTGATGATAAATTAGTTTTTGATAAAATTGTTACTAAAATTCATAAAAATTGCCAGTCAAGAATATTCTGTTTGCAAAAGCTACGAAATATGGTGTTAAACCTGTAATTTACAAACTTATTACAGATGTTGTGTTGAGTCATTGCTCACTGCTTCTTTTATACATGTGCTGGTATGGAAGTTTGGGTGTGAAGAGCAAGCGAGTATTGAATGATGTGGTGATGTGTGTAGCAAAGTGATTGGAAGAAAGCAAGTTGAATGCAAGAATTGTATGACAGATGATGGAGAGGAAAGCAAGAAAGATTGCCAGTGATGATAGCCATGTTTTTAGCAAAATATTACGAAATTTATACCATCTGGACGTCGTTTTAGGACCTAGAGTCAAATCTAGGGCGCAAAAAACTTTATAACCCAGGTCGATCCATCTTCTAAATTCATGATGTCTTTTGTACCATTTTTCATGCTTAGTGATGTGAAGGAATGTGAGAGAGAGGGAGAGAGAGAGAGAGGGAGAGAGAGAGGGGGGAGGGGGGGAGGTTGCGAGAGAGTGAGAGCTTGTGGGTGGTTGAAGATGTGTGCTTGTGTGAAGATATGTGTATTTGCATATAATATGTCTTGTGTGTGTGTGTGTGTGTATATATATCTGCTTGTGAGTGTAAGCCTATGAGTGTGCTTGTGTAAGTGCATGTGCATGAGGTTTTTCAAATGATTATAGTGTGTGGTGTGTGTGGTGTGTGTGTGTGTGTGTGTGTGTGTGTGTGTGTGTGTGTGTGTGTCGGACTGTAAATTCTGTAAGTGGCCACTTCTTCTTCTTCTTCTTCCTAAAATACTGGTTCACTCAAAAACGAGTAGGTCACCAGCGCGCATGTCAAAAAGCAAAACAAAACAACATAAAACAGTGCGACTCAGACTGTTGGCCCTGGAGCAAATTTAGCAACAAGGGGTCGTACTCGATATTCAAGAAGATAAAAGCAATGGCCAAATTCAGCCCAGTAACAGTAAAACATCAGGAAGTAAAATAAAAACTCGTCAATATGCAGATCTCAAAACTGTCGAATCAATTTGTTTTTTGAATGAGATTGCATTTGTGCAATCTTGATGGCACCCGGCAGTGAGTTCCACAGCCGTACAGAACTGGGATAAAAAGAATGTAAGTGGCTGTCAATATTTGATGCAGGTATGGTATAAACACTGACCGCCACTCCTGGTGCTACTTTTATTCAATACTAGTTGTTCCATTGAATATCAATTACTTTAGCTCTGCCTTTGAAAAAGGTGTTAAGTTTAATAAAAGCTCTTCTCTCCCCCAAGGGTTTCCATTCCAATTTCCCCATGTTCTTCCCAGTATTCCCCTTTTCTCTGATGTGGTTCCCTGTTACGAACCGTGCTGCTCTCTTCTGAATCTTTCAAGGTTATCAATGTCCTTTAGATGGTAAGATCCCAAACTGAGCAACCATATTCCAGTACTGGTCTAACCAGTGTTTTGTAGCAGTCGTCTTTAACCTTTTGGGGCACCCCTTTATATTCCTGTGTAAAAAGCTAAGATTTATTTGCTTTTTTACAACTAAATTGTAATTTTTTTTTTCCCATTTGAGACACTATCTAAAATCACCCCTAAAATTTTGCAGCATTAGTTTCTTTAAGAAAAGATTATGGATAGAAAATCTGATCTAATTAGTGACGTTTGTTACATAACCCAACACTGGCACTTTTGAGGAGAAATTCCATTTTCCAATTTTTTTTCCCCCTTTAAAGCTTTTGACTTTTTGTAAATCGGTATAAACTGCTTCTGATTTTTCTTATACTAAACTGTCATCGCAAAAAGCCTATAAGTTCCAGGAAGAGTTTTCTACTTTTTCATTTATAAAATTTTAAAAAAAAAAGGGGCCCCAGAACATTTCCCGGGGACACCTGACAAACGGGTTTACAATGGGATACGACCCTTCCACAAACAACTTTCTGCGTTCCCCCCAAAACAGAATATTAGCCCATTTTAAAAAAGAACCGCCGCCAATGGTTCTAATTTAAAAGCAGCAGGCCCTCAGGGCAACCTTATCAAACTTTAGAAAAATCTAAAAAAATGCATCTTTTTGCTGTCGTTGTTAAACAGTTCTAAATCATTAAGTTTTAAAAAGTTAGTCTCACAACTCCTTCGCTGTCTAAAACCACGGCTTTTTTTAAAGAAATCTATTTGTCAAAATGGCCATTATGCTATTAAAAATTTTAGTGTTCAAGAAATTTTGCTGATAGGGGTGTAAAGAACAGGCTAAAATTCTCTGCTTTTTTTTTGTCACCCTTTTTAAAAAAGGGGAACAATCCGCATCTCCCCACTCATCGGGTTTTACCCCCCGGGTCCATGAACTTGGTAAATAAGGGGTTTACCCACTAAATTTCATGCAAAATTTTTTTAAAGCTTGCCAAACGCCATCGGACCATAGCTTTTTTTCATGATTGGTCAGTAATTTAAATACTCCTGCTTTGTTTATTTTGATTTTTTGCATTTCAGAGTTTATCCATCCTTTAGTCTAACTTAAAATAAAGTTTGGGTTTTGAGAAAACAACAAAACTGCTGTTTAGAATTTTGGCTTTCCCCTTCAGGGTCCTGTATTAATTATTCGGTTGTTTCTCGGGTCGGAATCCAATGTTGTCCTTCTCTTACCCTTTTAAGACCAAATTCTTTTTTGATGACACCTTCCGAAATCATCGTTTAACATAATTGGAGTGACAAGTCACATCTCTCTGACCCCTTCTCTTAAATGTTTATACCTAACCATAATCTTCTGAATTAGATTTTTTCAATTTCTTAAAGAAACGATGTTTCCTTCTCAAAAACTTTAGTTTTTAGATAATCCAGGCGGGGGGTTTTTTACTTGAAGTTTTTTAGTAGGAATTTTTCATCCTAAAAACCAATTTTTTTTATACACTTCCAAAATCACGACATTACTTTAACACTATGGACCCAAAAAAGACATGAAATTAAGAGTATCCCGCGCAATTTTTGGGAAATCTCTTGGTTCCAGATCGAGGAAAGTTTTGGGGGGGTTTCTTTGAAAGGGGTTTAAAATACCTCAAGAAAAAAGTCATGATCACCCAGGGGCCCGCAATTAATTTTCCCGATCCAAAGCCCTGGACAATTGGTAAAAAAAAATCCAGGAATGCCTTTTCCACGATTGGTGATTTAAAGACTACAACCAAAGGGTTTGGTGGCATCAAAAAAACGATTAATATTTTACTGATTTTTTACCAAGTACATCTTACCCCCAAACAATATCTGGAAATTAAAATCTCCCCCAACCAAATATTGCCTCCAAAATTTGGCCAAAACAATTTAAAATGTCTCGGGAAAAAACAAACATCCCTTTTCATCAGCTGGAGGTCTGTAAAAATGACCAACAAAGACAGGGCCTTATTCAAAAATTTAAACCTACAAAATAAACTTTCACTATTTTTTTCCTTGAAAAAAAACCACTGCTAAGTTCTTTCCCAAAGGGAATCAAGACCCCCCACCTCTTTTTTAAACGGGCCCCTTTTATAAATATCAAAACCTCCATTAGAATTCACTGCTGGATTTCCTTTCTAGCCAAGTTTTTTTTCCAATTACAACACAAATTTTTTTTAGTGATAAATTTCTGATTCTTCCTTTTTCTAATAAGAGATGAAAAATTTTCGACTATGCATTTTAATTTATCTTTTTCTCTAAAGTTTAGGTTTAGTTGCATTTAAAGATTTGGGGTTTTAAACAGTTTTAGAACAGGGGGTGCAAACTTAGACAAAAATTTTAAGTTTTTTTTTTGGGGGTCGGGCTGGGGAAAGGTCAAAACTTGCTTTTTGACTGCGTTTTCAAAGAACCCAAAAAACTTTAACTAAAGTTTTTGGGAACCCGCAGGGAAAAAAAAGCCATATAAAACACATTCCCAAGCTTCATAAACTGCTGAATTCATTAACAACATTTTGTGTGATACCATAATTCAGACTTTACAGGAACTGCTTTTTTTTCCAGTGAACCCCCAAATTGCAAACTCCGCAGGGGTATTTTACTTTGGGGGACGGGCCAGGATTGGTTCAATTCTCCTGAAATAAGCTTAAAAAACCCTAAATTTTTTCTCCCTATTCTAACTCTTTTTAACAAACAATCCTTAATCACGACTATTTCTGATGTAATTGAATCAGGGGTTCAAAAAAGGGGGCCAGTAAAAACGTAAGACAGTACCGGGACAGTCACACAGGGAAAAACATGGGTTTAGTTTTCACAAATTTTTAAAAAACCCGCAAAAAGGAAAAAAAGGCTCTACATCAACATCTAAAATTTCAAATTAAACTGAGGGTGAAATTTTTTTGTTTCCCGTCACATGGGAAAACATTGATTGGATGATTTTGTTTTTATGCTTTGTCTTTTAAACTGTTTATTATCCCTATTTTAATTTCTCTCCTTGAGAAAATAAAGTTTCATATCAAATCAACGTTTAATTCTTATTCTGACTCTGAGCCGGCTCTGAGCCAATCTATCTTCTCAATAATCATCGAATGATCTGTTGGATGTCTACTCCTTTTACCCTAAATCAATCATAAACCCAATTCCTTTTACATTCTACAAAAATCTAGGAGATTCGTCCTTTTTTACTACTAAATACAAAAGAAAATGATTCCCAGATTTTATTCTTCGGAATCATTGTAAAAGGGCGACACTGGCCACGGCCCCTACCTAAATTTTATGACTCATTGGGCTTTAATATTTGATACCTGTGTTTCAATCAAAAATATATTTCACTTACTGCCAAAGATTTGTCAGAACGCTGTAAATGTAGTACTCAGAGGATGACTGATGGTTGTTGCTGGCAACGACTGCGCACATGCCGGAAGTTGATAGTTTTATGGTTCTCGCGTAATAATCTCAATACCCAAATCCGATGAATAGTTCCAGCAATTCAAACAAAACGTTTCCTTGCCAGCTTTGGTATAGAAGTTTATTCATGTGATTCAATTGATGAAACAAACGACAAAACACAATGTTCTTTTGAAATATTTTATTGATAGTAAAAAGAAAGCTCATTTGAGACGAGTCTAAATCAAATTGATGAAGCACAAAAACGTCATAAAATGTCGTCTGCTACTTGTTTGCAGACGAACTGTTGGTGGATTATAGGCCCAGCAGAGCCTTGGAGATCCTGCTTCAGCTGAGGCAAACCGAGCCCGCATTACACAAAGTGACCGAAAAGTACGTCCTATCTCTTTCTAGAATGATGCAGATAAAGCATGGTTTGTTTTGAAGGTGTTTAATGCGATCTGTTTATTAATTTAAGGACTTTAAAGATCCAGACCACTCTCAGTTAGACAGACCAAATAATTTTTTAAGTCTGAGAATTTGGACCGAAATCATTCATTCAGTTTTGTCTGGCTATGCCATTTTTTTCCCCGGTACATGTAGAAAGTCTGTTCACATTAATGATAACTTGATGCGGTATTTACCTTTTTCACTATAGGCCTATTTCAGTTTATCAAGGACTTCTTTGTACGACATTTACCAAACTGCTTCTTCTTCTTCTTCTTCTTCTTCTTCTTCTCAAGAAACCTTCTTCTTCTTCTTTCTTCTTCTTCTTCTTCTTTCTTTCTTTCTTTTTTAAAGAGAAGTTCCTGTTAGTCAGTAAATCTGACTTAGTTGGTAAAGTCTCAAGATCTAGGCCTTCATCAGTTCTGCAGTGAATCGGAAAAAGAATTATTTATTTTAAAAAAAAGGGGGGGGGGTGAAAGAAAGAAAAAGCAAAACAAAACTATCAGGTGGAGGGGGCGGGGGGGGGGGGGGGGGGGGGGGGGGGTTAGGAGAGAAACTGAATCATCGCACATTCTTTTAGGAGTGAGGGGTTGGGGACATGACTAGGCAGATCTAGCTCAAGACTGTGCAAAAGAAAGAATGTGAAGCAAGAACAAACAGACAAACAAAAAGAGAAATAAAAGTTTTAAGGATGAATGGACAGCCAGTGCATGCGACCATAGATCTAGCAGGTAACTCGGTCTGAGATCAAGATTGGAGCTGGTAGCCTGGTCCGAGATAAAGATTGGAGATTCCCGAAAATATTGATTAAATGTCGACCGGGTGCTCGGAAGGTAATAAACCATAATCACACACACACACACACACACACACACACACCACACACACACACTCTCTCTCTCTCTCTCTCTCTCTCCTCTCTCTCTCTCTCTCTCTCTCTCTCTCTCTCTCCACTCACTCACTCACTCTCTGTCCTCCCCCCCCCTCTCTCTCTCTCTCTCTCTCTCTCTCTTTCTCTTTCTCTCTCTCTCTCTCTCTCTCTCTCTCTCTCCTCTCGCACGCACACACACACACACACACACACACACACACACACACACACACACACACACACACTTACACACACACACACACACACACACACACACACACACACACACACCGGTACACACCAGCTACAAAGCAGTGATTATTATTGTTATCATCATCATCATCAGTATAAATTGCCATGTCCTTTGTTTCACTTGCATATAGATTTGTGCGAAATAGGCATGATAAATGGTTGAATTAACTATATCAAAACATTAATCACTAAATAACAATAACAGTACAGATAAAAATTTCCGTTCGTATTTCGCCAGGTAAATCGGAGAAATACGAGTCCAGGTAAATAATTGTTCCGTCATACCGAACACGATTTTAGCAAAACCTAGTAACCTCCCCCTCTTTTTAGACTGCTAGTCAAATGAGCAACCTCTGATTACTGTTTTTGTCTGATTTATATTTCATAGATATGTGAGTGAATCAGGATTTTATACAACATAGACTTTTTTTGGTCTATGTCTGTGCATACATACCATGCGTGCACATCTCTCTTTCTTCTCTCTCTCTCTCTCTTCTCTCTCTCTCTCTCTCTCTCTCTCTCTCTCTCTCTCTCCTCTGAACAAAATCTCCATATTGAATTTTGAAGTTTTTTTTTTTTTTTAATGAATCTTAAAAAGAAAGAAAAGGACACAAGTAGGAGAAAATGAATTAGGTAATTTGATCATGTTGCAGGAAGTCAAAATATAATGGCTACTTCCCAGATGCTAAGACCTGACGAAAAAACTGGAACGGTAAACACCTCTCTCTCTCTCTCTCTCTCTCTCTCTCTCTCTCTCTCTCTCTCTCTCTCTCTCTCTCTCTCTCTCTCATCCTGAATTTCACCGGCTAGCATATAGCGTTTAAAATGTGATTGATTTAAGATGTTATTTATTGACTGGATCGTACTGAAAAGTTGGAAGAATCTGGAGTATTATCTATAAAGTCTGTAAGTCTGTGGAAACTTACCTGGGTTTGTAAAAGTTTGTAAATTTAATGTTGTCCCCTCCCCTTCACCACTGTCTCCTCATTGTGCTTGTGGCAAGCGAACTCAATATCTAGTAGAAAATTTTTTATCATTTGGAGACACGAAATTGGACCGATTAATATTAGCATCGTGATGATCGAATTCTGCTGTCACTGATCTAGGCGACTAGCCCCAACTCTGAAAGTAAGCAAAGTTAATACACAAGTGTTTGCTTAAAGTATAATTTATAGCAGTCTTCAATGTACATCGAGTCCGGAAACTTAGTTCAGTTGGGTTTTTAAGTTTTGCCAAAAGTTTGTAAATTTTGCGCCCGTTTTAGAGTACTATTTCGACAAAGCAAGTAGCAAATCAATCAGGAAAATAACCAACCAGATCCAAGAATTTACGTCGAAAGACATGTACCCAAATAGTAGTGTCTATGGACTGGGCAGTTATACTATCAAATTTGATTTGTTGAGTCATCATCAACATGAGATTTTACATTTTTCACATAAACATGTCACTGATGAATGTAGGTTTTTTTTTTAATGCATTCATAGATTAAAAACAGCTTGGCACTAGTGGCAGATCGTAAGGTCGTGACACTTTCTGGTCATGTATTTCCTATGTATCTAGCTTATATTTTCAGCATGTGCACAAACGAAAAAAGCACTAGATAATCATTCAAAACAAATCAAGAGACCAAATCGAAACTAAAGACCAGCCTGTAGACCCATTCTTTCTGATTGAAATCTCTCGAGTATCACAATAAAACAAACAAAAACCTGCATCTTTGACATTCCTTTCATCTGCTTCATCCAACCATTTTCGTTGTCCTGATTGTTTTGTTTCTTGCCTGAAGAAGACCTAAGAGGTCAAAATGCCTCGTGTTTGTCTTGTGATTCATTGTCCACGTGTTGTTGTTGTTTTTGGCCTTTCGCTAACATTTTATCTAAATTTTGCCGAAGTAGATGTTGCTGACTATATTAGTATATATAATTCAACAATGTTCATTTCAAAATGAAAAATATAGTGGAAAATGAAAATGAAGAACAATAAAGCTGTTTAAAATGGTGTGAATATCTCCGTTCTCACTTCCTAAGCATTCTCATATTCACACATGTAAGACAGCCAAGAATTAATCATAAGACAAGCCTCAAATTTGTGGTGGATGTTTATGGAATTACCTTCAGCCGAATGCCAAACATTCATCGTTTGAGACGAGCCAATGTTTTGTGCTGTTTAAGGTATCCCCGCCCGCTGATACACACTTGCACTTAATAATGAACTATGAGCTACAGGTGTGTGTGAAATGTTTTCATATGACTGTGTAATACTAATAGTAATACCTAAATCTCACTCTCTCTCTTTCATTCTGTCTGTCTCCCTTGTCCCCCCCCTCTCCCTCCCCCACCCACCCCCGTCTCCATTCCACCTGTTGCTGCCCCCTCCCCCCCCCCCCCCCCCCCCCCCCCCCCCCCCCCCCCCCCGTCTCTGTCCAGTTCAGTGTTAGCGCATGCACACACACACACACACACACACACACACACACACACACACACACACACCACACACACACACACACACACGCACGCACGCACGCACGCACGCGCGCGCGCGCACGCGTGCACTCTCTCTCTCTCTCTCTCTCTCTCTCTCTCTCTCTCTCTCTCTCTCTCTCTCTCATTGTCTTACGCGCGCACGTTTACACACACACGCGCGCGCGCACTCCCATGCATTCACTTATAGGTAAACGAAAAAAGAAGTTTCATTTCTTGACATACCAACACTCAGAGGAGTCGAACACACACACACACCACACACACACACACACACACACACACACACACACACATTCACGCTCCCATGCATTCACACACATGCACACGAAAACAAAAAGTTTCATTTTCTGACATACCAATACTCAAATGAGCTGAAAGCACAATTTTCAATTTTTTTTTTCGACGTTCCACCATACGACTATGTTGACTGGCGCGACCCATACTGACGACGGCTTGGTATACAACGAACACGAGATCACAAGAAACAGACAAAAGAAATGTGTAGTGCGTCGTTTTGCTGTTTTTGTTGCAGTGGGCGTCCATGTTTCCAGTAGAGCAGGTGTCGGAGCAACAGTCTGCCTTGTTTACCAAGAAACTGCTCGCTGTAGCCATTTCCAATATCACCTACCTCAGAGCCATTTTTCCTGAACGAGCTTACGGGGATAGACGATTAGGAGGTAGGTGACTCTCTTTTCTATTCGTTTGGTTTGACTGTATCTTCGAATGTGTGTGTGTGTCTGCATGTGTGTATGTACAGGTGTGTGTGCGTGCGTGCGTGCGTGCGCGCGCGCGCGCGTGTGTGTGTGTGTGTGTGTGTGTGTGTGTGTGTGTGTGTGTGTGTGTGTGTGTGTGTGTGTGTGTGTTTAGAAAGAAAGGAATGAATTCTGTATAATGTCTCGTCGCACATGCGGGTGATCGTGAACATCGAAGATAACAAATTTCACATTGGATTATGATCATCAAAGAAAGAAAAACAGAAAAGGAAAAGAAAGAAAGAACATTTAAAAACAAAAACAAGGAAAGGGCGGGGAAAGAGGGGTAAAGGGGGCGAGCCGTGGGGAGGAACGGGGGAGGGGGAGAGGATGAGTAAATTAGATAGTGTGTGAACGGGGGAGGGGGAGAGGATGAGTAAATTAGATAGTGTGTGAACGGGGGAGGGGGAGAGGATGAGTAAATTAGATAGTGTGTGAACGGGGGAGGGGGAGAGGATGAGTAAATTAGATAGTGTGTGAACGGGGGAGGGGGAGAGGATGAGTAAATTAGATAGTGTGTGAACGGGGGAGGGGGGAGGATGAGTAAATTAGATAGTGTGTGAACGGGGGAGGGGGAGAGGATGAGTAAATTAGATTGTGTGTGAACGGGGGAGGGGGAGAGGATGAGTAAATTAGATAGTGTGTGAACGGGGGAGGGGGAGAGGATGAGTAAATTAGATAGTGTGTAAAAGCAAGCAGATATATGGAGGGAGGAAGCGAAGACGTACATCTGAAGTGATCTAAAAAGTACAATTACAGAATGTTAATAAATAGACTTTGTAAAAGTAAATCGTCAATTTGATCTCTCTCTAAAGAACATGTGCGAATTTTTTTTTAATGGACTTTGTAAAACGAAAATCGTCAATTTGACAAGATAAACCACCAAGAAAAAAATAAACAAATCTGAAAAGTCTAAAACATCTACGCTCCCAATGTTGGTATACGGCACACTTTCGTGTAAGAAAGGGGCTCGTAGCCAGAAATGATACGCTGAACATGACAGATACGCTCGAAATCTTGGTAGAACGTAGTCCATAATGAATTACATAAAAGTCTGAATGTTAGACCAGAAAAAGGTCTGCAAGCAAAACAAAATCTAAAACAGTCCTTTTGCGAGATCTTGAAGATAAATTAAAACGCCTGAAAATATTTTCACTCATACATTGTATGACAAGGTGTGTGTATGTGTGTGTGAGTGTGTGTGTGTGTGTGTGTGTGTGTGTGTGTGTGTGTGTGTGTGTGTGTGTGTGTGTGTGTGTTTGTGTGTGTGTGCGTGCGTGCGTGCGTATGTGTGTGTGTTTCAATCATCTTGACGCACGTACTCAAAAGCAATCATACACGCACATCATTCATGCCAGCACACGCACTCGTATACAGTGACGCACACAGACACGTAGGCTATACGTGCAGACAAAATAGAACCATACTTTAGTGCATACACCCTGTGCACATAGAACGCACTCGGCAGCCGGCACGCGTCTGCATACTCTCTCTCTCTCTCTCTCTCTCTCTCTCTCTCTCTCTCTCTCTCTCTCTCTCTCTCTCTCTCTCTCTCTCTCTCTCTCTCTCTCTCTCACACACACACACACACACACACACACACACACACACACACACCACACACACACACACACACACGTTCGCTCACAAAAGCTCACGTAACCACCTGAACTTCGACGGAAAGGATCTGACCATAGATAAAACCGCTCGCGTAGTGTATCGAATTATTTTCGTTTCAGATTTGAACCTGAAGATTCTGAGAGACGACAGCGCTTGCCCTGGGGCGTCTCAAATTATTAAGTGGGTCAAAGGATGTTTTGACGCCTTGGACAAGAAATATGTAAGATGTTATTTGTTCATTACATATTTAATTCGCCCGCACATGCATGCGAACTTAGTTATCCTTATAGAAGGATCTTTGTTCATATGCACATGTGGGTATGTTGTTGTATACGCGTTTGCTTTCATACAACTCCCTCACACACACACACACACACACACACACACACACACACACACACACACACACACACACACACACACGCGCGCGCGCGCACACACATGCACACACACACACACACACACACACACACACACACACACACACACACATGCATGTGTGTGTGCATGCGTGCGTGTGTGTGTGAGAGTATGCACGCGCGTGCGAGGGCGTACAGGCGGGAGTTGTATGAAAGCAAACGCGTAAACAACAACATACCCACATGTGCGTATGAACAAAGATCCTTGTATAAGGGTAACTAAGTTTGCATGCACGCGCGTACACACTCACACACACACATGCATGCACACACAGATGCATTTTTTTCTGATCTTATGTTATTTAATTTGCCACCTCAAATTCAGCCAGATCATCCATTGGTTCATCTTTTGGGACATGAACCGTAACACAACTGAGAGGTAGATATAATTATAGAGAATGATATTTCTTCCTTCCTATCCCATCTTCCGCATGCCATACCCCCCCCCCCCCCCCCCCAAGCATCATGCCCACTCACACATACACACACTTCCCGCGCTTCACCACCCCCTCCCTCTCAATCTTCTCCCACTTTCGGTTTTTCTGTTGGGTAACGCCATTTCTGTCAAGTTGTCAGCATTGGCTAGACAAAGAGGGTGCCACTGTTCAGGGATGTTCATTGACTAGTGACGGAAACTTGAATATTGCACTGAGAAACAAGAAACCCACGGTTCGGTTCAAAATGTAGTCTTTTGTATTGTCAGATTATATCTGGCCTTTTTAAGGCAGTACATTGTTCAGTAGTAATTCGTAGTGGGTTTTGTGAAATATACTGTTTTCCTATCTATGATAGCTGAATGACCTCTGTGAGATTTCACGAGAAATATTGGCCGTCCTTACTCCGTGAGAGTCGATTTGGAAGTAAGTGTACTGTACAAATAGGTATTCTTCCCCGGTAACATCCCATTTGGTCTACTCCCATTTCGTCTACTCCCATTTAGGAGGGTTAGGGTTAGGGTTAGGATTAGGGTTAGGGTTAGACAAATGGGAATTTTTCCTTGCTACGAAAGGGGAATTTCTGAGTAGGCGAAATGGGAGTAGACCAAATGGGAACAAACCTTCTTCCCCCAACCCCATCCCCCCAACACACGCACACACATTTCCCTCCCCTTCCCCCTCCCCTCCCCCTCTCTCATTCCCTTTCGCAGATTCATTCTCTCTCTCTCTCTCTCTCTCTCTCTCTCTCTCTCTCTCTCTCTCTCTCTCTCTCTCTCTCTCTCTCTCTCTCCCTTCCCCCCTATGTGCACACATGATTGTTTTTTGTGTGCGTGTGTGTACACGCATATGCGTATGCCTTAAATGTTTCACTTTCCGTTTTTCAGCTTCGGATGCTGTTGATGGGGGTATGTTTTCGTCAAATGCATGAGTGTTTTGCATTTGTTGATAGTGATAGTTGCACGTTTGTAATGTTTGCCTTGAGCTATTATTCTAGTGAAAGTTTTCTTTTCTTTTTCTTTTATACTTAAGATTTGAAATGAGATGTATCTTATTGTACTTTCAAGGATGTTCAGTAAATGGTATTTGTGCGACTGGTAATGCTAAATAAATAAAGCCACGCACATAACATTTCTTATTATTAGAGCAATGTGTCTTTATTACCATGCCTAATGATAGATTAAATTCAGCTGTGTTGACTCATGACGGAGGATAGCATGTGCCGTCACCATGTGGCCGAAAAAATGGATTCCATAGCAGGACATCTGCTTTTCTGTGTGTTTGCACTGACAGATTTTGGAAATGATAGCATCATCGTTCACAGATTTTAACATCTGTTTACGGGACTAGCTCGTGTTGCATAAGATTTCGTGGATCGATAAATTCAGCGCTCAATCAGATCTAAAAACGGCTACCATTTGGGTCACAATACGAGCTAAGGATGAATGAGATGTGCATGATGTAGAAAGGCTTTCAAAAATGATCAAAAGAAGCTACAAGATGTACACTTTCAATAGCTAAAGGTAAAAAAATTATACGTATTTAAAGGGTAGGGTTTTTAATTTTTACAACGACTCGTGAGTATGCAAAAACACCCTTGAAAGAAAAAAGCGATCCAATTTTTAAAGACATGGGTTCAGAACCCATCGATCGGGTTTGCACCAAATCTCTGAATGCTTCCAAACGAAAAAGATGATGGTTTTTGGGAAATTTTTTGTGGTATTCCCAAAAAAAAGCCAGTAAATCAGGATGGTGCACAATAATACCGTCCATTGCGCTTCAATAAACCCTGCGGTGTTGGGAGAGCCTTTTCGGGTTTTTTAAATGTACGGGCCCCCAAAATACACAGCTTCTGTTGACAGGTGTTTTTCCCCGCACACCGGCGGATTAATGGGCCAAGAGGTTCTACGCAGCACACCAGGTCTCGGGGCTCCCCGAGACCCTTTTCCCTGAATAGCCAGAATACACAAAAAAGGGGTTTTTTCCCTTCCACTTTGATAAAATAACCCCTTTTGGGACCAAATTTTTTACAATCCTTAATTTTTTTTGGGGGTTTTCTTTCGAAATTTTGACAAAAAGTCTCAGGAAAAAAATTAATGTCCATGGTTCAAGACGTTAAAAGGTTTTGTAAATTGGGATCCGCGCTTTTTTTTGATTGACCTTTGAAACGCACGGGGAAATTTTGACGGAACCGTTTGAAATGTGTTGCCCAGCGAGCAGGTTTTTGAGAATTACTTGTTCTTTTTAAAACGTCGTTTTAGTGTTTTTATCCCCTTTTAAGGTCTATTTTGTGTAAAAACAAAAAATGGGACTTCCTTTTTTGATACTAGGCATTTGTTTCCGTGTAGTTTCCATTTTTTTTCGTTTTTCCTGTTGTTTGTTTTGGATTGATGTTTTTTTTTGTTTGTTTATTTTTCAAAATTTCAGCACGAAAGAAACTTTTCAGTTGTATGAAGTGTTTAGATACTGTACAGTGTAAAAATTTTTAAAAACTTGAAAAACAACATTTATAAAGGCACTGTGTATAAAACTTGTATGAATGCAACCATGAACAATGTTATTTTTAATCATTATACAATTTTACATTAAACAACAAAAAAAAAATGCTACAAATTCTTGTTGCATGTCCTTTATGTGGTTCATGTGTTCGTGTTTGGGTTTTTTGTTTTGAAACGTTTTTTTCTAATTGTTTTTCTTTTTTAAGTTATTTTTTCTTGTGTTCTTGACAGTTGAAGTATTTATTTATTTTTTTTCAAATGTTCTACAGTTTTTCATTCGAAGTAATTGATTTTAAAATTGATTATTTTTAAATAATTCTGCGTCCCCGTAATTGTTTCAATTTTTGTGACCCAGATGTCTAAAAGGGGTTTGATGCTGTGCCTTTATAGTTATGTGACAGTTTTTTTGCCTTTGAATGATGTCTTATGGTGTAACCCCCGCCCACCCCCTTTTTATTTTCGCTATCGTCTATGCCCCTATGTTCCCCTGCTTGTGACCAAAAATTGTCTTTCTTTGTGACGTCACTGATTAAGTGAGTAAATTATCTAAGCATTAATGAGGTTTTGCGAAAACCAAAAAATCATAGAGTTTTATGTGGATTAAAAGTGCCCCAATTCGGTTTTTAAAAAGAATAGTGTTTAAGAGGTCGGATTTGGGTTCTATCTTAAAACCCAAACGTTAAAAAAAATTTGTTTTGGGGTTTGCTTCATATACTAATTGGTTTGAAGAGGAGCATCATCGGGCCCCTCCCGTTTGGGGGTAGGGTGCCAGAGGGACGAAAAGAACTTTTTTTTTCTTTAACGTGGAGCTGTCTTCATTACTCTTGTGTTAAATCTTTCACTCCACGCATAAGCTCACGCATATAATTACACAAATGTCACAACGTACATGCAACAACATGTTTTGTCAGAGAAGACACGAATAGGTGGTTGGCAGCTACTGCGACATAAATCAAAGAGTCTAAACTAAGGGAGAAACTTCATCGTGCAGTAGATCTGCGATGTTATCACACGATCCTATATGCCACAATACAAATTAATTGATGAGGGCAATGCCCTGTGGTTCATTTTTTATCCGTGATGTTCACGTGTTTGCGATGAATGACCATAGCAAGAAAAAGTTTGCCAGGTATTGATGTATGATGTCTGTTTTCTTTTTCAATAGACTGTGATCGAGTCATACACGTTCAAGTTTTCTTATTCAACTCAATGTGGAGTCGATATTTACAGGTGAATTCTCTCTCTCTCCTCTCTCTCTCTCTCTCTCTCTCTCTCTCTCTCTCTCTCTCTCTCTCTCTCTCTCTCTCTCTGATGCATGAGTATTAGGGCCGCGCTTGATGTGATCAAAAGTTGTTACTAGAAGATTCAAATTGTGCACTTGTTCATTTTGCTATAATAATGTATAAACAATTCATGAGGGTACATTGTGACAACGTGGATTGTTTGGTGTAAATGACTGGGACACATTGGTGCAAAGTGGAGTACATGTCGTGACGTTCTGGTTGCGCCCAGCTGCAGGGCTGCAGGGGTAGAAACAACGCAGCGCAGAACAACCTGTCTTCACGGCAAAATGTAGCCCGTGCATTGTGACAGCTGAACGTTATGGACTTAAGAGGCCGCCCCTCTTTGTACATACTGTTATAGAAGTATCCGTAGATGCCACAGTAATTTGCTGCAGTTGTCCGAATCGAGAGCAATAGTAGTATAGTCGTGGTCGTAATGATTGCGCAGGTAATGCAATAATCTATTGACTTTGTTTTTGTAATGAAGAAAATTACTTCTCTCAGATTACGCACAGTGTTTACTTTCATAATGATAATTCTGTTCATTCTCGTCAACATCGACATTATTACCAACGACTTCATTATCCATGAATATCTACCATTGATCTGATGTTTATATGGTTTTAATGTTTTATGTCTTGGTGTTTTCAACTTGTAAAGGCAATAGTTCAAGTTTTGATTTGCTATGCATGCAGCCTATATATCTTCCATGGTCGGTTGAGCTATACGCATTGTGACTGGACAACCATGTTGAAAGTGTGTGTGTGGGTGCGCGCGTGCGCGCATGCGCAAATAGCCACTTTATTCCTTTACTATCTTTTTCCATTGATTTTTCCACTGCTCGACATCCACCCCGTCCCGTTTTCGCTGTGTCAGCGTTGGTGGGTTAAAGGATATCATATCCATGCATTCTTATTGTAGGTTCTACTAATGTAGGTGTATGTGTGTATCACATATATCCATATATATATGTATGTATATACCCTGCATGTGAGACTGGCAAGGATAGACTGGAAGAATATGGTTTACCTAAAATCTTAATCTTTGATCAAATAATTTTTTTCTGTTCTCTCTTTCCCGCTCCCTATCTCCCTCCCTCCCTCTCTCTCTCTCTCTCTCTCTCTCTCTCTCTCTCTCTCTCTCTCTCTCTCTCTCTCTCTCTTCTCTCTCTCTCTCTCTCTCTCTCTCTCTCTTTGAAAGGAAGGCTCTCGTATCAAAAGACATTTTGCACAGGAGACCTTGTCTTCGTGGAATGAAGAATAGTATTTTCTTGTCATTGTGTGACCTTTAGTATTCAGTCATGAGAATCTTAAATCGGTCCATTTCTGTACATAGATACATACATAAAAAGGCAATTTGGAAAGTCCCAGTAGAACACACACCTAATCACATGTGCCTGCAAATTCTTTGTATGCACGAAGGGCGAAGGAGAGGGGGACATACACATATATGCGTATGCACGCGTGAGTACAAACACACGCACAATGTGCTAACAATGGCAGCCATTTTATCCACTTGTACACAGGTCAACTGTACACTCTCATATTCCCATTACAGAAATGGAAAGAAGATCTCAAGCTGTCACGGCACGGAGCAGACGAAGAAAGAAACTATTCAACTATTACGTACCCTCATCATTCTGACACAGAACCTGCAGTCTCTTCCTGACAACGTTATGATGACCATGAAGATTCTGTACTATGACGAAGGTAACCCGTGAAGCAAGATTTAGGTCATTCAGACTGGTAAATAACGAACTCGAGGGATAGCTTTTTCACCCGTGGTGGGACATCCAAAGGTATGTTTCTATCGAACCAGTCTAGCACAAGTGCATACACAGAGCACTTAGAATGAAAAGGAACCATCTCCCAAAAAGGATGTGGATGCAGGTGAGTTTAATGTCTTGTCAGTCAGATGTTCTTTAGGTCATGTCGTCCGCAAAAAGAATGTTTCAAGATTGCCGTTAAACTCTGTGCTGGAAACATGCACACAACTAATGAAGACACAAACACAAACTCCATTATCTCTAGTCTGAACCAGTTTTCTGTATTTTGTCAGGGAGAACAAAATAGGTAGCCGCGGTTTGATTGACATGAAAGAAAATCTTAAATGAGGTAGTAGTAAACAGAAAATAACAAACAAGAAGGTTAACTCTTGCTCTAATGGTGGACAGTTACGCGTCCATTTCCTCCAAATAAACGTTGCTTACGGCTTCAATTCGACTAGCACAGGTGCAGACGTAATGCACACGGAACAAACAAGGAACTTCAAAATAGGATGATCCAAGATTGGCCATAATATACCCCTGTGCCTGACACATGGGCCCCTGACCGACCTGGACCTTTTGATCTTGAAAAATGACAAAGAGAACACATAGCAAAACAGGAATAAATACAGTAACCTTAGCTTGATTAACATAGAATAATATCTTAAATGGTACAGGTAGCAGTAAACATCAAATAAACAAGGATAGCTCACACTCAGATGGTGGTAGAGCTGCGTGCCCATAGTCATTTGGACTGCACAGATGCATATTTTGATATACTTTCGTTTCCAGGATTAGCTGCCTATTCCTTCCAACAGGCAACTTACCAAGTTCTTGCTATATTTAGCAAATTGTTGCCCATTTTGCATTGCCCATTTTGCAGAGTAGGTGGTCTTTTGCCCTTTTCATAAAATTGACAAAAGCTTTGCATGTTAACGCGAACGTTGTGTGTGTGTGTGTGTGTGTGTGTGTGTGTGTGTGTGTGTGTGTGGTGTGTGTGTGTGTGTGCGCGTGTGCGTGCGTGTAAAAATGTAAATTTACAAACTAAAAATGTAATTTTGTACGCTTATGTTGCCCATATTAGAAGTCTCCCTAGACAGAAGAATTGACAGTAAATTATTTTTCTGTACCATTTCGTGTTCAACTATTACTATATTTATATATTTAAATGTATTTATCTATAAATGTTTATCTATCTACATGCGTTTCTTTGGATGT